>MNCI01018056.1:337785-384118 GCA_015680685.1 Gnetum montanum | reverse complement strand
TGTACTCCACTCTTCATTGTCATATAGTTCATTGGTTCTCCAATGAACTTCCTCACTAGGTGTGGCATTATCGTGATCTTGTAGGAGAGGCATGGTTGTAAAGTTGTGTGTGAATTTACATGTGACTTTTAATAATTATTTCTTTCTAAAAGATATATCGTTAAGTCCTTTACAGCGACCTTGTATGATATAACTAATCTAGTTAACTAGCATCGCGTCCTCGGCAACGGTGCCAATGATGAGTGGTGAGGTACCCCTACACTCAACCATACAAATACGAGCATTATAGGTGCAATCTGGTCGAACTCCATAGATGGACTAGTTGTGGCATCTAGACAATTAGCCTTAGGTCGCAGTTTGCTGTCTTCCCACCTAGACTAGTATTATCTTTGTCATGTATGGTTTAGTCCAGAGTGAGGTGTATGATGGGTTTCTAATCTAATGCTACTCTTGAAGGCAATGGCAAGTAATATTATCTAAGCTAAGAGAGAAAGGGTAAGAGAATCTAAACTAGCCTAAGTGCAATGAGCATCCATTCCTTAATTATCTATACACATCTTGGACTTCGTGCATCACTACCACTGGGATTACCAAGCGTAGATCCTAGGTACGTTACTGGGTTACCAAGTAGTCACACTTAAATGCTCATAATCAAGTCGTACTCATTCCATGTTTTAACATGATTTTAAGGATGATAGGAAAGCAGTAAATAAAAATTAATTAAATGATTAAGCTAAGTGAATGCTGCAATGATGAAGTAATCTCGATCTTTATTTCTGGTCATGTGCATGTCCAAGTACGTCACACTCGAATAAGGATGTTGTACAATTACAATCACCACACTGCGGGCATACACTGGGAAATAATTCTAACTCTAAGAAGGAAAAAATGCAAGAGTTTGGGTAAGGAACTAAGAACTAGATGCCTAAACTCATCTGTCTACCTCTTATTTATAGACGAGGAGACAGGCCACGATATCAAGTATGCGATATCGCAACTGGGCATGCGATATCGCGTACGCAATATCGCAATCGCCCCAAATGACGACTCATCAATAGCACTTATTGTACTCGTACTCCCATTTCTCATTAGATCTACAAGAATATAATACAACTAAAAAAATAGGATAAAACTCACAAAAGTTATCCCAAAAAATCCACAAATCCCCTTGATGTCACATCCTTTGCATTCCCACTTGGTTCTTCACTCTTCTATCCAGGCATAATGATCATAAGTTTATTCTTAGTTTTATGATGGAAAGAATATCATTATGGGAATAGTAAGAACCTCTTGTTAATGGATGGATGGTGTGGTCTCATTGTATAGATAATCAAACCCTTATGATTGATAATATAGAGAAATCTTCACCTTATTGGACTACATCTTACCTTATTCTTGATGTGTTTTATTAGTAATCAAAAATATTTACAAAGAAAATGAAAACAAAGTATGAAAAAGATAAAAAAAGATAGTAAAAGTGGAAAGAGATGAAAAGAATGAAAAATCATCAAATAATAGAAAAATATTTAAAAATTAAGAAATTGAAAAGTATAAAAGAATGGAAAAATGTATTAAGAAATGTGAAAATGTATATAAAGCATTTAGAAACTAAAAAGAAATGTAAGGAAAAAAATTAAAAAACACTTATTAATTTTTGAATCAAGATAAGGCATCTCCCCCATGATTGAACTCATGGGCAAGTGTTTAGAAACTACACCCTAGTTTCCTTGGATCATACACTTGAGGTTTCGTACTTACCATCCTTAGTGATTTAGTTTTTCTGTTATCATCCCATATAATTGTGATGGTAATTGAATTTTTATCATCTAAGTTCTTAGTTCTTCTTTTTGCTAGTGTATGATTGTGATTTAGTATTTCCATTTGTAAGTTCTTAGTTATGGTCATTTTCTTAGAATGGGAATTAATAAGTGGTTTAGACATTTCCATGCATGCTTTAGATGATTTAAGGTTCTTGGTTAAAGGCCATGGGGTGTCTTTTGATTTTGTGGCTCCTGCTCTTGCTTGTGCACACTCTTCTTGTTCAAATTTGTTGTGGACTGATGAACTGATTGTGTTGACATTCTAGAAGGTCAGTCCACAATTTCATCCTTCTTTTTTAGTAGTAATGCATAGAATTTTCTATCTCTCCACAATGATACATTTATTTTTTATGTTTTGTATTGGAGTGATAATGGGTATTGGCTCCTGCATCATATTAGAAGACATTCTTTTGATGAGGAAGGGTGTTGAACCTGGCTGGCCTTGTGCTGGTTTTGATGAGCTAGTAGGCCTACGAGTTTTGCACTTATGTGTGGAAATTTTCCTAAAGAAAGGTTGTTTTTGAGATTGTGGTTGAGATCTAATAGCATTATTATTTACGTGTATATTTGTAGGACAAGTGGCATTCTTTGATTGATGTTGTGGTGCCAATCCTTCCTATGTTGTTGGTGGTGACATATGATACATTGAAGTATGAGGATGTAGCGAAGGATAAGAAGTTTGAGATGGTGATCCCACAGAAGATGGTGTAGGTTGATGATATTCAGGAGACTGATAGTAGTGATTCAAGGTAAAGGAAGTAGCACCATTTGGAGAAATAGGTTGTTGAACATATTAGCCATACAAGTTTGATTGGCAATAAGGGTATTCTTGGTTTGTTGATGGCATCCCCCACGACTGTGGGTTTTTCCATTGCGGTTGATAATAGTGTTCAAGCTAATAAGAAGTCCCGCTAAAATAGTATGGTTGGTTGTAGGTAGTCTATAATTACCTCGTGAGTAAAGTAATTTCCTAGGCGTTTGCTTTTGTATGAACTTGGGATGCAAAGTAAAAGTCCCAAACTCATGTAGTTGTAACATAACTGGGCAATAGCCCTTTGGATGGTTGTATTGGAAGATGTCACATCCATCATCATCTTATGTATTTGAGTTGGAAACCTCTTCTACTATGGCCATTTTCCCTTTTTGCTGATAAGTGTTTCTACTTGTTTCATTAGTGTTTCTTATCTTCTTATTTTGATCACTTGATTCTTTTTGCACTTCCTTCTCCCCTATGGTTTCCAAGTATGTTGTAATTTTTTTGTTCATCAACTCCCACATCTTATCTACCCTTTCTTTGATCTTAGCAATAGCCTTTTATATTGCCAAGGTTTGTTGTGAAATCAACTCATCGAGAGCTTCCTCTTCTTCCTTATCATACATATGGACTTCTCTTATTTAAAGAGTTGGGTCTTAGTTATATTCCTCTACATTCTCTCATTTACATAGCTCTCCCTCTTCTTTTTCTACCTATTTGATTAGCCTTTGTATCTGATGGACTTTTAATTCAGATAACTGACCTTCAGCATAAATTTCAAGGGTCTCTCTCATTTGGTTACTAAGCCCCTCTATGATGTGGAAAAGTTGCTCTTTTTGAGAGAAATCAGGACCTAGACATTTATGTAGTAGTGAATAGCATCTACCCAAGGCCACATCTAAGGATTCATGTTTTTCTTACCTCCATCCCAGGATTTGTTTTCTTAGGTTGAACACTCTCGCATAGGTTTGGTATTTCTCGTTGAAGAGTTCTAGCATTGTGGACCATTAATGGATTGAATTTGGTTCCAATGATCTATACCAACTTTTAGCTTCATCTATTAATGTCCTAAGAAAGAACTTAAGCTTTTTCCACTCACTTTCGATGTTCTGTAAGGCACAGGCATCATTGAAGATTTGTAAGTAATGTTGTGGATTAAAGTCACAGCCTTCTAAAAATTTAGGGATGTTATTCATATCAAGCCTTTTGATGCAACTTTTGTGCTTATGAGGTATTCTAACTACCTCCATTATCTGCATCATGCTCTTAGTAGCCAATAAGGGTTCATCATCATCAGACATGTCGTGGTGATGATTTCTATGTCTATTTGTCTGATTATGATGATATTGTCTATGCTCACTTTGATGACCTCATCTATTTCTACTTCTATATTCATCTTGATTCATATTTCTATACCTATGTTCATCTTCATCAGAAATAGATGTGGAAAAGGAAGAGGAAGATGGGGAACTAGGAGAATTGCCATGGCTCCTATATTTTCCCCTGTGGTCCCTTGATCTATCATTTTTAGGTTTAGAGGAGGTCCTAGGCCTAGAGGCCCTTCTTATTCTAGGACTCACTCCATCTCCTCTAAGATTATCTACACCAGTTGAATGTAGTCCTTATGTGTATTAAGGATCAAAATGAGCATATGAAACCCCTACTTGAGTTTGTTCACTCTGATTTTCTTTAGTATATCTCCTATCATTTCTCCTACAAGTGTTCTCATCATACGATGCATTATTGGTCCTATGTGAAGAAGACATGGTTCTAACGTGCGTGACTTTAAAATATTAATATTTTCTAAAAGATAAATCATTAACACTTTTATAAAAATTGTATATGGTACAACTAATCTAGATAACAAGCACAATCCCCAAAAATGGTGCCAATGATGAGTGGTTGGTGCCCCTACACCTAACCATATGAATCACAAGTATTCACACATGATCTGGTCAACTTTTGTAGATGGGACTAGTTATGGCATCTAGATTGTTAAGCATTAATTGTAAGATGTTGTCTTCCCACTTAGACTAATGGTAGCTTTATCATGTATGGTTTAGCCCAAAGTGAGGCATATGATAATGTATGTTGTTAGGTCCATTTTTCTCCTAGTGATAAACATAATGGAGAATGAAATGTAATCCTAAATCTAAGTAATGACAGTAATATAAATCTACTCTAGTCTAGAGTGATGAGCATCTGGTCCTAGCTTACCATACACACCTTGGGCTCATGTAACCACTACTGGGTTACCAAGCATTATGCTAGTAGGCAAACCAAGTAATAACACTACTGGGATTACCAAACGATTACACTTAAATGCTCAAAACTAGTCGTACTCATTCCGCTTTACTAATGAATGAGAAAGTAAAGTACTTGGAAATGTAAATGATTAAATTAATAAAATGGTAAAAACTATGCTAAGTAAAACAATAAAAACTAAGTGGATGCTACAATGATGAAAAGAAATCTCGATCTTTATTTCCAGACATGAACTATGCCGAAGTACACCTCTCTCGAATAAAGATTCCATACAACTATTCAACACCATACTATGAGCATTCACTCTATTGCTAAAACTACAAAAACAAACTACAAGAGTTTACCTAAGGTTGGAATGAAAGTTATGTGGATCTATGCACCCAAGTGCTGTATTTATAGGCTGCACACGTCTTGTGGTATCATATCTATGATGATGTAGCATGCTCTACGATATTAAATAAATGAGATCGTAGATACGATATTGTTGTTACGATATCAATCGTGGACAAAAATTGAATTTTTGTTAAACAAACGAGATATAGCATCAACGATATCACATATATGATGTAGCATGAGTGATAGCTTATCAAATAGATGATTCATCAACCCTTAATAAGTATTTAACCATTGTCGAATGTCATTCCATCAATATGATTTATAAAGAGATAATTTTTTTATTCATGGACCACATAGTGTGTGCAAATTTTCACCTATAAATACCCTATCCTATGACTATTTTTAGTGACATGCTCTAGCCATGGAGTAGTGGAACAATTTAGTTTCAATCTCCTTATATTTTATTTTTTCATTTCTTTTTATGGAAAAACTTAATAGGATATACATGTAGTTTATGTGGTCACATAAACTAGCAATAAGGAAAATAATATGTAAATCTATTATGGTAGGGGCACAGTTTGCAAAAAAGAAATTGCAAATAGTGGAAAACTAGATTAACCTTTTTTTTTAGCAAAAAGGTTATAGGAGTTAGTAGCTCAACCCCTTTACCACAATAGAGATGTGAGTGAGACAACATTTGCATCCACAACTTTCCAATTGAGAGGTGAGTTTCCTAACCATTGTGTTACAAATTGTTAAAAAAAAAAAGAAAAATGTAAATCATGTAGGATTTTTTTAAACTATTGTTTGTATCTAAAAAAACCCACATCTATTATGGTTAGTGCACAAACCGTGAAAAAGAAATGGCAAATCATAGGGGATTAGATATGCTACCAAAACAACTAAGGCTTAATAATGTTTTAACTATTTGAAATTTCAATTAATTATAAAAGGATTAACAAGTTCATCTTCATCATTAATCTTAAATCTCATATTCATAAGTACCAACAAATTCTTGTAACCTTACATATTATGCTACTGCACAATCTCCAAAACATATATTTTGTAATACTTTAAACTTAAGATCTTAGGTTTGTTATTTATTTTTATGCTAAGTGTTTAGCATAAGGTTGTATATTATAATATGGTTTAATATCATAATGGTAAGACTCTTGATTCTGAATCTTTAAGTCATGGGTTCAATTCTAATGAGTAATGCTAAGTTATAAAGTTCTATTTAGACTATATATCTTGAGCTATACCTATGTTTTAGTTATTTTGGATTCAAACTTAATAGTACTTAGAATAGTGGGCACTTGATTTGAAAGCTCCAAGTCATGGGTTCGATTCTAGTCGGCAATGCTAAGTTATAAAGTTCAAATTTGACTATATATCTTGGGGTGTACCTATATTGTAAGTATTTTGGATTTTAATAACCCCCCATCCTTAACTTCCATAACCATAGTTAGAATATTCATGAGGTGTTAGCCTAGTGGTAATACTCTTGATTTGAAAACTCCAAGTCATGGATTTGATTCTAGTGGATAATTTTGAGTTATCAAGTTTTAATTAGACTATATATCTTGGGTTGTACCTATATTATAGTTATTTCTAGGTTAGCTGTACATGACAGATATCCCTAAAGTTTATGGATTTAAACATGTTCTTATTTTCTAAAGCTTTAGTCTCATATGATCTTCCAAGGTAGAGGAAATGATCTTTTCTTGCATATGTTTCCTTACATTATTTTCTAGATTTGGATTATTTAATTCCTTCTCCTTTTTTATATCCTAGCCTTTGATCTAAGATTTCTTGCATTACATGTAATATCATCATCATCTTCCTTCCTTCTTCCATTTCATTATTTTCAAAAAAAGAGCAGTTAGCTGACATTTAGGATGTATATGGGCACATTCATAGTGTTTGAAAGCTAGGGGAATGAACCTCAAGTTGGAAATTAATATTTAATTAACTAACATGATTTGCAAAGACACAATTGGTGCAGTACCAACTAGTCAATCATGGTAAAGCTGATTTAGAGGATTCTTGAAACACCACCAAATTCGGGAAACAGCACTACAACAACAAACTTGTCTAAGTATCAACACAAGGAAAATTTTTCTCAGTGTTTGGCCCATGATCCCACTACTGGGGCTATGCTCTAGCATGTAGCTAGTGTAGCATGCAACACACAACTAGATCTGCAAAATCTTCTAAGTGTCAAACAATAGCTGCAGAAATTATCTTAAGTGTCTTACTATGCTCACATCCCTCTTCCTACACTCTCCAACGTAGCAAGCATAATAGTACTCCAGTGGCTAGTTTACACTAGTGTCAAGCTAGAAGTTGCCAAGCCAGTTCAACATAGAAGAAGCATTTGGCAGATCTAACTCCTAAAGCTACCCTTCCTACTACACTCTCAAGCATAGCTGGCATAGTAATAACAAGGATTGCAATTTTTGCTAGATTTTTCTAAGTGTCCATGTTACGCTCTATTCCATCCTTGCTACACTCACAAGCATAGCAAGCATAGTAGCATTGGACTTTAGTTATTTGCAAAATTTGCCTAACTGTTGTGCTATGCTCTAGAGTGTAGTTAGCGTAGCAACAAGTAATTGCCTCCAAAAGCTTCCAAAGCTCAGCACAGGCCTTCATTCCAGCTCTAGCACTCCTCGAACAAGTAGGATTAGCAACTTGCACTCTTTTTGTACCCCCTCTATGTCCCAAAATTGTACCTATGCTTGATCCCACTCGAAAGAGGGGAGAACATAGTCCCAAAGAATAACCTTCAAATTGCATTGTTTTTCACTATTTGCAGGTACATTTTGATCTTAGCACATGCAGTCTTGGCAGCGTAGCCACAATCTAGTAGTCCCTTGAGGTCTAGTGAAGTCTATCAGATCGTAGCACTAGTTGCTCCAGTGGGAGCATTGCAAAGGTTAGCGTAGCCCCACCTACTCCTTTACCATGTGGCACATAATTCACACTTCATGCTAACCCTAAGCCTATAAATACCCTCGCATTCCACACTCTAGTGGTTGGTAATTCATCATCACAATGGGCATTTGAAGCATTCAGCTAGCAAATCCAAGTAGTAGTTAGCATCTTAAAGCACCACTTGGCACTTGAGGCACCTTGAACACCTTGCATACTAGAGCATATCAGCACCTTGGCAACACCTTTACATTCCACTCAACACCATAGCACACTGCAAGCCAATAGGACATTGTAGTAGCCAACCCAACAGGCATAGACCTTGTAGTAGATGTCAGTCTTAACCCCATGACACCCCAAATACTCTGGCTACGCTACTGTTGCACCTATTTGTACACCACATACCTCTGTAAAGCTCATCTATAATTACTACACTCCCCGTCTAGGGTGGTATCATCCTTTCTTTCTCTCAAACTCTATTTCATTCTAAGCATTTTCTCTGTTGCAATTTAAGTTTTTTCTTTTGAAATTTAGTACCACATTTTCACTTTTTTTTTATTTGATACATTTTTTGCATACTTGCACTGTCATTCTCATGCTGAGAGACCTTGCTACGCTCAAGCCTAGTCAGCATTGGTATTGCCTTGAACATCGTCAATGCTCATATGTTTGGCTAACCACACCCCTCGGTTATGCCCAATACCTCAATTATAGTCGGTGAAGTCCCTATTTGATCAAAAAGACCATCTAGGGCACTTTACTTTTGTTTCCCAGCAAAGGCCCTTACACAAAGGTAGGGTCAAGTTTGTGCACCTGTGAACCCCTCAGTGTTCTAGCCGTCAATGTTTTCAATCGTCATAGTTTTCTAGGGTTAGAAGGAGGGCTCATCATTTGCTTCTACATTTAGTGGTAGTCCCACATGCTCTCTGCATCTCTGTTACTAGCTTCAAGCTAGCGTAGATGTGACACCCCTACGATTATCTATGATCTGGTTGGTGTAGATTTGTCCCAGTTGTTGGTTTCCTTGGAACCTCGCAGGATAGAAGCCAAAGTGTATCTTTCACACTTGGGCCCTAAACTCTATGTCCTAGGGAAGAGTGTAGCTTACCCTTAGCATAGGAGTGTAGCAAGCTATAGCGTAGCACTAGAGTTAAACATTTTTTCTAGTCGCACTCTCATACTTGGTTATCGTTTTGCCATTTCTATACTTAGACATTTTTAGCACTTGTTATACTTAACCACTTCTTTTCTATCATTGTATCTTTTGCATTTTTTCACACTAGCATGAATTCTAAAGAGCCTTCAACCTCTACCTCAAGTGCAGTTTTTGTTCAACCTATCTAGCCAGAATTCACAATCGACATGCTTGGAGCCAGGGGGCCCATCTTTTTGGGAAGGCAATCCCTCATGCTTCACAACCAATCTCCCAATCACATGGTGCTCAACAAAGACAAATACAACTTCCTTTGTGTAAAGCTCTAGGCAAACATTCCTTTAGACTATCAAGAGTTTCAAGCAAAGTGAGGTTATGAGCTCATACATTGAAATAGGAGGGAGTACTTCCCCACCCCTAACGTTCTCATCCCCCTCACTGAGACCTTTCAATGGATACTCACCCAACTCCTCCAACTGAGTAGGTCGAATGAGCATGACATAGCAATCAACTATGAGGAGCCCCTATAGGATGGGTAAGAGGAATTTGAGGCTCACTCAGAAAATGAGAATCCCTTTTATGTCTCTTTCCTACCACCCACCTATAATGTCTCTCCTTTGCAATCTTAGCCATTTTCCTTCTTTAAGGTATCAACATCTCCCCTGTCACCAACTAGACCAACGCCCATTGTGGCAAGCCATCAAGTGCATACACATCAGGGTGCAGGACAGTTTGTTACCTCACCCTTTGTGGTTTTAGCATAGCCTATGTAATCCTCTATGCCAGCATTCGTGATGCCAACTCAGCCCTACATGCACACAATGCCAATGTCCCATCCACACATGAGTCAGGCGTCGTACATCCCACCTGTCTCTATGGCACCCCCTACAATAGCCCAAGCCACAACTACTTCATGGGGCCCTACCTCCCTGCCTTAGGCACAACACATGTAGCAATAGCATGCATGATAGCTCCTATAGCAATACACTCAACAAGTGTCCTATGTGGTCACATAGCATATGGTGGGGCCGTGGACCACACCAACAACACAATAGGCTGCACCACCAACATAGCCAGTCACACCCACACCAAGCCTAGATCAAGGATTCCAACTCATTCAAACACTCACTAAAGAGGTTAAACAACTTAAGGCCACCTCTTCTGATACGATCCAAGTGATGGACTTCTACCGAGATGAACCCATTAGTCTTGTTGTCCCATCACTAACCTTGTCTCCTAGCATTCAAATTTCCCAGTTCACCAAATATAACGGTGAAGGGGACCCCCACATCCATCTAGTAACCTTTTGATCTAAGTGCCTTTTGTTGCAAGTGTGGAAACATGCAATCATTCTTGTGTTTGCCATGTCCCTAACCAGCAAGGCACTAGACTAGTATCATGCACTCCCTAAGGCCTCCATATCTTCATTGGAGGATTTTCTTAGCTAATTTGTCACTTGCTTCAAGTACAACTTGAAGCCTAAGATGACCCTAGATCAACTCATGCAGATCAAGTAGGGCCACCTAGAGCCTATTCAAAAGTTCATCTAATGATGGAGTGCTACACTTAATGAAATCTATGAGCCTATCATCGAAACTCACCTACTAGTCATTTTCAAAGGTGCAGTGAAACAACTTCCTTAAGTTGAAGTTGTACTATCTTGCCCTGCACTCCTTGAGCCAAGCATTCGCTCAAACAAAGATCATTTAGGATGCAGTGGAAGTTAGCAAGGATTTGACCTACATGGCCTACAAGAATGCCCATGCAAAGAAAGATAAGGAGAAGGGCAAAGCAATGACAACCATTGTAGCAATGGCCAATGAGGCCAAGCCAAACAATGCCAAACCAATGACCAAGGAAACCAAGGTCCTAGTCAATAATAAGACAACCAACTCTAGCACTGTGGTGACTAACCAACCCACATCATTGGTAGCCACATGGCAACTACCCAAAGGCCAAACTTTGAGCACAAGGATCACTTAAAGTACCCAATATTGCCCATCAAACCATCAGAATTGTTGGGTAAGCTACTTAGTGCTAGGTACATCAAGTACAAGAAAATGTCTAAAGATGCTCGTAAGTATCATGATCACTACTGCAAGCTCCTTACAAACTAATCAACAATCACACCAAACAAGCCTTCGATCCCAAAACACTTCAAGTTGGACCAATTCTACCATTATCATTAATTTCTTGGCCATGACATGGATTTCTACATGGCCTTACAAAATGGCATATAATGCATGATTAACCAGGGCTAACTAGTTCTTAATTCGACCAACCCAATTCAGCCAAATAATCAATCAATGAAGGTTTATAAAGACCCTCTCAATGCACGTGGTGTAGGCTATGTCATCAATGCCATCAGCATTGATGATGATGTAGGACTAGCACGAGAGTCATTTATGGTTTTTGTGTCCTCTAACAACAATGGGGCCTCTTCAGTGTCAACCATTCCAAGGACCCCTTTTGTCATCAGAGCACCACCTTGGGTGCACATGATACCCTTTATGGTTAGGGCCCTGAAGCACATTGCTATGACTACAACCCAAACACCCTTTTTAATTAGGATGCCATAACGTGCGGACCTTTTGCTAAGTCTGGTGGTGGGAACTACAACAAGCCCCAATCGTCCAAGGCCTCATCTCGCATACAATGCCAGGCACTCAAGGTGGTAGCATGGGAGGCCAAATGAGTGCCTTGCTGACTAAATGATTGGGGAACACATGGCATTAGGTCTACCTAAGCCCATTCACTTATCTATTATTCCTATGGCCGCATCAACCAAAGCCACTGCTACAAGTGATCAACAATCAAGCACTAAGGCTCATAGGTAGGAAAAACAAAATAAGCCCAAATCTTCTCCCTAAGAGATCTGTCTCTTTGATTGCATGAAAGAGATGAAGGCTAACAAAGTAACTGACGGTCATAAGGATCTTCTAGACGTGTTGTCATAAGTCAACTAAGCTCTTAAATAAAAAAATATAACTTTGAGCTTGTATGACTTGGTGATGACCTCCTCCGCTCATCACAAAGCACTAGTTCACATGTTGGCCTCCATCTCTATCAAGGAGGACATCTTGACAGATGAACAATCCATCCATGCTCTGATGCTTCCTCGTTCGCCTTAGGAATCAGGTCCAACACCTCTAGCGTTTCGTGATGAGGCAATCAAGGTAGACCTTAAAAAGGGTTGATTCACCACTATATCGATGTTTATAACCATCCACATAGGGCAATGCAAGATTCACAGGCTGCACGTTGATGATGGGGTGGCAACTAATGTCATCCCATTCCTAGTCGTTGACAAACTTGGTTTGGCCAACCAAATCTAGACGACAAAGAAACATGCCTCAAGTCTTTTAACAAGTCACACATTGTCATGAAGGGAACAATCACAATAGCCTTCATGGTAGGGGAGTGATTCCCCACTCTGGTTGAATTCATTATCATCGAAGAGATACCTGGGTTTAACCTAATTTTGGGAAGGCCTTGGCTAGCCCAATTATGAGGCATCTCCTCACCCATTCACCAAGAGATTCACCTTCCATACGAAGGTGGAGAAGTGATCATACATGGTGACAACTTGGTCCCTCCAACCATCTACAATGTTGATGCAAACCAAGGGTTGGAGGTAGAGCTCCCTGATGACATGCCGCCTGTGAAGGATAAGACTCAATCTCATCTAGCAAACCCATTTGAGAACCCTCCCCAAGGAAGCTTTATGAGCATAATTTCCCTTTACCATCAATGATGAAGGTGTAGGTGAATACCTTCTTGTGTTTCCTAGGCCCTATGCACCCCCTAACCCACATTAGGTTAAGAAGCAACTACATGGCTAAGGTACTCTCTTAGCACAACATGTGTTAGGTGCTTTCTCACCCTTAATTTTTTGCATGCTCCATTAGCCTTGTTAGCCTTTTTCTTGCACAGTCACATTCTGCATGGTTGCTTGTGTTTTGCATTATTCGCTTTGTTGTGCATTCACCTCTTTTGCTTATGCATTTTCATTTAGTATTTTATTCATTAAAAAGACATTAAAAAACATATAAAAATTATAAAACTAAAATTATAGAAAAATAGCATGTGACTCAAAAAGGCCTTAAATTAGCGCATGGCCCAAAGAGGCCTTAAACTAACCCACATCTTGTAAAGGCCCTAAACTAGTGCATGGATTACCATGGCCTAAAACTAGCAATACTTTTCTTCCACCACATGACCCACCATGGCCTTAAACTGGCAACTTGTCTCACATCACCATGACATGAAAGGGATTTAAACTAGCATACAACCTGCCATGACCTAAAACTGGCACCTCATAGCCCACCATGGCCCAAAATTAGCAGTCGCTTCCTTTTACTCATGGCCTAAGATGGCCTTAAACTAGAAGTCACCATAGCTCAAAATGACCTTAAACTAGCAATGGCCCTTTCACCATAGACTTAAACTAGCATGGGGCCCACAAGGGACCTAGTCACACCAACTAATTACATTACCCACATCAAACAAGCATTAAAGTAAAACAAACATGAAACTTCACATACAATCCTCATTACAAAAGGCATAAATTTTATTATATCTCTATCAGCAAGAGTACATAGTATGACCATGCAACAAGAATGGTCAAAGTGAAAAATTGTTGAATAGCATGGCTACATCAGTTTGACTCAGCTGGTAATGTTCGATGGGGGTCGAGGTTCCTCCTCCTCATCTACTACTTCACTGGGGCCTACGCTATTACTTGGTGCTTCTCTCAAAATAATGAAAAACAACAAATTAAACAGCAAGTGCAAAACTACAATATAAAATTAATGTGCAAATTTGACACATAAAAAAGAGTGTAAAAAAACCAAAATCAAAACTAACCCAAGAGGGTCCTACATCTAACTCTGGAGGTAATCTATCAAGGCCCTCCTCCAAGCGTTCAAGCATCTTGAACTCTAATAACTACATCCAGTCCTCATGGCTAAATTTAACATCTGTAAAAATCTTGTCCTCATCCATAGTAGTCTATGTAGGAGGCTGCATAGAAAAGATGGTTGTAGAAGTCCCCTTGAAGATAAGGTAATCTCTCACTTTGGGGAAACACTAACCACTATATGCTAGGTGAACAACTCAAAGGCTTGACTTCCACCAATTGCCTCAATGAACATCTCAAGGTGATGAGCTTTCACAGACTCATCCTTGAGTTGCTATAAGTAGGCATCTAGCTCCCACTTGTAGTGGTGCTTGTGATTCTTCTATGTATGCCCCCATCTACACACCTTAGCGTTGAAGCTCTTCCACTCCTCATTCTTCTGGGAGAGCAGATCCATCTGCAACCTCTACTTAATGATTTCTTGGGTAGCCTCATTCTTATCTCGAATTACTGACTAGGATCTAGTGTAATCTATCTCTAATGTTTTCTAGGTACCATCCTTTTGTGCCCAAGCAAACAAGAAATCATAACAGGACTAGAGGTCCTCGTTCTTTACGGTTAGGCTCGCCATTGCCTCTTGGAGCTTGTGCATGCTTTTTCTAGGTGTTCATTTGAGCACCTACAGGTCCATAGTGCCTTTGCACAAGAAATCGTACACTTGCTCATCGCCTCATGCACATGATGAGGCACTTACTCCACCTCGAGAGGATACTTAGGAATGGCATCCACATGAGCTTCCTGATTTGGATCCTAGTGAAGCTTAGAGACTATTAACATACAATGAACAAACCAATATTAGCAACAGGCTAAGCCATAGAATCGGTAAAACAATTTAAGCAAAATGACATGCATACCAAGGTCAAGATCTACCTGCTATATGCAGTCCACCATGTCCTTGGTATGCATGTCTTTTTGCCCATGGCTTCGTGTGATGGGTAGGCACTAGTGGTGAATTTATCTTATGTCTTTGCCCATGGCTTCATGCAATGGGTAGGCACTAGTGGTGGATCACTAGCAGGAAGGTTTAAGGTTGCAATACAAACACAATGCAACATTTAGTAATAACTGAGTAATTAACGGCTTAAGAGTAAAAGGAAAAAGTAGATGGTAACACAAAGTGCTTACCAAGGAAGTCCTCGGATGTCAGTGCAGGTGGGTCTCCTAGCTACACACCATTGAAGAGTTTAGCGAAGTCATCCTTAGGGTAGAACAACCCCTCCACATCAAATCGATGGGAGATCTTTGGGGCCTCTGGTGGCTCCTCCCTATGAGCTACCTCCTCTTCAACTTGAGGAGGGGTCGTGTCCGTTGTTCCCACTATGGCCGCTACTACTTCTTTAGTAGCACTCTTACCTAACTCACATAGTGTAGTCATATTAGTAGTATTAGCATAGCATAATAAAACAAAACAAAAAAATAGTATAGGCCAAATGCGTCTATCATGTGCACTAACCTACAACCACTGAATAGAGTGTGGGTATCTTAAGGCAGAATTTCTTCACGTTAGCTTGTCCAACTATAGGAGAAGTCTCCTCTGTCAGGCACAACCTATTGATTTTTACCTTAGAGGGCCCCATTATCTCTGCAATATATCACTCCACCCTATGCACATCCTCAACAATAGTTGGTGGACACTCACCTATGCTATCACAGGAATAGGGTGACTGTGACCTCCCTAGATGTGCCTTCGTCATAACTGAATACAACTCCTTAATCCCTTATAAGGGGTTCTACACATAAGTGGTGGTGAAAAAATGCTTAATCCATGGCTTGGATAGTTTCTCGCAATCCTGTACTACCCAACGCCCACTATCCCTGATCACCAAGAACTCCACAAGCCTTCAAAAATAGGTTGCAAAGAATGTGAAGTGAGAATGAGATCTTGCACGAATGTTGTAGCAAAGCCTGATAATCTCTGCTTGTAACTCAATAGTGATAGAAGAGGCCCAATTATACCAAGTTCCCTTCTCTATAACCTCCCACATCACTTGTGCCTACTTCACTTTGAAGACCTTCCTTTGGGAAAGCAACTTAAAAAATGTGTAGGCATAGAAAAGAGGGTAAAGCCTTCAAACCTCAAGCACATGCACGTTTCCAACTACGATGTCCTTACGAGAGCAGGTGGTCCCCAGCCACTTAATATTTTCTCTCTGGTCCACCTCTCAATTGGTCTTGTTAATGATTAATGGGCCCATAAAGAAAAGACCAAAGAAGTCAGCAAAGAAGGCATCGTTGAGGTTCAAGACTACCTTCACTCCATGCACATGAGTAACAAAACGACAGGCATCATGGTTGAAGGAGTCAATGGTCACCATCTCGACTACTGGTGTACTTGTGCTAAGGGACAAGAAAAGGTTCATCAACATAGCATGGGTAAGCCAACCAGTTAGAGCCTTTGAGGCTTGATAGCATAGCCACTCTTGTGCCACCTCCACATCACCATACCTCATGATGAGGGTGGCCTCATTATGGCTAGTGGCAACCATTGTTACCTCTCCTAAGGCAACGGTAGCTATAACATAGGCAAAAATATTGTTAGCATTGTGTAATCAATGCATGTGTGAGAACAAGCAATAAAAGCCAAGCCAACATAACAAATACTCACATGGAACAAATAGTGTGCATGACACAAGTGGTGGCATAACAAGCTCTTTGAAGATAGGCTTACCACTAGCCCATCCCTTGTCATGCCAATTGTAGGTCTGGCACCACTCGAATGGCTTTGGGTACCGGATGGGGTTCTTTAAGTCCTCTCCCACCTCTTCTATAACTACCTCCTGAAAGTTCAGACTAGAGGAAAATATCTATAGCATGGTATGGGTCAAAGCAAGAGCACTTGTCTCATCATAGCATCCCTCATCATCAACTTTGAATTTGGCATTGGACATCTATAGTCAATAGTTAGCAAATCTATCATGGCCAATGAAAATGAGATTTAATGAAAAGCAATAGCACTTACCCTTCAGCACAATATACAGTCCTAGGTGGGTTTTAGAAGACTATATGCACATGTATGGCAATGAAAGGGGTATTACTTTTGTTATAACAAGAGAACTCCAGAATGCTCTAGATTTTGGCTAAGGGACAAACGCTCCTAGGGCCTAATCTTAGGTCACCTGCTTGATCACCACCAGTCACAGGCTCATCAAACATGAATCGTAGTATGTTCCAATTTACCTTGACCAATAACATCTTGCTGATGGTGCTTATAGCCTCCACTACTAAGTGTGGCCACATGATCACACTAAAGTATTGTAGCAGGTAAGCTAGGAATTCACTCACTCCTGGTTGAAACCACACCGCCTAATGGTCCAACTTCATGTCAGGTGCAGGCGTGTTGGGTACAAGTTGGTTTATGCAAGACAGGATGCCGATGAGCTCCACAACCACTAAGACAGGCTTCAATAGCATCCTACAATCATAAAATAGCAAATGAATGTAGCATTAGCACACAATAAATTGCATTTTGACATAAAATATTACCTTATGCTTAGCAAAATTAGCAAATTTGGCTTAAAATAGTATAACTTAGAAATATATCCTTAGGGTCCCCAATGGGGCCCCATGAGCATAGGATGTTAATACATATTTGATGTGCCTAGTGCTCATTGGGGTATAGCAGTAATGTAACATTAGCATTTTACTTTACATTCATATCATTTGCACTAACACAGTTTACATGTCCTAACGTTTGTACACCCAACTTGCAAAATTAGTATTTTGGCATAACTTTCGTGCACTTAGCATATTGTTTTGCATAAGGCATTCTTACCATTGGGATCTTGCACTTGGCGTTTTGCGCATTTGACATTCTAGTTTTATGCTTAGCAATTTTCTTCAAATTTTCTCAAAATTTTTCTAACTTTGGTTAGTGTAGCAAGATATCTAAAAAAAATCCTAACTATCTGCTATACTCCCTAGGGAGCATAGCCAAAAAATCACCAAATTTTTTTTCTAATTTCCAACTATGCTTCCCAGGGGGGCATGGCCCCAAAATGAACAAAAAAGTAACAAATGAAAAAAATAATTTGACTATTGAGAGTATAGCATCCTATTGCATCTGGAAACAAAGTGTTGGCTACACTCCCTAGGGAGCATAGTCACCATTACTTAAGCTCTCATTGCCATGTCTCCTTCACTACACCACTGAATGCTACTGCATGCCAATAACATGTGTTGGGGTAATCCGTGACCATGGCCTAGGTAATCTCCCTGGTCCCATTCACCCCCTCTCTATGGTTGTTGCACCATGGTCGCGTTGTTGTTCCCTCCCTCATCTTTATGGCCTTCTTCCCATGTATCCCTATGACATCTAACCCTCCCTTTTCCCTCACTCTGCATTGCTCTCACATCAAAAATATATATAATAATAAAAAATGGTATAACTTTGTCCCCTAGCTACAAACATATTAGTCATAACCCTTATTCCAATCTACCAATTGCACTCACCCACACACTAACATGAAGACTAAACAAAAGAAAGAAGAGGAAGGAAAAAATAAACCCTAGCCACACATGCCCTAGCCATGACCATCTTTGTCTCATTCAATGTCTTCCATGTGGCATGACCCCAATGAGGGAAATCCTAGTCCACTGCTGAGACAAAACCTTCATTTTTTCCTCTCCCTTGCCATGTGTGCCATGTCCCTTGGAAACAAACATACAAAATCCATCATAACTCACATATTACCCCTTGTCCCATTTGCCACAAACAATTAATGCAAATAATCACAATAAATGACATATCAATAGAGGCCCACAATCCATGCGTGTGTCTTCTCCTCCTAGCCATGGTTTCCAAGGTGTCTAGGGCAGTGGTAGTCCCTACGAAGCCAAGCCACCCCATGACCCAAACCTCAATGCAAGAAAGAAAAACCAAAATGCAAAGAAAAATGGTACAAAAAGGGACAAGCATAGCTAGCATACTTGGCAATCAACAACACTCTCCTCTCCTTCACCTACATCCATGGAAGACATTCCAAGGCTAACCTTCCCTCTTCTAGACTAGCAAGTTTGGGGTGTTAATGGTCATTGCGATGCGTTATTCTGGTTCCACGCTCTTATCGCTACGCTCCACTCGCTACACTCTAGCTATCACTTCAAATTGCACTACACTCTGTAACTTCTCATTCACACTTTGGAAAATAATAGTTTACCCTTGGTGAATCATGCATACATACCCTCTTGGGGTAATTAAATGTGCCACCTATTGCATCGATGCTCCCACACTTAGGAAATTTTCCTAAGTTTCTTGTAGAGTGTAGTAAGATGGGGCGAGTGTAGCAAGGGGTGAGCGTACCAACTAGAGTTGGAAAAATTTCTGAATTTTTTTTCACAATCCTAGACTTGGAAAATTTTTGAGATCTTTTTGGTTGCCCAGTGAATGCCCAGCCCAATCCCCACAACCCAAACATTCATTGTCGAGCTTAAACTAATGCACCTTGCACAAATCATGGTCCACTAAGACCTGAAACTAGCAAATCATGGTCTGCTAAGATCTTAAACTCACAAATCACAATCTACTAAGACCTTAAACTGTTAATCATGGTCTGCCGAGGCCTAAAACTAGTTTACACATTTACTTTCCTAATGTCCACTCTTACAAGTTTAGGTAATTATTCATTACATTACTATCCGCATGTTATGTGCGTCAACTTTATTAAGACAAGTGTCGTTTGACATTCTTTCTAGTTTTTTTGTAGGATATGTCATAGGATTACAACACGAGTGCATATGAGCATCTTTGTTCACCTTTGGTCCTCATCGAACCTCATGGTGACCTCATCCGATGCATCGATGTCCAATGCCTAGACCTTGAGCCTACAGCTCGTGATGACTACATAACATCTATAGAAGCAGTACTAGGTTGGCTTGACCATCTAGTTAGGGCTCTCGATCTAGAGATAGGTGACATCATTGAGGATTCCCTCATAAAAGTCCCTTTAGCAACACACAACAATGAGGCAAAGACATTGAAACTTAGTTCCTTATTAGAGCCTCAACATGCCCAAAGCATCGCAAAGAAACTCAACGACAACATCAAGACATTTGCATGGTCCTATGAGGATATGTCAAGCCTAGATCCTTATGTAGTGTAGCACAATATCATCCTTGACCTTCATGTAAAACCAATTAAACAGAAAGCCTGTAAGGTTAGGCCTAAGGTGGTGTTGGCAATCTGTGATGAAATCACCAAGCTTTACATGGCTGGTTTCATCCAGGCCATTCACTATGCAGATTGGGTCTCCAACATCATAGTTGTACCTAAGAAAAACATAAGCACACACATTTGCATAGACTTCCAAGACCTGAACAAGGTGATTATCAAAGATGATTTTTCGTTATCTAGAATTGACCAATTATTTGATACTATAGCTAGTCATGCCTTGTTTTCTTTTATGGATAGGTTCTCTAGCTATAACCAAATTTGGATCAACCTAGAGCACCAGCTCACTACCATCTTCATGATCCCCTAGGGTACATTTTGCTATACAATGATGCCTTTTAGACTAAATAACATAGGAATAACCTACCAATGTGCCATGACATACATCTTTAGTGATTACTTATTAGACTTGCTCAATGACTACGTTGGTGATATAGCAGTTAAGTCCAAAATGGCAAACAATCATGCAAATGACTTAGACCATGCACTCAAATGTTTCCTTAGACATGACCTTAGGCTGAATCCTAAGAAGTGTGTCTTTGGTGTCAAGATAAGTTGCATGCTAGGTTTCATGATATTAGAAATAGGCATATGCATAGATCCCGATAAGGTTAAGGCCATCATCAACTTAGCACCTCCAACTAACCTTAAGGAGCTACATGGGTTACAAGGCATAATGTAATTTATACGTCGATTTATCGCATGGTTGACTAATAAGCTACAACCAATGCAACATTTGCTCAAAAAGTGAGTTCACTTTGAGTCGATAGCTCAATGCTAAAAAGCATTTGACAACCTTAAAAAAGAGTTAGCTCAGCTTCCAATAGTCTACCCTCCATAAGGAGATAAACCTTTTTACATCTACCTTGCAACTTCCAACACATCCATTACCTCTCTACTCTACCAAAAGCGAGACGATGGCTCAGAGGTCCCTATATACTACCTAAGCCATGCGTTAGTGGCCCATGAAGTGAAATACAATGATGTGGAAAAGAACTTCCTTACCTTAGTCTTTACACTTAAAAAGTGGAGTTATTATCTCTTCCATAGCCAGGTAAACATCATTTGCAAAAGTAATGTACTTTAGGAACTCACAACAAACATCTACAAAAGTAATCAACTTGCATGATGGAAAGTAATAACCATGGAGTTTGACCCACACTACATAGCAGAAGCATCAACCAAAGATCAAGTAATACTCGCACAACTTATGGCTTCACTAGTAAATGATTAAGCAACTATAAATCTAGAATTTTAGGATGAGCATGTCAGCAATATCAGCCAAGTGCTAGCCAACTTTGAGGTAATCTTACACTTCAATGATGCTTCAAGCTCTCAAGGGGGTAGTGCCACTACAATAATCATGTTTCCCTCTAGGGAGATCTCATCCTTCACTTATCATTTACATTTCCATGCATTAACAACGTAAGGAAGTACAAAGGTCTCCTTAGAGGTCTTATAGTGGCCCATGACCTAGGAATTTGAAACCTAGTGATATGAGGTAATTCGTAGTTGGTCATCAACCAAGTCATGGAGGTTTACACTTACAAAGCACAACACTTACAATCTTATTGTGACTTGGCAAAGCACTTTCTTCAATGATTTGCAATCGCAGATATCCAACACATTCCCCACAACAAGAATGTTGTTACTGACACATTAGCCACATTTGCTTTAAGCATTGCACCCAACATGTTTCATGCCTTGCTCACCTATGTAATGGATTGCACCAAACCTATCATGCATGTAACTAACATTGCATCCATAACCACAACAAGCATGGATCATGCACAAGAGTGGTATGATGCCATCAATTCATACCTTCAACAGGGTGAGCCTTCACAACATCTGACCAATACCTAAAAAGATGCAGTGCAAAAACTGTCATGACAATACATCCTCGTAGGTGATAGCACACTATGTTGCAAATCCAATGATGGCATACTACTAACCTCTGTTGGCAATAGCAAAGTGCAAATGATCATTGATCAAATCCACGAGGGACTGTGCAGAGGCCACATAGCACCCAGGGTAATGACATTAAAAATCAAAATCCTAGGCTACTATTGGCCTTACATGGAGTGCGCTTGCATTTCCAAGGTCAAGATGTGCAATGTGTATCAATGGCATGGCAACTTAATACACGTGCCACCTATTGAACTGCACACCACACATATCACATGGCCATTCCAATGTTGGGGTTTGGATATAATAGGGCCCATCATGCCTAAGTCCTCTATAGGGCATAGCTTCATCATAACCACAACCAAATATTTTACCAAGTGGTTTGAAGCTATTCGCCTAAGGAGGACCACATCAGAGCAGGTTTTCAAGTTCATCCTTGACAACATAGCAACTTGATTTGGTCTACCCATGACCATAGTCATAGACAATGGGCCATACTTTAGCAGTGCAAAAACCAATGAGTTCTGTGAATACCTTGGCATCAAGCATCCCTTCTCATCACCATACTACCTATAGGTGAATGGCTAGGTAAAGGCCACAAACAAGGTCATAATCAACCTTCTGAAAAAGATGCTTAGCTGCAACAAATTATGATGGCATGAGCAGCTAGTCTATGCACTATGGGCATACCACACAACACATAGAACAATAACAAGTAAGATGCCATATAGCCTTGTATATAGGTTTGAAGAAATTTTTCCTCTTATATTGCAAGTTCTATCACTTCATGTAATCCTCTCGAGCTTCATTAATAAGGCCCAAAACAATGAGTTGAGAGCCTCTGGAACATCATCAAGAATGGAGTTCACATCATCAAGAAAAAGCCTCTGGAACATTTGCAGTGTCACTGCCCTCAACATTTTTCTGATCCTTCAAAAATGCACTCAAGCATTTTGCTGACCTTCTAGACCTACTACCACCATCGCCAATAGTACCACCCTTAGGCTATGCTAACAGCATTGCCAGCCTTGGATGTTTCATTAGTGGTTAGGGATCTCACCATCAGCAGCACCTACTAGAGTCCTTGTAGTATTGTGGCCCAGCCACAGCACTTCCATCCTTTAGCCCTCACCATTTCCTAGGCTTGGAAGTGCATCCAGTAGTGTGGCTCCTCACCATCCTACTAGACTTCTAAACTCCCATCATTGGTGTGGAGTCTTGAGCACTAGTATCGTCATCACCTTTAGCCACCTCACTAACCTCCCTTGGGTGCTCACTTTCAGTGTGGTTGATGGAGCTTTTGCAACCTTATGGCTCCATCATCTACACTGGCTTTCCTACTTTGGCACTACAAGCTCTTGCAACTAGTCCAGCACTCGCAAAACTTGCAGTGCCCTTGCAACTAGGAGTTTGATCTTATTTCACATGTTATGTGGTTGTTTTCTTGTTTCCTCTACATTGTGTTTATAGGATGAATCCTTGGAGGTGGTCATTTGAAGGTACATTTCATTGTAGTGACAAGGCACCACATTGCTCCAATGTGCTTAATTGGACTCACCAAGCCAATCGAGAGTGCACATCCTCATTATCCTACTATAGCCTACTCACATTTACCCCTATTATCCTACATTCTTTATTCACTTTCCTTGCAAGCTTCTCTGATGCATATGACACCCTTCTTTTAGTCAATTGCAGAACCCATGATAAACATAATGGAACTCATCCCATAGGAAACCTCTATGGGCTAGTCAAAGCCCAAGCGGATGTAACACAACTCATCCCAAGGAGGAAACACCTATCGTACAAATGCAACATGGTTGCCTCTAAGTAAAGTCTGTCGAGTGGCACGTAGTCCACTTGATGATAAGCATCATGCAACTAGCATTCACTAAAAAAAGTGGGATAAAACATATCCCCAGGTAAGATCTAACAAAGTTGCAATTTCGCAACTGGTCGAACCTTGAATATGCAATGGCCTTCTCATAAGCACTCTAACGAGAGGCCAACATGTCAACGGTAAGCCAATCTAGTGCTATGGGTGATGGCTATCTCACAAACACTTCGACAAGAGGCCATCATTTTGGTGACAAGCCACCCTAGTCTCGTGGTCATAGTTAGCCATGCTAACTCTACATCTTACAGCATCATACATCATTAGCATCTCCTTCCTTCCTTGTTATTCCCAAGCCAACTACCTACATCCATTACCTATAGCATACCATTCCATTTAGCACTTCTCAGCTTGGTGAAGCACCCTCTAACTAGGTACTAACAAGCAATGTTGGTGACCTTTCTACTGTGGTGTTTTAGATTCTTTGTCAGCATCTCTTGGGCCACTTCTCTAAACATCAACAAAGAGGAGCTAGTTAAACACCACCAAATTTGGATAATAGCACTACAACAGCAAATTTGTCTAAGTATCAACACAAGGTAAATTTCTCTAAGTGTTTAGCCCATGATCCCACTATTGGGGCTATGCTTTAGAGCGTAGCATGCAACACACAACTAGATCTACAAAATCTTCTAAGTGTCAAACAACAATTATAGAAATTTTCTAAGTGTCTTACTACACTCACATCCCTCTTACTATGCTCTCCAATGTAGCAGCACTCCAATGGCCAGTTTACACTAGTGTCAAGCCAGAAGTTACCAAGCTAATTTAGCATGGAAGAAGCATTTGGTAGATCTAACTTCTGAAGCTACCCTTCTTGCTATGCTCTTAAGCGTAACTGGTGTAGCAAGAACAAGGACTGCAATTTTTACCAAATTTTTCTAATTTTCCATGCTATGCTCTGTTCCATCTTACTACACTCACAAGCATAGCATAGCAATAAGGAACTACCTCCACAAGCTTCCAAAGCATAGCATAGGCCATCATTCTAGCTCCAGCACTCCTCCAATAAGTAGGATCAACAACCTGCACTCTTTTTGTACCCCCCTCTATGTCCCAAAATTGTACTTACGCTTGATCCCACTTGAAAGAGGGGAGAACGTAGTCTCAAAGTAGCCTTCAAATTTTACTATTTTGCACTATTTTAAGGTACATTGTAGTCTTAGCACATGCAGTCTTGGCAGCATACCCACAATCTAGTAGTCCCTTAGGGTCTAGTGAAGCATATTAGAGCATAGCACCAATTGTTCCAATGGAAGTGTAGCAAAGGTTAACGTAGCCCCACCTACCCCTTTGCCACATGGCACACGATCTGCACTTCATGCTAATCCTAAGCCTACAAATACCCTCACATTCCACACTCTAGTGGTTGGAAATTCATTCTAACAGTGGACATTTGAAGCATTCAGCTAGCAAATCTAAGTACTAGTTAGCATCTCAAAGCACCACCTAGCACTTGAGGCACCTTGAGCATCGCACACACTGAAGCATATCAGCACCTTGGTAACACCTTTGTGTCCCACTCAGCACCGTAGCACATCGCAAGCCTGCAAGACATCATGGAAACCAACCCAGTAAGCATGGACATTACAATAGACATCAGTCTTTACCCTAGGGCACCTCAAAAACTATGGCTACATTGCTACTACGCCTATCTATACATCATGTACCTCCACAAAGCTCATTTGTAATTATTATGATCCCCATCTAGGATGGTATCATCCTTTCTTTCTCTCAAACTCCATTGCATTCTAAGCATTTTCTATGTTGCACTTTAAGCACGCATTTGTACTTTTTTGTTATTTTACATGTTTTTGCACACTTGCACTACCATTCTCATGCCGAGAGACCCCACTATGCTTAGGCCTAGTTGACCTCGGTATTTTCAAGAACACAGTTAGCGTTCACATTTTTGACTAAGCACGCCAACCCCTGATTGCACCCAATACCTCATTTGTAGCTTGTGAAGTCCCTATTTAATCGACAAGACCATCTAACGCACTTCACCTCTGTTTCCTAGCAAAGGCACTTATGTAGAGGCAAGGTCAAGCCTGTGTGCTTGCAAACCCCTCAGCATTCCAGCCATCAACATTTTCGATCGTCAATTCTGTCAACCTAGGATCATGCAACTCAGTATTAGAAAAACTTAGGTAATAGGAAGAAGCTAGGACTTAGGGTAGTTCTAATATTAATACTAGCTATAACATAATCCAATAGTTAAACTTTCATGAGGGTGGTTTAGAGAGGTGAGTTTCACAACCAAGGGACCTTGATGGCTAGTTTTACATTTGATGTGGTAACTCATGGAATATCATTAGTAAATGAAAATTATGTATTAATGGTAATTAATGTATTAATGGTATGTGTTAATGGTATTGACTAATGGTTAAGTTAATTTTATTTTACTATTGTCTAATAGTGTGTTTCTGGCACGTGGTATTTCATCATACAAGCCTCATCTTCAAACTTCATTCTGGGTGGTACTAAGATGATTTTCTATATTGTAAAGGTGTACTAACCCTTCTTGCATATGTTTCATGCATATTGTAGTTTGAAGGCTTGGATGGAGATTTCAGATGATAGTGCAAGTTGAATGGAGAACTGATGAAGATCTGGATGGCCTATGCAAATAAAATATCCTAGTATTCTTGTTATTTTTGAAGTCATGTAATAGAATTTTTGATAGCGACGAGGTACCCCTACACTGAACCATATGAATCATAAGCGGTTACGCACAATCCAATCAAATTCTATGGATGGGACTAGTTTTGGCATCTAGATCATTATGTCTTGATCACAATTCATTATCTTATCACTTAGACTAGTGGTAGCTTTGTCACATACGATTTAGTCCAAATGAGGCATATGATAATTGATATTGTTACGGCCTTATGTTACTCCTAATGATAGTAGAGAAATTAGTTATTTAATCTAATTAATAATGAAAAGTAAAGTCTAAACTAGCCTATGTGCGATGAGTATCTATTCCTAATCTTTCATACATGCCTTGGACTTCATGCAGCTACAGCTAGGATTACCAAGCGTATCGTTATTGGGTGTACCAAACAAGAACACTAGTAGGTTACCAAGTAATTACACTTAAGCACTCAAGATTAGTCATATTCATTCCACTTAATGATAGAAATAATAAAGAGCAATAAATGATAAACATTAACTAAGGAAAATAATAAGCATTTAAGTAATTAACAATAATAAAGCTAAGTGGATGTTGCAATGATGGAAGTAATCTTGATCTTTATTGCCAAACATGTAACATGTCTAAGTATGTCACACTTGAATAAGGATGTCATAAAATTACTTAACATCATACTATGGGCATGCACTGGAAATAAACTAACAAAAATTCTCTATGTCTACATCTAAAATCTATTAAAATATATATCCAAACCATGCACCCAAGTGTTGTATTTATAGGCTAGCATGGAAGGGGAAATATTGGATTCCTAACATCAAAGGTTGTGTCTCGATATTGAACACCTAATAATGCAACTCTGATATTAGATAGCCCTAGCAAAACATGACTCATCATAACCCCACAACTGAATGAAAACTCATCCTCAAGTTATACAAAATGAAGAACAAGTTCTTTACAAAATATTGGGAAGGTATGGGATTATTGACTAACTCTGACAAATACACAAACTGACTCTTTCATGTTGCAGTGGTGTTTGAAAAAAATGGACCTAACATGACATGACAAAAAACAAAATTGTGGAAGCTTATGTAGTTTTCAAAGACGATGGTTCTTCCATTAGCTGCTTCCCTTTGTTGTTAGGCTTATGGAATTTATAATGATTTAGGAGTGCTTGCAACTTCTCCTCCTCTGTTCTTAGGTCATTCACCATCCAAGATAATGATCCAATATGTGTTAGAACTAGTACATCTCATAGACATGGTAGCTGTGGGAACATCTGATTCACTTTCACATATCATGTTGTGAACTCCCTCCATTCCTCCTCAAAAGCCCTAGCCTTTTCTCTCAATTCATGATAATATGTTAATCTCTTGGCCAAATCTAAAGCTACATCTCTTTTCCCATGGTAGTGAGCCTTAATTGTTTCTATTTTTGAGTTTTCCACATGAAGTTTTTGTATAACATCTTTTCTATCTTCAAACCTATAATTCTAATTCATTTCTAGACCAACCTGCTATTAACATGGTAAGGTTAGCATAACAAAGTTTAGCTAGCCATGTACTCCTTCAGATCTTCAATTTACGAGTCATTATTTTTCACTTTTTCTTGGTGGACTAGGGTGTAGCTATCCAAGATGGATTGCCAATCAGGATTCTGTGTTGACATGGAACTGATGCAAGTCTTTGCCATTCGGATTTCCTTTTCATTGATTTGCTTATACATGTCGATTTGGTCTTGGAAGTGCTCTTTTAGCTTCTCATGCTTCTTGGCCTCATTCTACCACGTGCTTATCTCAATTGTAGACTTTTGATGTATGGTGCATACCTCTTTCATTGAGAGGATTTAGTTCTCTCTGGCTAATCTACTTATGTTCTAGTTGATCCTCACTAGTTGCTTCCTCAATTGGTTGATGCTTTCTTCCCAAATGTTTTTCTACTACTTAACAATGGTCAACCTTGAATTATCAACAGTAAGATGCTTATTTTCTTCCTATGCAACAATCAATGCCTTTGCATGAGCATATGCTTGGGCTTCGATGGATGAGGTAGTCCAGACTGCTTTCTACATTTCTTGTTCAACCACTTTGATTTGCTCAATTAATTGGCCCAATTGCTCTATTCGAAATTGCTCCAACTAGTCAAGCACAATGAATTGGAAAGGATCCCTACTTTTGGCTCATAGGATGATGAGCTCTTATTACAATCAGTGTACATCTACTTCTACATGCTCTACCTTAGTCTCTACCATAACCAATTTCTCCTTAGTGGCTATGAGGTTGGATTATACTACAATGACAACACTATAAATGTTGAAGAGGGTTGTCATGACTTGCCTAGTCTACAACAATCTATTTAGCACATCCTCATGAGCTGCAAGAATCATTCAAGTCCTAGTTAACATTTGTGCATCTCTAGTTCTAGTTTAGTTCATTAGGGGCACAATAGGCACATTGAAGGAATTTTTAAGGTAGCATGTTATTACCTTTGCTGTGCCTATCGCATCTTGGTCCTACATGACCATGATAATTGCACCTTCTCCCATTTCAAGCACCACTTGGAAAGATGTGGCATTTCCAAAGATCTAATATGACCACTAGGCTTCTCCTCCTAATTGCAAAGAAATTTTTCCCCTTGTTGGATTAGCATAAACTATAGGCTAAACAACAACATCAATTACTCAAAAGAGGTTGGATTCGCCCCTCCTTCCCCATCTGAGAATTTAAGCAATTTGCTGCAGATAGTTCATTGTAGGCCTATAATCCTATAATAGTGGTGGTGGAACTTGCGGCTCTCGCTATTGCTCTAGTTCTTTCTCTGGCTCCTTCTCCAATTCATGTTCTCACTCCTTTTTTGGTTCTTGTTCTTGCTCTTTACCAAGGTCTTTCCTTGGTGCTGCAGGTTTGAGCAACTTAGAGAATGAAGCATTTTGGGCCCTCTTGGAAACATCATTGGTGTAACCTAAGATTTTGGCATCCTTGCATAGCTTTCTAATCAAGCAAGGAAATGGAGGTGTCAACTTCCCTACCTTTCTTTCCTCAAACTGCTATTGAATCTTCATGAAGTACAATTGGTAAAGGTTGACATTGTATTTTCCCACCAAGATTACACTTCCTATCGCTACATAGGTTAATATCTTGTTGAGCCCTTTAGTAGGGAAAAAATGGTATGTGTCAATTTTGAAATAAATTCTCTCTTCTAGAGTTAGCTCACTATATATTTTGTCTTCTTTGTTATATGCCCATTTTAGCCATAGCTTGCTTATTTTTGCATCAAATCTTATCGACAAGTGTGCTACCTTGGCCTCCACATTAGGTATGTCCAAAGCCTCTGTAATGGCCTTGACTAAGAAAGAAATAAAGACTCCACCAATGTTTATGATGATGCCCTTCTCTTTATTATGCAAGAATTGGTATGTCTCATTGAGGTACCATTCCCCACTTTTAGAAAGGATGTGCCATAGAGGCGATGCTTGAAGATAAGTTTTGACCGCCTCAAGAACAAATTCCATGAATGGCCCAAAGTTCATTTCCACGATGACCATGGTCAACATAGATTGCTCCTAGATGGCTTGGAGGCATTCTTTGGATAACGTGAGGTGTTATCCTTGCACTTGAGCCTCTAGTCCTACAACCTCTACCTAGACTAACTATCCTATAATAGGGGCCTCTTGATGAATGCTAAATGATTGGGTCTTCTATTCTTCATGCATAGCTAGTGGGCCTTGTCAACCTCTACCACCTCTCGGGTGTTTGCTTGCACCCTACAAAGGTCCCTCTTATCCTCCTCTTTTTGGGGCCATCTACAATCAATCAAGGATTTGGTGTTACTAAGTTTTTTTTCATTTATCATCAATAGGGTTATACCTTACTCATGTCCTCAGTTCCATTAAGTTCTTAGTTCATGTAATTGCAGAGTTAGAAAGATTTTAAGAAACATGCCCACAAAGTGTTAAATTCTTTTATGACCCTTCACAATTGACTTCGTTTTCCTTGTGTATGGCTTATAACGATGGTTATGATTCCTTAGGTGAGATAATTAAAGATTTTGGCATGCATACAACTAATTGTTAATTAAAATACTTAATTTTTTTAAAATATCTTTTCAGCAATAGAAAATTTTGAAAAATTGACACAAGTTTTCCACACAAGCACCCTTCCCCCATGACTAAATTGAACACTTCAAGATCAAATAGGTTCAAAAACCACAAAAGTCGAAGCGATATGGAGCTAGATATCACATGTCAAAGTTGTATGCACAAAGCTCTTAGTCAACAGAGAAAAATGCAAAATCTCCCCTGACAAAAATTGATGAGAATGAATTTTGGAGCATCACAAGGGCCCTATTTATAATTTTTTGTGGGCCTGATATTAGGTACTCAACATCACGTAGTTGATATCAACTCCCACCAAATATCAAGGGTCTTAAATTACACTTCATGGGGACATTCAACATGGAAAATGAAGCTCTATGATTGGTTGGAAGGTTTCATGTAAAGTCCAAAGTTCAGTGGTAAGTGAGAATTCATATTTAGGCATTGGTAATGTTAGAAGAAGGAATCATAGAAATTAAAAGCTTTGGAAGATGTAAGAAAAGGGTATTGAGTCCATGATATAGAACAAGTAGCTTGTATGATAAGGGAAGGTTTTGAGATTGACATTTCTGCACTTGGAAGGTTCAAGATGATGCAATTGTGTTAGATAAGTTACAAAAGTTGTACAAGTGGGTCCTCCCCAAAGCAAGCTCTAGCCCTCAATGCCCTTGTATAAACACACCTAAAAGTGGCTATAAGAACCAAAAGGATTGAATGCAATGCATACCTATTGAGCAAAGCACACATGTTAGAACCACCAATTTGAGAGAATAACTCTATGTTATACAAAACCATAAGTTATGATCATGTGAACAGTGAGATGAGATGGATTTTAGAAAAGATTATAGAAATTAGGACATGAGGTACCTTACCATAGGCATAATGAATCCATGTGTGTTATTAATGGTTAAAGTAACTATTAGCCCTTTTTTTCAAGATACAAACCAAGTCTAAACTGAAACACCAAAAAATTTTATTTCTCAACATCTCAACTGGAAATTTGGCTAAGTGTCAAAATAGTGGCACTTTGCCTAAATTTTTCTAAGTGTTGATTATAGCTAGCTTCAATTGCCAATTTTGAAAAATAATTTCTAACTGCTAGGTTACGCATCCTGTGCGTAACATGGGGCAAGTGTAACAAGCTACAGAAATTTTTCTAAGTGTTGGGCTATGCTCTCATTACCCCTGTTATGCTCTAGAGCATAGCTAGTGTAGCCAGCATGGAACACCATTTTTGCAAAAAAATTTCTAACTGCTAAGTTATGTGTCCCATATGTAACACGAGGCTAGTGTAGCAAGCTACAGAAATTTTTCTAAGTGTTGTGCTATGCTCTCATTGCCCCTTCTATGCTCTAGAGTGTAGTAAGTGTAGCCAACACACAAATGGTCAGTTTTGGAGAATTTTCTAAGTGTTGTTTTTTGCTCCCATTGCCCTACTATTCTTTAAAGCATAGCCAGCATAGCTAGCACCTCAGTGGCCAATTTTGCCTAAGTGTCAAGCTAGAAGCTATCAAGCTAGCTCAACATGGAAAAGGCATTTGGCAGATTTTCTAACTCCTGAGGCTACCCCTCCTACTACACTCTAGATCATAGCTAGCATAGCAAGAAAAAAGACTATAATTTTTACTAGATTCTTCTAAGTGTCCATGCTATGCCCTATTCCCATGCAGTGTCCTGTGTCCTACGCGTAACACAAGGTAAGTGTAGCAACCAAAGTTTAAAAAATTGAACTTTTTTGGTCACCTCTATACTTAGAAAATTTTTTGAATTATTTTTGTAGTCCCACCTATCATACTGTCATGTGGCACCCAATCCACATTTTGGGTTAACCCTAGCCCTATAAATACCCTCTTAATTTTTTGGGGGGGCTTCCATTTTTTCAAGTTGTTGGCATTTGGCATTTTGGAATCTTGGCACTTAACTCCATGGGCGAATGAGACCTAGAGCACACCAAATCAATAGAGAGGCATAGCTGCATCATATGATACACAACAACCTTATTGCATCCTTCCACCGCACAGTACACCATAGTCCCGTTGTAGCCCTACATCGCATAATACACTATGGTCCCGTGGCATCCCTGTACTGCACAGTAGACTTTAGCTCCATTATAGCCTTGTACCACACAATACATAGTGGGTCCATGGCATTCCCACACTGCATAGTACACAGTGGTCCCATGGCATCCATGCACCAAACGGTACACTGCAACAGCCAACTCGGTAGGCACGATTCATCACAGCAAGCATCAAACTTCATAGCCCAACACCACTAAGATTGTGACTATGCTTCCACTACACCTATTGTACACTATGCACCTTCTGAGACCCTTTTCGAGTTAACTACATTTCCATTTGGATCATTGTTCCATTTCTCTCTCTTGTTTCTAGCATTTTCTTGCATTCTTTTTTTACATCTTTTGGCACTTTTTCACATGTCATCACACTGTACTACGCTCATGTAGTAGTCTCCATGAGTTGACACCCTCATTTTGGTCAAAACCCTTAGCTATGCTTACCCCCATTCCGTGGCTACGCTCTACACTTAGCATCACAAAACACCACTTCGACCCTTTGCACCATTTTCATGTTGTTTGCATTTGCATTTTAGCTAACCACACCACCCCTCGATTGCACCCATCACCCCAGTTGCAACTAGAAAAGTCCTTATTCAATCGACAAGATTGTTTAGGGCACTCCGCCTCCATCTCCAGCAAGGCCCTTGCATAGAGGCAAGGTTAAGGTTGTCTGTCCGTTGACCCCTTGGTGATTCCAACTACCGATGTTTTTTATTGTTATAGTTTTTTGGCGATAGACGAAGGGCCTTGCCATTTCCTTCTATATTTTCTAATTTTTGTCTCACGTGCTCTCTCCACCACCAATTGGTGTAGGTTGGACCCCATCGTTGAGTCCCCTAAAACCCCACTGGATAAAAGCCAAAGCATATCTTTGGTACTTAACCAAAATTCTAGGTGCTTGGGAGGAGCGTAGTTGATTGTCAACATAGAGAGCGTAGCCGACTCCAGCGTAGCAAGCATACCACCAAGGTTAGCCATTTTTAGCGGCTTTCACAATATTAGCATTTTTTCTGCATTTTCATACTTAATCAAATTTTCTATAGTTTTACACTTAGTCAATTTTTTCCAATTTCCATACTTAACCATTTTTCTACATTTTTACACTTAGCCATTTTTCTACTACTGGCAAACTTAGTCATTTTTTCATAATTTTTAGATGTAGCCATTTTTTTGCAAATGGCAACTCTCACAACCCAATCTATGAACATGAATCCAGATCAACCTTCCACATCGATGTCTAACACATTTAACATCACAATCCACTTAAAGTGTGCTACACTAAGCCACAAACAATAGAATTTTGTTTATACTAAAATCCAAGCAAGATTACCAACAAATTGCCTTAACTTGGAGGCAAAACAGGACTACGAATGAGTCCACCAAGATGGATGAGAGTACAACCCCTCCTTATTTAACATAATTCCACTCATGAAGTCCTACCACTAGCTATTGTCCCAACTCATCCGTACAAACGAGCATGATGTAGGGACAACCTACAAGGAAGCCTCACAAGAGGAAGAAGATGAGTTCGACACCCACTCTAAATGCAAGAGCCCCCTCTACATCGTCTTCTAATAATCACTCCCTAATACAACCCCTCCTCGATACGGTCCATCCATCCCCTCCAAGATGGTGACCATGTCAATTCAGCCTTCTTTGCAAGTGACCGTTGCATTTGCCCAACCCTATGCTCACGCAAGGGCCACCTCCCAACCCCAAATGATTCAGGCATCCCACATCCTGCTTACCTCATCAACGTTAATGACATCTATCCAACCCACTCGTAGGAGGCCTACCTTGGTTATTGCACCCATCCCTCAGCCAACACATCAACTAAACTCATCCACTACGATGTTAAACTAGCAATGATAATCTGCTATGATGTTAAACTAGTAACAACTGTCTACTATGATGTTAAATTGGCAAACAATCTGACCCTACATTGCACAACCAATGCAAGCCCAACCAATGCAACTAGTTGGCACAACCCTAAGCTTGGATTAGGCATTCCAACTGATCCAAAGTTTGAAGAAGGAGATCAACCAACTCAAAGCTACCTTTTTCGAAATCGTCAAGCTAGTGGACTTCTACCGAGACTATACCATAAGTCCTATAGTCCCACCCCTGACTCTTCCAACTAGGGTCTAGCTACCTCAACTCACGAAGTACAATGGTAAGGGGGACCCCAATGCACACTTGGTCACATTCTAATTTGAGTGCTTACTCCTTTAAGCCTGGCCACATACCATCATGCATGTGTTCCCCATGTCACTCATTGGTAAGGCCTTAGAGTGGTATCGTGCACTACCCAAGGCCTCAATTTCTTCTTTGGAAGATCTCATAAGCTAGTTTGTGACACACTTCAGGTACAACCTAAAGCTTGAAGAAACCCTCAACTAGCTCATGTAGGTCAAGCAAGGGCCCCTAAAGCCCATGTCAAAATTCCTCTAACGCTAGAATGCTGCATTAAGTGAAATGCATGAACCCTTAGCAAATATGCACCTACTAGCCATCTTCAAAGGTGTAGTGAATGACTTCATTAAGTTCAAACTGTATTACCTAGCCCCAAATTCTCTCAGCCAAGCCTTTGCCCAAATGAAAGACATAGAAGAGGTAACCCAAGACAATAATGACTTAGCCTACATGGCCTATAGAAACCAACATGTGCGCAAGCAAAATGTAACAATGGCAATAATGGCCACAAGCCCAAAAGCAACCAATTGGGGCCCAATGTCTAAGCAGCCCAAGGCCCTAGGTCACAAAGCTACCAACTCTAGTGCCAACTCACCTACATCGGCAGGGGTTGCCCCAAGGCCCAACTTAAGCACAAGGATCGCTCAAAGTATACACCACTCCTGATGGAACCCTTTGAACTACTGAAGCAACTTCTAAAAGCTAGGCGAATCTAGTACAAACACATATTAGACTACCCATCAAAAACATGATAGGTACTACAAACTACTGAGGAACCCCACCTCAGCAATACCAAATGAGCCCCCAGTCCCACAACACTTCAGTTTGGACCAATACTATCATTACCACTAAATGTCTGGTCACAATATGGAAAATTGTCATGCTTTGCAAGATGACCTGCAAAGAATGATAGAATAGGACCAATTGGTGCTCGACGTTGTAAGCCAATCCAATGCAGACGATGCCCTCTATTTCATAAACTCCATTAGTGTAGGTGGCAAGTCTAAACCTGCACAACAACCTTTTATGATTCGGGTGCCTCCCAGTAAGGCAAGGATCCCCTCAACCTCCATAAGCAAGAGGCCACCTTTGTTATCAAAGTTCCACCGCAAGCACCCACAACATCCTTTTTGATCAAGGTCCCATAGCAATCATCCACTAAGATGTTAAACTAGCAACCAAACCAACTATCCACTAAGACGTTAAACCACCATGATGCAGTAATAACAACCACCAAGAAACCTTTCATCATCAAGATTCCACAACAAGTTGGCCCCGTAACAACTCCTAGACCATCGTTTTTCATAAGGGTGTCACAATGTACTAGCCCCTCACCTACTTGAAGCCCACTAGTGGGAAACATCTCAACCTCTCCTCCTTCGAGGGCCAACCCCACTGGCAACCTAGGTAGGCCTACCAAATGGCAATGCAAGAGGACGAACGAGTGCCTCACAACCTCCATGGTCAAAGCAAAGGCCATAACCAACAAGAAACAACTGAATACTAGGGCCCCTACCCCCAAGTAGGCTAAGCAACCCAAGCCTAAGTCCCCTCCACAAGAGATCCATCTCTCAAGTTGCATGGAGGAAGTTAAGGCCAACACAACGACCAACAACAAGGACTTCATAGTTTCACTAACCTTACTAAAACAAAAGCTCAAGCAAAAGAACATAATGTTGAGCTTGTACGACTTGGTCATGACCTCATCTACTCATCGCTAAGTGTTGGCCTAGATGATGGCCTCCATTCCTATTATGGAGGACATACCTACAAATGAGAACACCATCTGTGCAATGATGTTACCCCCTGCACCATAGGAATCAGGTTCAACATCCCTAGTGTTTCATAATGATGTAGTCAAGGTCAACCCTAAATGAGGGGAGGTCACTAAAACTCCATTATCAATTAGCATACATGTTGGGCAGTGCACCATTCACAGAGTGCATGTTAATGATGGTGCTGCAACAAACATAGTCTTGTACTCCATCATCAACAAGCTAGGCCTGGTAGATGAAATTAGGCTAACCAAAACTGTGTGTCTAAAATCCTTCAACAGATCACACATCATTGTCAAGGTTACAACAAACTTAGCCTTCATGGTAGGAGAGCAATTCCCCACTAGCGTAGATTTCACTATCATAAAGGAGATGTTAGGTTTCAACTTGACCTTGGGCAAGCCTTGGCTAGCCCAACTATATGTCGTCTCCTCTCCCATCCATCAAGAAATCCACCTTCCATATGAAGGTGGTCAAGTTATCATCCACGGTGATAACGTCCCCCCCTCCAGCTACCCACAACATAGACATGGAGCAAGTGTTAGAGGTGGAGTTTCTTGGTGGTACACCTACAGCAACCAATGCAACGCCTAAGGCTGACACACCCAAACAAGCGATTGAAGCTAATAGCCTCCTAGAGGACCCTAGGCCCTATGCATCCCCTAATCCAAACTAGATTAGAAAAAAACTGCCTGATCAAGGCACTCCCTTGGCCAAAAATGTGCTAGGTGCCTACCTACCACTTGCCTTCACTTACCATGCATTTTTTACTTTCGTTTGCATCGCACTAACCTATGCATTTACATTTTTCTTGCTCACTTAGATCACACATTTTGTTTTGTTCACACATGTTTTGCTTTGTTTATGCATTCATTGACTTAGCTTATGCATTGCATTTGAAAAACATGAAAAACACATAAAAATCATAAAACTAAAACTACAAAAAACATGTGGCCTAAAATGGCCTTAAACTAGCGATGGTCCAAAATGGCATTAAACTATTGTTGTGGCCTTAAATGGCCTTAAATTAGCACATGCCTCGAAATGGCTTTAAACTATTACTATGGCCTAAAATGGCTCAAAGTTATCACTTCTTGCATCACCTTCCTTTCATTTGTGCATTTTAACATTGTTACATAATGTCACTTGATGTTGTTCTTCTAGTTGATTTTTGCAAGATCTTGCAAGCACATAGCATGACTATGCATGCAGCATTGCACCTCACAAAAGCAAGGTAAGCACTTGTCCTCCATGACATAAAAAACTAGCATAAATAGTTCACTATGACTATAAACTGGCGTAGTGGTCTGCTATGACTATAAACTAGCGCAACAGTTCGCTATGACTATAAACTAGCACAGATTGTCCTTGGGTTATGACATTAAACTAGCATAATAGCTTGTCTGCTACAACATTAAACTAGCACATAGTAGTCTACTAGGACTATAAACTAGCACTCCACAGTCTACTAGGACTTTAAATTAAGTTCGTGCACTTGTAGCATCATCGCCTCCTACCATTTTGCTAATCTTTTGAAGCACCTACCATCAGTGTGGCCTTTGGAGCACTTGCAACATCATCGCCCTGGAACTTTCACTAGCTTCCCAAGAATTTGCAACTAGCATAGCATTTGACACATTTGCAGCATCTTCGCATCCAGCACTTGCAGCATCATTGCCCTGACACTTTCACTGGCTTCTTGAACACTTACAACTAGCACAGTGTTTGACAAATTTGTAGCATCTTCATATCTAGCACTTGCAACATCTTCACATCTGGCATTTGCACTTACATTTCACATTTTGTTGTTTTCTTATCTTCTTGGAGTTGTGTTTGTAGGATGAAGCCCTAGAGGCTATCGTGTAAAGACGCATCTCATCATAGCAGCAAGTTGCCACATCGCTCTGATGTGCATGATTGGACTAGTTAAGCCACTCAAAATTTTATGTCCCCCTCATCCCATTAAAATCTATGCACATCCACTCCTTCATCCCAATAGCCTCATCCTTCGCATACTCATGATTTCACATCCCTCTAATGCATATGCACTATGACACATATGACATTCTCTTCACATCAAACATAGAACCCAAGGCGAACGTAACACAACTTGTTCTATGGGGAGCCTCTATTGGCAAGTCAAGGCCCAAGAGGATGTAATGCAACTCATCCTGGGGAGGAAACACACATCCTACAAATGCGACATGATTGCATCAAAGCAAAGCCCATCTACTCGATGGCCCACACCTTGCGATTAGCATTCAGCAATAAGTCAAACCCAATGGAGGTTCACCTCGTAGCAAAAAAAAAGAGCAAAAAATGAACAAAAAACAAAGAAGAAAAAAAAGAGAATGGGGAAAAGCACATCACCAAGCAAATTGACAACGCTGTAGCTTCACAACCGACACAGCCTTGAATTGACTTTGACTCTCTCATGAGCACTCTAACGAGAGGTCAATGTTTCAGGGGCAACCCACTTCATGCCATGGTCATTGGCAGTCATGCTAACTTTGCATCTTACATCATGATACACTATTTGCATTTCATTTCCTCTACTTGCATTTCATCTCCCTAGCACATTGCTTACACACTTTTCCCTCAGCATATCCTTACCCATAGCACTCTTGAACTTGGTGGAACAACATCCAATCTTGTACTGAAGAGCATTGTTGGTGCCACGTCTGCTATGTTGTTTTACAATTATTTGTTGATGTCTCTCAGGCCACTCCTCTAGATGTTAACAAAAAGGGGCCATTGAAACACCACAAAATTTCGAGTCTTGACATCTCGACTACAAATTTGGCTACAACTACAAACTTGGCTAAGTGTCAAAATAGTGGCACTTTGTCCAAATTTTCCTAAGTGTTGAGTGTAGTTAGCTTCAACTACAAATTTTCAAAAAAAAATTTCTAAATGCTGAGTTACACATCCCACGCGTAACATAGGGTGAGTGTAGTAAGCTGCAAAAATTTTTCTAAGTGTTGTGTTATGCTCTCATTTCCCCTGCTATGCTCTAGAGCATAACTAGCATAGCCAGCATGGAACACTAGTTTTGCAAAAAAATTTCTAACTGCTTAGTTACACATCCCATGCATAACATAGGGCAAGTGTAGCAAGCTACAAAACATTTTTCTATGTGTTATGCTACGCTCTCATTGCCCCTTCTACACTCTAGAGTGTAACAAGTTTAGCCAACACATAAATGGCCAATTTTGTAGAATTTTTTAAGTGTTGTGCTATGCTCCCATTACCCCTGCTACGCTCTAGAGCATAGCCAGTATAGCCAGCACCTCAATGGTCAGTTTTTCCTAAGTGTCAAGCTAGAAGCTATCAAGCTTGCTCAACATGGAAGAGGCATTTGGCAAATTTTCTAACTCGTAAGGCTACCCCTCCTACTACACTCCAAAGAGTAGCTAGTGTAGTAAGAACAAAGACTACAATTTTCGCCAGATTCTTCTAAGTGTCCATGCTATGCCTTATTCTCAGGCAACGACCTATGTTCCATGCGTAACATGGGGCAAGCGTAACAACTAGAGTTAGAAAAATTTTTGAACTTTTCTGGTCACCTCTGGACTTAGAAAATTTTTTGAGTTTTTCTCATAGTCCCACCTAATGTACTGCCACATGGCACCGAATTCGCATTTTGGGTTAACCCTAGCCCTATAAATACCCTTGTGTCTCAATGTTTAGGGGGGTGGGCTTTCATTTTTCAGGTTGTTGGTAGTTGGCACTTTCATTTGGCATTTGGCATTTTGGCATCTTAGCACTCAACTCCGTAGGTGAATGAGACCTAGAGCATACCACACCAGCAAAGAGGTATAGCTACACCGCATGGTACATAGCGATCCCGTTGTAGCCCTACATTGCACAGTACACTACAGTCTTGTTGCAGCCTTGCACCGCTCGATACACCACGGTCTCGTGGCACCCCTACCCACATAGTACATCATGGCTCCATTGTAGCCCTGCACCGCATGGTACATAGCAGTTCAGTAGCATCCCTACACTACACAGTACACAATGGTCCCATGGCTACCTTGCACCACACGGTACATCATGGCAACCAACTTGGCAAGTACGGTTCATCACGACAACCAACCTGGCAAGCATGGTTCATCATAGCAAGCTCCATGCATTTGTGAAATAATGTTAGACCCTCATTTTCAAGCCACTAGGCGTCTTCTAGTTTGGTGGCAACTACGTAGATGGGTTTTTGCTCACACACTTGGTTTTGAAACATATAGTGGATCATAATAGAAGTTGTGTTTTGTGAACATCTAGCCCATGACTACATCCTTTATCATGATTAGTGATGCATGGATTCTTTTGTCTCTCCACAATGCTAGATTCATCGTTTCTGTCAGGTGTTGAAGTAATGATGGATGTTGGCCTTATACGTAGGTTTGGAGAACATTAGTTATGAGAGGAAGGGTGTTGCACTTAATTGGCATTGTGCTAGTTTAGATGAGATAGTAGGTCCATGAGTGTTATGCTTATGTGTGGGAACCATCCTAAAGAAAGGACGTTTTCGAGATAGTGGTGGGGATCTACTGGCATTATCATTTCTGTGTATGGTCGTAGCACAAGTGGCATTATGTCATTGATGTTGTGGTGTTGAACCTTCCTATGTTGTTGCCTATGACATGTGATGGAGGGGAGCATGAGAATATTAAGGATATGATGAAGGCTTAAAGGTGTGCAATGGTGATCTTATAGAAGATGTTGCAAGTTGATGATATTTGAATGAGTGGTAGTAGTGATTTGAGGTAGAGGAAGTTGAACTAGTTGGTAAAATAGGTTGTTGAACATAGTATCCAGATAGGTTTAATTGATAATAAGGGTAGCATTGGTTTGATGATGGCTTTCCCCATGACTGTGGATTTTGCCATTACGGTTGACTATAGTGTTGAAGCTAGTAAGAAGTCCCACTAGGACAGTACAATTGGTTGTTGGATTGTCTATAATTACCTTGTGAGAAAGGTAATTTCCTAGGCATTTACTTTTGTATGAACCTGGAATTCAATGCAAAAGCCCAATATTCATGTAGATGTAACATGACTAGGTAATAACCCTTTAGATGGTCATAGAGGCAAATGTCACATCCATCATCTACTTTGGTGGTTAAGTATATAGCCTCTTCTTCTACAATCATTTCCTTTTTTTGCTGATAATTATTCTTAGCTGTTTCTTAGTTATTTTTCCTCCTTTGGTTGTAATCACTTTATTCATTTTGCATTACTTTCTCCTCTATGGTTTCTATGCAAGTTGTAACTTTCTCATTTATCCATTCCGACATCTTATCTAACCTTGCTTCAAGCTCATCAATAGACTTTTCTATTAACAAGGTTTGTCAAGAGCTGCCTCTTTTTCCTTATCATAAATATGGACCCTTTACTTTTGAAGAGTTGGGTCCTAGTTATTTTCTTCTACATTCTCTCATTTCCATAGCTTTCCTTCTTCTTTCACCATTTGCTCAATTAGCCTTTGTATTTGATGGGCTTTTAATTTGTATAATCGATCTTGGGCATAAATCCCAAGGATCTCTCTCGTTTGACTACAAAGTCCATATATGATGTGGAAATGTGCTCTTCTTGAGAAAAACTATGGCTTAGACATCTATACAAGGGAGAATAGTATTTATCTAAGGCCATATCCAAGGGTTCATGTTATTCTTATTTCCATCCTTGGATTCATTTCCTTAGGTTGGACACCCTCCCATAGGTTTGGTATTTCTTGTTAAAGATTTCCAACATTGTGGACCATCGATGGATTAAATTTGGTTTCAACAATCTGTACCATACTTTGGCTTTGTCTATTAGTGTCCTAGGAAAGAGCTTAAGCTTTTGCCATTCATTTCAATGTTCTGTAAGATGCAAGAATCATGGAAGGCTTGTAAATGATGTTGTGGATCAAAATTATAGCCTCTCACAAATTTAGGGATGTTATTCATATCAAGCCTTTTGATGCGACTTTTCCTTCGATGCTTGTAAGGTATTTTAACTACCTCTATAATCTACATCATGCTCTTAGTGGCCAACAAGGGTTCACCATCATCAAACATGTCATGGTGAAAATTTCTATTTCTATTTGTCTTATTGTAATAATCTTGTCTATGCTCATTTTGATGTCTTTGATTTTGCCCTTGGTTTTGATTTCTATCTTTATCTTGACCCCATAGAGGAGCTCGATCTCTATACCTACGTCCATCTTGAACTAGACATTAAAGAGGAAGAGGAAGATGAGGTGCTGGGAGAATCACCATGGCTTCTATAGTTCTTCCTTTGGTCCTTTGATTTATCTTCTCTTGGTTTTGAGGAGGTTATAGGCCTTGATTTCTTCCCTGCTCTAAGACTTACTTCTTCTCCTTGAGGATTGTCTGCCTTAGGTGACTATAGTCCTTGAGTGTAATTAGGGTGGTTATGAACATATGAAACCCCTGCATGAGGTTGGTCACTCTAATTTTCTTTAATATATATCTCATTAGTTCTCCAATGAATGTTTCTTCATACGATGCATTATTGCTTCCATGTGAAAGAGACATTGTTGTTAGTTAATGATGTGTGTGACATAATATTCTTGAAAGATAAATCATGAATGCATTTAAAACAATCATGTATAATATAACTAACCTAGATAACTAGCATTGTCCCCAGAAATGGTGCCAATGATGAGCAGTGAGGCACCCCTACGCTCAACCATATGAATCACAAGTGGTCACATACAATTTGATCAAATTCCATGGATTGGACTAGTTGTGGCATCTAGATCATTATGTCTTAATTGCAGTTCGTTGTCTTCCCACTTGGACTAGTGGTAGCTTTGTCACATATGGTTTAGTCCAAAGTGAGGCATATGATAATTGATGTTGTTGCGACCTTATACTACTCCTAACAATAGTAGAGAAATTAATTATCTAATCTAATCTAATTAACAACAAAAAGTAAAGTCCAAACTAGCCTACGTGTGATGAGTATCCATTCCTAACCTTTCATACATGCCTTGGACTTCATGTAACTACTGTTGGGATAACCAAGTGATGAGTCGCAAGGTACCCCTACACTCAACCATACGAAACAAGCGTAGCACGCGTAATCCGGTCGAACTCCGCAGACTAAATGCCTAAACGCCCCATGGAACACTTGGGGTTAATCATTAGTTGTCTTCCTAGACTTATTTGTTGTTGTCACGGTGTATGGTTAAGTAAGTCCAAGGTATATGATTTTTTTGGTATTTTCCGATTTATCTCCTATGCTAAACGGTGAAGGATTGAGATACTAAAACTAACTCTAACTATAGCACTAAATCCTAGCGTCAGCATCCATTCCCACTTGCCGTACACACCCTGAACTATGCAACTATGGCTACCAAATGCTAGTCGTTACTGGGATTACCACACGTAACGCACGTGCTCGAAGCGGTCGTACTAAGGCACTTAACTAACCTAAGTGTAACAAGCAGCTGATTCCTTGACTAGCCGTACACATCCGTAGATGCTCGTAATCAAGTCGTACTTGTCCCACGTTCTAGGAGGAAAGGGTGAGAGAATCTACTCGCGATGAGTAGCCGATTCCTTGGCTAGCCGTACACGTTCGTCAACGCTCGTAACCAAGTCGTACTCATGCCACGTTACTAGGAAAGCAATAAATAACATTAATTAAACCTATCCATGCACTGCAAGGTTTATCCACAAAGCTCTTCTTTATTGCCGTACACAACTTGCATTCAGGTACAAAGCTGCTCGAATAAAGAACCGTTCACTTGAGGGACTCCTACTACGGGCACATGGAAAATATTCTATCTTTGGGGTGATCAATCCGCCAAAGCTTCGCTACTTTATGCCTAGGATTTGACATGAGGGGAGTGCCGCCTCTTATTTATAGATTTGGTGGCAGACCACGATATCGCGTACGCGATATCGCAGGGGATGCGATATCACAGCAGCCGTGATATCGCGTACATGATATCGCAGCTTGTGCATATCGCGTCTCATCATACCCCCATGACTGAATGAAAACTCGTCCTTAAGTTCTTTACAATAATATCAGGTAGGTATGGGATTATTAAGGGGAATGGAACTAATGGAATGACATGTGAACGATTCATTATTACAAGACTTGACAAGACTGGTGTTCATGACAACAAGGGTGAACACCTTATTACAATGACATCAGGCCACATTTGGCAGCTAAGAGAAAAGAGGAGAAAGAAGAGAAGAGAAGAAGAGAGAAGAGTCTTGCTACTACCAACGCCTAGATTACGCCTTCCATTGTTCACCGTAAGAGCATTATCAATTCTACTCCTTGCATAGCTGCTTCAGCGCTGCTCCATTCCAAGTGTTTGCTCCAAATCCATTCCGGTGTTGTATGATTGCCATCTGCACAAACAACACAATCATATATTAGCAAGGGTAATTGAATCATTAAGTAATTAATACCTTGCTTCGGTGTAGGTTCATTGGCTAGGTTGTGGTATGGCTGATATGGATCTGGGAAAATGTAGATGATGACTACCGAAGGTCTAGGGGTTAGGAACAAAAATGAAAAAATTCAGGGCTTAGGAGAAAAATCGAAAAATCAGGCCCCGTACCCCCATGACTAATCGCGAACCTCCGGTAGCAGTAGAGTGGAGAAAGAAAAGGAGTAAGAAAGATAGGTAAAAAGGAACAACTATGGCATCAATGAAATGGATGTCAAGATGGAAATGAAAAAAAATAAAAATTAATTGCAAAATGTTCAGGAAAAGAAGTTAACTATTGCTCCAAATAGGAGTGTCAATGGGTCCTCCCCAAAGTAGGCTCATGCTGTTAATGCCCTGACAAACCCACATTCAAAGAGTCCGTAGGCTCTGGGAATATCTTTTGGAACAAGAGTTAAAGTCTTAACCGCAAGAATTTACCAAAAAGAAAACAAAGCATCAACCAAAATATATACACTAATGATACAACCGGCAATGAGGTGAACAATGGAGAGAAGGATGGAGAGAAGAGAATGGAATGGAATCCCAAGGACAAGGTGGTGTATAGCCCCTATTGTGTTTTATGGTTAATGTGACTTGGCAAATCTCATTCCAACTCCGGCTCAAACCAACCACTTCCAGTGACTTCGCATCAATACATTTGGTTAACCATCTGCATGGATAACAAGGATGCATCTTCGAAGAGCCACCATCATTCTGACGAAACAAAGGAGAAAACAGGAAGCGAGAAGGGCCTTAGTTAGAGGGAACACTTTGGCTCCATAACCAGTGCTTGCAGCCCAAATTTTAATTCATCTAAGGGGTGTGCTTTGAATCCTCACTTTTTCTTTTTTTCTTTTTTTTTCTTTTTTTTTTGTTTTTTGTTTTTATACGTGGGGACCACACCATGCAAAGACTTCTTATTTTTATTGTCTCAGCTTCCGATA
>MNCI01018056.1:307071-337754 GCA_015680685.1 Gnetum montanum | reverse complement strand
TTTGGTGGATGGATGGATGAAGTGATCTCATTGCCTGCCATATCAAAAGAAACATACCTTAGTATCAACATTGTAACTTAAAGGTAAAAACCAAACATTAGCAATCAATGTGAAAATAGTTCATACCATCGGCCCAAACACTTATTGGGTGATGAACTTACATGGTGGATGACACACACACACACACACAAAATAGAAAAGTGCAACGATGTTGTAAAACAAAAACAGAAAAAGTTAAAGAAATTTGTAAAACAGAAACGTGCAAAACAAAAACGTTGTAAAACAAAAATGTGTAAAACAAAAACTGAAAAAGAACTGAGGGCCCCATATGGTTAGCATAGGTGGCCATCTCCCCCATGACTAAGTTGTAAGGGAGAGATCTGAAATAGTGAGCGTGGTTGACCGCTGGTAGAAGTGTGACTTGTACTAGTTGGTGCAGATTCACGGAAAGGTTTTGTTTGCTGTACATTAACCAATAACCTTTTATCTGGGCTATCAGGCTTATATATCATCATGGCTCCGGAGGGAAAGGTAGTATGAATAATAAAAGGTCCTTCCCACAAGGTCTGAAACTTCGTACGTTGGGGTACATATGTGGGGTTCCAGTAAAGGACCTTATCTCCTAGTTGGTACCTAAGCCTTCAGATCCGTAAGTCATGCCATTGTTTACTGTGTGCTTTGTGCAACTCATTTAACGATAGTGCAACCAATCGATTCTCGTCTAACACATTCAAAGGTGCTAGTCGTTGTTTTTGTGCTAGGTTGAGATCCAGGTGAAGTTCACAAGCCATGGACAGTGTACGGAGCTCACTCTGTATAGGTAGTTTTGGAAGTTTCCCATACACTAGCTCATAGGGAGAATATCCTGTAGGGAGCTTCCAAGTGGAACAATATGCCCAAAGAGCGTCATTCAGTTTCGTGCTCCAATCTCACCCAAATTTGCTAATTGTTTGTGTTAATATTCTGGTAATCTCCCTATTAGTAACTTTAGATTGACCATTAGCTTGGGGGTGGTAAGGTGTGGTCAGTTTATGCTCAACCCCTAAGCGTTGCATCAACTTTCAAAAGGTTGCACCTGTAAAATGCGTTCCATTGTCAGAAATAAGTACACGTGGCACACCAAACCTGTTAACAATCTGTTGCTGTACAAATCAAGCAGCTGTAGATGATGTGCAATCTGTTACAGCGACTGCTTCAGCCCATTTGGTTAAGTAAACAACAGCAATGATTATATATGCTTTTCCATTGGACATTGGTGTAATCGGTCCCATGAAATCTATCCCCCAAATGTCAAAGGATTCTAAAGGTTGAATCCATTGTTGTGGATCCTCCATCCTAGTAGTCATTCCCCCATCACATTGGCAATGCTCACAGGATTGAGTAAAATGATGAGCATCCCGAAATAGTGTTGGCCAATAATATCCTGCAAGTAGGATTTTAGTGGTCATTCATCTCCCAGCATAATGACCCCCACAGGGGCCCTCATGAGCATCCTGGAGAACTTTTAATTAATCTTGATCGGGTACACACCATCGAACTAGGCCATCAGGGCAGACTTTATAGAGTTGTCCCCCGATTTCCATGAAGTATTTGATGTTGTGAAGAAACTGTTGTTTCTTCCGGGGGGGGAATCTCTGTGGTATTTGTTGTGAAGTGAGATAAGTGAGAATGCTGCTATACCATTTTACTTCTGTGGGTTGATTATTTATTACACCAGCAAAGAGGGTTTCATCAGGAAAATGGTTAGATACCGCGTATTTGTCCTCTTTGTTGTCCCATCGCAACCGAGATAGGTGATTGACAACTACGTTCTCGGTGCCCTTGCAGTCTACAATAGTTAAATCGAACTCTTGAAGAATCACCAGCCAACGTATGATATGTGGGCTAACCGTTGGCTTATTCATAAGAAACCTAATTGCACTATGATCTGTGTGGATATATACCTTGTAACCCAATACATAGTGCCTAAATTTATCCAGTGGAAACACAACAGCCACTAATTCTTTTTCTGTAGTCGTGTAGTTAAGTTGTGCACCGGTGATACTTTTATTGGCACAATGGATGTAATAAGGTCATTTTTGTTCATCTAGTTGTGTCAGTACAGCTCCTAAAGCATAATTGGATGCATCGGTCATAATATGGAATGGTCTGGACCAGTCAGGTGCTTGTAGAATGGGAGTTTCCACAAGCCTCTATTTAAGAGCTTGGAATGCTTGTTCACATTCCCTGGTCCATTCGAATGGTGCATCTTTTTTTGTTAATTCTACCAACAGTTTGGAAACTTTTGAAAAGTTCAAAATAAACCTCCTGTAGTAGCCAGTGTGTCCAAGGAATGACCTCACGTCTTTAACAGTTTCTGGTTGTCGGGTGATTCCTTGGATGACTTTAATTTTTTCTGGGTCAACTTCGATTCCTGATTGTGAAATTTTGTGCCCCAGCATGATGCCCTCTTGAACCATCAAATGGCTCTTTTGCCAGTTGAGCTTAAGGTTGGTTTCAACACATCGTTTCAATACTTGCTCTAACCGGTCGAGGGCTTGATCAAAGCTCATCCCATAAGTGGAGAAGTCATCCATGAAGACTTCTACTCCATTGCCTATTTGTTGTTGAAAAATGCTTAGAACTAAGCGTTGGAACGTGGCAAGTACATTGCACAAGCCAAAAGGCATTTGTTTATATGCGAACGTTCCCCAAGGACTAGTGAACTTTGTTTTGGCTTGGTCTTCTAGTGCAATGCGTATTTGGTTGTACCCACTATATCCATCCAGAAAACTGTAATAGCGATGCCCTGCTATAGTGTCTAAGACTTGGTCCACAAATGGTAGTGGGAAGTGGTCTTTGAATGTTGCCATATTTAACAACCTAAAATCTATACATACCCTCCATTTACCTCCCTTTTTTGGTACGATGACAAGAGGGCTAACCCATTCGCTGTCAGCGATAGGGTAAATGAACCTGGCTTTGAGAAGTTGTTCTAGTTCTTCTTTAACAATTTTTTTTAGTTTTGGGTTCAATCGCCTCTGGGGTTGCTTGCGAGGTTTCATAGAGGGGTCTGTATAAATCCTATGCTGGCATATCCGAGGATCTATTCCAGTTAGTTCAGGATACAACCAAGCAAAGGCGGTTGACCACTTGTTTATCACCCTTAGCAAGCTTTCTTTTTGCGTGGGCACGAGCTTTGCGTTGATGATTATCGATTTTCCATTTTTGAGGGTTGCGTATTCCAAACCGGTGGGTAACAGTTTTAACTCCAAGGGCTCTTGTTTAAACTCCTCAGGAACCTCCAACTTCCCCCAATTAATATTTTCGGAGTTAAGGGCTGGAAGTTGGCAACGGACTTGCTCCAATATGTCTGCGCTTTCAAGGTAAGCACTAGTTATTCCCTCAGCTAGTTCCATGCAGGTAGTTGGGTTGTTATCTTTATCAGCCATCAGTCACTGGGTGTTTTCTTGTTGTGTCGCTATTGCATATAGGCACTTTTGTATATTAATGTCCTATGCACACCGATCGCATGCAGGCAATGTTAAACTTCGCATTACCCATGATTTCTGCACGCAATGACACCCTGTGTCACTATATGCAATGCATGGAACTCTTTTCCTCTCGATTTTCCCAAATGTATTTGTCTTGGATATTTCTAGGGAAAGGTTACGAATTCCTAAGCGTGCGTCAATTGTATTTAGCCATGCCCTTCCCATGATAATTGGGAAATCCCCTTCGTTGTTGTTCACTTCGATCACCAGAAAGTTAGCTGGGTAGGACCAACCACACACAGTGGTAATAACATCCTCCACCACTCCTAAGGGAATGGTGATGGACTGGTCTACCAGCTCCTGTTGGATGTTACTCTTCTTAAGTTGTGGTAGGTTCCAGGCGTGATATATCTTTGGTGAAATTAAGTTGACTTCGGAACCTGAGTCAAGAAGAGCTCGATGTGGTGCATTTCCAATGATCTGCAAATAAATAAAGGGACTCCCAGGGTCAATTAGTTTCCTGGGAAGGTGGCCTACCTTGATCCAGTCAGTTACGGTATGTGTTAACATAACCGTATGCGTTACGCTCTTTTGGACTGAAGGGTTCTTTGAAGCATTAGTGGTTAGAGGCCTATACATGTACCTATCCGCTTGTTGTTGCGAGAGTTTGTCTGGGCTCCTAGTTCTAAAAAAAGGTCTCTTCTTTGTACAGTTGTCGTTAGAACTAGCACCCGGTTGGATATTTACATGCTGAATATTTACAGCTATCGCGGCGTTACGTTACTACGGTTGGGTAGGTAATTCCCCTTGCATTGTTGGAACAGGTTGTATAGGAACTACAGGAGGAAGAGGTGTGGGCGGAGTTAGAGGATGGACTGAATGTGGGATATCTCCCGGAGGAGAGGGAGTCCTTCTAAACTACTCCCGTGCTTGGTAGTGACATTGGGGGGTAGTGTGACCCATAGAGTCACCTGGAGAAACTGGCTGCTGCACATAATAACCGTAAGGATCAAGCTGTCGGTAAGGGTATTGATGTGTTGGAGGTGGCATCCCCCATGACTATGGGTATTGCCACTACTGGTGTTGTCCACTGGGCTATGGAGGCGTTCCACTTGGATAATATGTTAAGGGTTGGTGGAACTGCCTTGGGTTACCTTGTGGATAAGGTAACCCTCAAGGTGTTTGCTGTTGATTAAGTCTTGGATTTAATGCATACACCCCAGACTCCTGCAGATGTGAGATAATTGGGCCACATCCCTTAGGATGGTCATAGTAGTAGACCTCACATCCATTATCATTGTCTAAATCAGAATTTACAGCCTCATCGAAGATAGGAATTTTTCCCTTACCCTTGTTATGTGCAGGGCTTAAGTTTCTCCGCTTGGTTTTGCCTTTGTCACTACCTTGTTCNTCTACCTTAGCCGATACCTCGGTTGTTAACTTTTGGATCGGCACGGTTTTCCAATTCACCAACTCCTCAAGTGGTGACTCATCCTCCTCATCATAGAATTTCACTCCCTTCTTGCGAAGGGAGGGATCGCGATTGTATTCTTCCGCACTTTCTCTCTTCCGTAGCTCACCCTCTTCTTGCGCTACTTATTCCAACAAGCTTTCAACTTCATGGGCTCTCAGTTGGGAAAGTCTCCCTTAGGCGTAAGTCCCAAGAGTTCTTCTCGTTTCATTTCTTAGCCCATCCACGATGTGGCGAATTTGATCCCATTTAGCGTACCCATGGCCCCGACAACGATGTAGCAGTGTATAGTAGCAGGCCATGGCAGCATCCAAGGGTTCATAAGCACCTTGTTTCCAGCCTTGGATCTGCTTACACAAATTGGACACTCTGGAGTATGTTTGATATTTGTTGTTGAACAGTTCAAGCATCGTACTCCACCGCCTGATGGTTTCCGATTCTAAGGACCGGTACCAGCTCTCTGCTTCTTTGATGAGTATCCTAGGGAACAACTTGAGCTTCTGCCACTCATTATCTATATTTTGTAAGGCACAGGCATCGTGGAATGCCTGTAAATGATGTTGAGGATCAGCGTTGTATCCCCTTTCAAAACGTGAAATATTATTTATGTCCAAACGCTTGATCTTGCTATCTTTTAAGTGCCTTGTGGGGATCCTAACTACCTCCATGATGTCTAGCATGCTTTGGGTTGCGAGTAGGGGTTCGTCATGATCATCCCTGTCATGACGTCTATGATGTCTTCGTGGTGGTTCCCTACTCTCCCTACGTCCTTGCCCTTGTCCTAACTCCTCTTAACCTTCATGTCGAGGTCTTTCATCTTCCTTACTTTTACCCTCTCCGTTATGCTCACGATGCTTGCGCCCAGATGTGGAAGGAGAGTGTGAATGGTGAGATGAAGGAGAAGAGGAAGGGGATCCATCACCATGGTGATGTTTCTTACCTTCTCTTCGGCTGCTTCAGCCTCAATCGTTGTGACGATCTAAGTGTCTGTCCTTAGTGTGAGTGGTTGTTCCTACGGTGAACAATTGGTGCTCACGGGGATCAAAGCCTGTAGCATGTACAGTTGATCGAAGGCCCTGATGCCTAACCTCTTCACCATTGTGAGGAGGAGGAACATCATTTTCTAAGAAACCCGTTATGAGGGGTTCCTCGTCTCCTATTTCACTAAGGACATAGGGGACCTTGCCCTTCAATAATGAATGTTGGCTCTCCTGCCTTTCTTCCCAAATACGTTGGGCATTTGTGGGATGATAATCCCTTGTGTCAAAGTTATCCAGAACATATTCCGCAAATAGTTCTTGCATGCCCATCTGTGCTAAAGCACGGAAAAGCATGTTAGGGACTGATCGATCTGGGGGTAACACGATGTTACCTTGCAAATCTCTCCATCGCAGTTGTTCGTCTTGGTGGAGAATAAAAGTAAATTCAGCGACATACTCATCAGGATGAGTATATGTGACCTTAGATTGTTTAGGACATGGCTGGTCTAGGTTATGCATGTGATGCTGACTGTCTTCTGTATTATCCTTAGGTGAGTTAATTTTGTGAGAAGAAGTCATTCTAATGGTGTACTTTTCACCGTTATTTGCGCTCTTGATTAACTGATTAACCCGAAGGTTTGTTAAAGCTCACAATGATGTGAGTGAGATCCCTTATGTTCTAATTGGCGTAAAAACACTTAGTCCTTGGCAACGGTGCCAATGATGAATGGCGAGGTACCCCTACACTCAACCATACAAAACGAGCATAGTACGCGCGATCCGGTCGAACTCCACAAACTAAATGCCTAAACGCCCCATGGAACACTTGGGGTTAATCATTCGTTGTCTTCCCAGACTTACTTGTTGTTGTCACGGTGTATGGTTAAGTAAGTCCGAGGTATATGATTTTTTTGGTATTTTCCGATTTATCTTCTATGCTAAACGGTGAAAGGTTGAGAAACTAAAACTAACTCTAACTATAGCACTAAATCCTAGCGTCAGCATCCGTTCCCACTTGCCGTACACACCCCGAACTATGCAACTGTGGCTACCAAACGCTAGTCGTTACTGGGATTACCAAACATAACACATGTGCTCGAAGCAGTCGTATTGAGGCACTTAACTAACCTAAGTGTGACAAGCAACCGATTCCTTGACTAGCCGTACACATCCGTAGATGCTCGTAATCAAGTCGTACTTGTCCCACGTTCTAGGAGGAAAGGGTGAGAGAATCTACTCGCGATGAGTAGCTGATTCCTTGGCTAGCCGTACACGTTCGTCAACGCTCGTAACCAAGTCGTACTCATGCCGTGTTACTAGGAAAGCAATAAATAACATTAATTAAACCTATCCATGCACTGCAAGGTTTATCCACAAAGCTCGTCTTTATTGTCGTACACAACTTGCGTTTAGGTACAAAGCTGCTCGAATAAAGAATCGTTCACTTGGGGGACTCCTACTATGGGCACATGAAAAATATTCTATCTCTGGGGTGATCAATCCGCCAGAGCTTCGCTACTTTATGCCTAGGCTTTGAAATGAGGGGAGTGCCGCCTCTTATTTATAGATTTGGCGGCGGCCACGATATCACGGCTTGTGCATATCGTGTCTCATCACCAAGCATATTGTTATTGGGCATACCAAATAATAACACTATTGGATTACCAAGTAATTACACTTAAGTGCTCACGATTAGTCGTACTCATTTTGCTTAATGATAGAAACAATAAAGAGCAATAAATGATAAACATTAACTAAGGAAAACAGTAAGCATTTAAGTAATTAACAATAATAAGGCTAAGTGGATGTTGCATTGATGGAAGTAATCTCGATCTTTATTGCCTAATATGTAATGTGTCCAAGTACGTCACACTCGAATAAGGATGTCGTACAATCACTCAACATCACACTACAAGCATGCACTAGAAACAAACTAACAAAACTTCTCTACGTCTATGTCTAAAATCTATTAAAATCTATATCAAAACCATGCATCAAAGTGTTGTATTTATAGGCTAGCATGAAAGGGGCAATATCAGATCCCCAACATCGGAGGTTAGGCCCCAATATCAAATACCCAATAATGTGGTTTCGATATCGAAGCCCCACCAAAACATGACTCATCAATTGTAAAATGATCTATGTGGTTATCTATTGTATCTCATGCAAATGTTGTATGTAAAATATTTATTTATGAGATGTTGGTATAACATATCATGAAGATTGTAAAGTGCTTATTCTTTTAAGGCTTGTTCAACTATACTTATTAGATTATAAGGTTTTCATACTTGATGTATTAAGGCTTTCAATAGTTACTTTTTGGATGCTAAGTATTTCATGTCTTATATGGTTTTTAGAAGTATATTATCCATGCCCCATAAGAAATTTGATGTATTTTACTATGGTTAATTCTAGGGTGTGGTCTTTTCATTATGAAAGAGTAACTAGTTTTGATATTTCTTTATCATCATTTACAAATAATAGTAAGAAAATACAAGATCAAATGAAACTAAAGCTAAATTTTTGCTTATAGCAACTAATGAATACCAAATAAATAAGGTGGGATATTGTAGATATCGTAGCTACAATATCAAAGGTTTAGACATGATTTGCAAATGTGATGTTGCAATAGCTAATTTTGCTTATACATACCCCTTACTTACCACATTAATGACATCCATTAATGCAATAGTACCATAATGTTCTCAATTTATTTTCTTGATTTTTAACAGTATTTGGGAAATGTGTATTTTGTGGTTTTGAGTCAATTTTCCAGAGTTCTTATTTAAGTGAAATATACCTACATGCATTTCATAAATGACAATAAAAATGAAGATTGATTTCCTTTCATTATAGCACTTACACATAGATTTAATTTATTTTTCTATGTTATTTAAATTCTAGTGTATTTAGTGTAATGATTTACTTTCCTGTAGATATTAGTAACTTGTAAACATGAGCACGATTGACTTCGAGTGTAACACGTAATCACTTAGTAATACTAGTAGAGCTATTACATTGTTCACCTAATGGCATAACAGTTGGTAATTCTAGTAGTGGGTGTGTGAGTTTAGGGCATGTATAACAAGTTGGGATCAAATACTCATCATCCATAGGCTAGATTAGCATTTATTTTCATTATTTAATACATTAAATAATTAGTGTCTTTTATTATTAATGAGTTAAGTGCATGGCCAAACAACATCATAATCATATAACTTACCTTGGACTAAACCATATGCATTAAAGCTACTACTAGTGTAAGTGGCAAGATAATGATCAATGATTTACTAAATAACCTCCTAAGCAATAATGTTAGTAACATCTTTAGATTACAACATCATCTACTACAATGCTTGTAGATCATATGGTGGAGTGTTAGGCATACTCACCGCTCATCATTTGTTATTTTTGTTGGGGATGCTGTTGATAGTTTAAGATGTTCTCATGCCTCATAAGAAAAAGGGATGTCAAGGACATAAGTAGTTTGAGCATAAGTAACAATAATATCATTCTCATCCTTGGGAACACGCTCGAATGTAAAAACCTAATTGCTACTCTATCCTTGATAACATGTTATCTTTATAATCATTTGATGATTATTGTTAAATCACACACTTCCTTACTAGCCAAGGGAATTTTTAAGACTAAATCCTTAAAATCAAATTGTTGTTTAGGATTTTAATAATTCATCTTCTAAAAAATATTCACTATTTTAAGACATGTATTAATCAATCATGTTTGCTTCTCATAGGACTAATTACAACAATAATGATGGTGATGTGTCCTATGAAGTGAAAGTCATTTACAATCATCTAGATCTCTATAATTCAAAATTCACCTTCATCCTCCATCATGATGAACAAATGCAATGATAGGACTTGCAAGAAAACATTGTATTTCCACTTGATAGAATAGCTCCATCAATGCTCTCAACTACATTGATAAAGAATAGGTTGAAAATGGTTGCAAATAAGTACAAGGTTCTTGATCATGTGTCTAAACCATATAGGCCCACTAAAGCTTAGAAAAAGCAAGGTTTATATATGAAAATCCACTATGAAGCCACTAAGGGCAAACATACCACCATTCCACTAACATCCCTATCAAGAAAAGGAGACATTGATTACCAGTTAGAAAGATCTCATTATCAACATTCTCCTATCTTCAACCTTGATTAAACATGAAACTCTTAATTATGCTTTACATTAGCAAGTAACCAAGAAAGAGAAAGAACAAGACCAAACACACAAAAGACCAAATGTCCAAGAAAGTATAGAAGCTTATTTCTTTTTTGAATTTTAATAATATCACTTGGAGTCATTAGAATTAGTTGAAATCAATATCAAAGTTGACTTAGTCACTCATCATCATTGGAGCACTAAGAAAATCAATTTCTCTCAGCTAAAAATTTCACATATCATGCTCAATCATTGGGAGTGATTACAATTAATAACCTTGATGTGAATTAGAATTGAAACTTATAGCTAGACATCATTGTAATGATATAGATTGATTAACAAAAACTTTTATTTGAATCTTGATTCTTTTTTTCTTTGAAATTAGCTTGCCTACCTCTCCTCTTCCAAATTTCTCTCTACTGCATGAATTTCATGTAAAATAATCTTGATCATTTTAACTTTGATTATCATACCTTTTCAAATCTTCTAATGTGCTATCTTAAGACACTAGTATATCAATTGACAAATCATATAAATTATTATTCTAAACTATGTTCATCATAGCATGTTTGAACCTTTGGTCATTGTATAATACTTGAATTCTGTTATCTAAATTTTTTCTTTCACTATATTAGCATCCATATTCATCTAGATTTCTTATGATTGTATACATTTTAATAAAGAATTTTTCAATATTCTCACCTCTATTGAGAGGTAAATCTTCAAACTCCTATCTATATCTTAATTTATTAATTTAAATTTTTGTCATGATGTCTCCTTTGTATTCTTGTTGTAAAAAATCCAAAGTCTCCTTAGCATTTAGCTTATCAATGATGCTTGAACCAATTGAATCAGAAACTGAATTGCAAATGATCATTTTTTTAATTGCATCTTTTTTTCTATCTTCTTGAAGCTTTCTTCTTTGTTCTCTATTAAGAACAACTTGATTTGGAAATTCTTGATATCCAAGCTCTACAATATCCCAACATTCATTAATCTAGAGTAAAGTCATCATAAGATTTCTTCAATATGTGAAGTCTAGGCTTGCATTGAAGGTAATTATGCACTTAAGAATCTCTTTACTCATTTTGAATTTCTTTTAAGATAAATGTAGCTTGAAAAGTTTGAAAAATGTAAGATCTGATGATTACACATGGTTTTGGTGTGAAAATGTATGGTTGTAAGTATGAAATGAGAGAATTTTATGAATTGTGGGTGAGAAATGAGGGTTTCAATGTAAAATGATGTGAAATATAAGGATTTGAGATGACATATGAAGGTTTATAAGAGTTTGATGATAGGTAAGGATAATTGAAGCATTTTCACTTCATTTTCCCAAGGTTTCAACCCTAAGAGCACTCATACCAATATTAGAGAACACATGGAAGCTTATTTCTTTTTCAAATTTTGACAATATCACATGTAGTTGCTAGAATTAATTAAAATCAAGATCTAAGTTGACTTAGTCACTTAGCATTGTTGGAATTTCTCTTGGTTGAAAATTTTCCATATTGATATCCTCAACATAAATTAGAATTCAAACTTATTTTTGGATGTCACTATAGTGATATGAATTAATGTCATTATTCTTCGTATCGCTGAAGATTGCCAGAAGTGATTGAAAAAAATTTTAATTTTTGAATTAGTGGATCCAAACATATTCTTGGCTATTTCACCTTAATCTTGGATGGATCTAATTACAAATAATCCATAAATGATAGATCTAATAATAATTATGTGAAAAGGATTAATAATTCAAAGAGATAGAAATTACAAAATGCATAGGTAATTTATTTAGAAATAAGGGTACATGAAATGCAACTTCGAAATATAGAATTCTTGATGAAACTAAAGTAAACATTCTATTTAATATTAAATTTGGAATCAAAGCAATCTTTAATGAGAAACTTATTAAATCTTTATGAAATTGCAAATCTTTGATGTAGTTGATTTTGACATATGTGAGAACTTAAGATAAATGAGTAATTCTAATTGTAAGATTAAGAGATCTTGTGCGAATTATGAAGAAAAAATCAAAAATGACTGAAAATAATTCTTCTTGCTTCTTCAAACCCTTGGTGATAAAACTGAACAATGAGAAACAAGAAAGAATGCCTCTCCCATAATGAGGTAGGAGAGGGCATATCCATTTATAGCTTTGGTTGGTTCATATTTGGCAATTATTGCATGCTTTAGCATCATTATGGTTTATATCCAAAATTTTCCATTTATAAAAACTTTTACATGCTAAAGATTTGATGTATTTTAGCAAGCTTGACATGCTAGTTTATGTTTATATGCAGTTACACAGTGATCTTTAGTCCACACCGTCATGGTATATAACATCATAGACTATGTTTTGTAATATGTATCAAGTTATTTATGTTTAATCAAGTATAATAACTAATCGTTGTGTCTATTCATTCTTTGGACATGATTGTTCCATTAAACTATATAAGTGATGATCCTGGTCCAACAACAATATGGAAAATAACACAACACAATGTGTAATTCAAACTACAGCATAGTATTCATATTATAATAGAGATACTTGGTTGTATTATTCTTCTTTGTTCCTTGTTAGTTTATGTTCTTATGTTCAACACATATAACACCATGGACTTACTTTATATTCATGGTGTATGTTTATCTCAATCATAGAAGTCATCAAATTATTTCTATTATATCCTAGACCTGGTGATTAGCATCACAAAACATTAACATTACAAGTATTGATGTAACCATGTACTTGCCATTAAGAATTTTATATTAAATATCAATCTCAATATGTGTTACACATATCCAAATGTACAACTGTAATGATTTACACAAGCAAGATTAATCATGTTGTTATGTGTTTCGTTAAAGAGAGATATGAGTATTAGTTAAGATGTGTCCCTTAGTTTTTGTGCTCTAACAAGAAGTTACTATCATAGTTTGACACACATAATAAATCCACACTTTATAGTATGGTACATAGATTATAACTAGTAACTTATTACTCATATTCATTTACTATGATCTTCATTCTTATTCCTACTTTACATATATGAAGATCTCTATCTCAATATCTTTATTTTTACACTCTATTTTACTACATTAATTATCTAAGTCTATAAATGCCATTGTCTAAGTATATAGTTGGGTATTATCATAACATTTACACATTATTTCTTAATTTGTTGTATTCTAACTATTATGGATATACTCATACCATTGTTTATGAGTCAATTTGAGTTTCATTCTCCCTAGTTCATTATAATCATTATTTCCATGAAATTTTATCATCATGGTTTGCATATTTTTGCAACTTGTTAACACTTTACTAGTTGGATTTAAGTATCTTCATCTTGGGGACATTAATTCCTAACATGATATTAGAGTAAAAATTAGTTTCACTATTATTCCTTGATAGACTATAACCATAAAGTATAGAAGCTTGTGGTTGTGGATTATTAGTAGTATTTGTTATGCTATGCAATTTTAAAATTTATTTATAATATGATATGTTTTGCAGTTTTGGGCAGATATACAAGGTAATTAAAATTCACAATTAGAGCTTTTGTGTAGTCTTTGCAAAGAGTTGAAGTGCTTGGTTTATGTTGTATATATCACTGTTATGGCCACTTGAGGAATAATGGTTTAATCTAGATTTCTTATGTTTACTCCCTTATCACTCATGTTTTCAATGTCTAGCCTTTAGTTAAGTAAAATTTCCAAATTTTCCATTCCATGTTATTTCATTCTACTTCTATCCCTTATTTGATGAAGCATCACATTGATAAGCTATGAGTTTTGTTTATTTGATTTAAGATAATGGTGTTAAAATGAAAGGAAATTATTCTAAGTGGTGAGGATTCTTTGTCAAAGCATCTAAAATTTGTTGGTTCATTTTCTGAGGTAAATTTTCTTTACAACTCACTTGTGGCATCCTATATAGTAAGTTTAAGTTTGTCGTGGTCTTTAGATATTAAAATGGATGAAAATAAAATTTTTCCATACATTATGTTATATTTTAATGTAGTTTTGCATGACTTTAATCTAGCTAATAAAGAAGTGCTAGTTTGTAAAAATTCTAATAAATTTATTTTCACAAGAATTATTGTTGTTTGCAACATTCCATCTAGTTAAGGTTAATCATGAGGTGGTTATGTTTTCACTAAAGATGTATTATCAAGGCTGGTTCTTATATTAACATAATGCATGTTATAGATTCTTAAAGTTATCTTCCAAGTGTTTGTGATTTTGCTTCAAAATTGTGACAAGTACTAGTCAAATTGATAAAATTGACATCAATCACATAGATTTTCTCTATATGTTCAAGGACACAACCAATATTAGCAAGGTCAACGAGTCTTTAAGTGAGTAGTTTTCAATTGTTTTTTTTTTTTTTGGTATCATGTGGAAGCCTAGCTTGAGTCATCTCCACTCACATTATTATGTAGGAAAGCAAGGTTAATCCTTTTTGATGAGCACTCAGTTTGCAGCATTCCTAGGTGTAGTTAGGCAATAATATTGAATGGTACTTATTCAAATAATTAGTCAGTTTAATAATTAGTTTGAGTCACTCCCACAATTTTTGCAATAAACTTTATTACAATTTTTTTAACTGAAGGATAAGTTTTTAGTGAGTCATCAAGGTATGATGAACAACAAATAAACAATGATATTGGAACTACAATATTGAAGGCCTACATATGATGTTACAAAGGCCAATTTTTCCTATAAATATCCCTCACCTATGATATTAATGACATCCATTAATGTAGTGATATCAAAATTCTATTAGCTTATTTTCTTGATTCTTAGTAATAGTTAGCAATTGCTCATAATGTAGTTTTGAATCAATTGTATAGAGTCCTTATTCAAGTGGAATGTACTTGAATACATTTCGTGTACATAAATAAAGATTGAGATTGATTCCCTTCTATTGCAGCACTCTGAGTTAGATTAAATTTATTTTCCAACATTTATTTTCTATGTTATTTACTTTCCAATGCACTTAGTATAATGATTTATGTTCCTTCATATACTAGTAACTTGGTGGAATAAGTACAACTGAATTTGAGCATAATATATAATTACTTAGTAATACCAATAGCGAGTGGGTGAGTTTAGGGTATGTGTACTTAAAATTAAACACTCATCACCCATAGGCTAGATTAGCATTTAATGTCTTTTATTTTGGCTGAGAGGCCAACTACCAATTATAGATCAGTAAGCTAAATAATATTTTGTTCATAACACTCTAGGGAGAGCTTATTAATAATGCTAAATAATATTTCATCTATAATGCTAGAGAGATGGGTCAATGTAAAACTAAATAAGATTTCATCCATAACATTTCAAGAACCTATTTCTAAAGATAAATAATATTTCATCCATAACACCCACATATTTGCTCTAACCAATATGGGGCTTCTATGTTCATGTCTTTTTATTACAATGCATAAGGAATAATATTTGGAAGGAAGGGCATAGGAGTACGTATAGAAATGACAATCCATGAAAATTCAAAATATTTTGTAACACATAGTGATGATTCGCCATTTTAGTTAACCGCGATATCGTGTATGTGATATCGCATACGCGATATCGCAACCTATCTCCTCATCTATAAATAAGAGGTAGAAAGTTTCAATAGGAAGCTTTTTCAGTTCTTAGTTTTAGTGTCAAGCTTTATGTAGTTCTTCTCTTAACCCTTCTCTCCTAGTGCATGCCCGCAATGTGGTGATTGTAATTGTACGGCATCCTTATTCGAGTGTGACATACTTGGACACGCACATGATCGGAAATAAAGATCGAGATTAGTTCATCATTGCAGCATTCACTTAGCTTAATTATTTATTTAATTGTTATTTACTGCTTTCTTAGTTAATCTCTCCTCATCCTAAACTCCTGTTAAACTTGGAATGAGTACGACTTGATTACGAGCATTTAAGTATGACTACTTGGTAACCCAGTAGCGTACCTAGGATCTGCCCTTGGTAATCCCAGTGGTAGTCGTGCACAAGGTCCAAGATGTGTACGGATGATTGAGGAACGGATGCTCATCGCACTTAGGCTAGCTTAGATTCTCTTTCACCCTCTCTCCCTTAGCTTAGTTAATATCATTTTCCATTACACTCGGGAGTAGCATTAGTGTAGGAACACATCATACACCTCATTCTGGACTAAACCATACGTGACAAAGTTAACACTAGTCCAGATGGGAAAACAACGAACTGCGACCTAGGGATAACTATCTAGATACCACAACTAGTTTGTCTGCGGAGTTCGATCGGATCGCGTGTGAAATGCTCGTATTTGTATGGTTGAGCGAAGGGGTACCTTGCCACTCGTCACATCATACTAAACTTGGAATTAGTTGTCTTTAACATCATGTAATCATAATGATGACCAAAATTGTTATAGAATACATAAAATTTGGTAAAATGGCAACTTGGATAATTTTTAATACAATAGATGAACTAAACTTCCATTCCATTTTTACAAGATTCTCTTAGCCAAATCATAGGTATATATATTAAATATATAACTAAGCTAGTTATTAATTAGTTAAGTCTAAGATAAAACAATATCATAATTATATGACTCATCTTGAACTAAATCATATGCATTATAGCTATGACTAGTCTAAGTAGGAAGACAATGATTAGCAATTTACTAAATAACCTCCTAGGCAATAACATTAGTATCATCCACGAATTACGACATGATCTATTGTGATGTTGTAGAGTGTATAGTGAAGTGCTAGGAATACTCACTACATATTATCCACTAAGACTTTCTTAGATCTATCAAAGAGTGATTTCAGAAGTCATTTATAGAATTCAAAGATCATCACTTGGAGCCACAGTACTCATCCTACTAAGCAGGGTCTCGGGAGGGTTGTTAGATAAGTAAAAGCATAACCTTTTTGAGTGGCTACATCTAGGCTTAAACCTAGGCTCAAATTCTTTTACAAAATTATTATTTTTTAATTAATAACTTAATTTTGTTTAATCTAATTAAACTGTAGGATTTCCATGCTAAGATTCTTACTACTAGAATTCATAAATCATGAAGACAAGCTTTATTTGAATTTCTTCATGACTAGCCATATCCTTGAAAATATTATTCATATTGAACTTACTTAGCATCTACATAGTTGATCCTTATGTGAGAATATAAATATTACTATCCTTATTAGATTTCATGAATCTAGATTTAGAAGAAACTTCCTATCTTTAAGATGCTTGCAAGATATTCTATTTAAATTTCATCTTAGAGATTATTGTAAAAACACTTAATTATACATTGTCTCATGAAGTCTACCATTAAACTTCATTTCAAAGATAATGATTACAAAAATGATGGCAATATGTGTTATTGGCCTAAATGTCTCCTTATAATTTATTTTTTTTTTGAATATGTGAACATTTTTTGTAGCAAGTTGTCCTTTATATTTATCAAAAGTATCATACTCTTGTAGTCTAATTTTGGATATCCATTTGCTTTGTATTAGTTCACTATGCTTCACATATAGTATGACTTCTCATATCTCTCATTTCTTCATCATCTTCATCTTACCTTCCATGAATTTCTTTTAATATGATATTACCTTCCATGATTCTCTTTTAATGTGATAGAGATATCTTTTACTTACAATTGTGGGTACTTTATTTGGTAAGATGATGTAGGCTATGATATCATTGTAATACCTTTTATGAAATTGATTTTGTTTTGGCCTGGATTCACTTGTATCTAGATTTCTTTAATCTCTAATGTTGTTAATTTTAGAATATAACACCTCTTCATAGGACCCCTCAGTATAGTATGATCTCTTGTTGTACATGTATATGTAGGTACAATTTGGAGGTATGGGTTTGCCTAGCTAGCTTACATTATTATGCGGATCTGATATTTAAAAATGATATTATAGCATACATAATTTTTTTATGTCCCATTTATGTATATGGTATGATTATGTATATTGTAACTGACATGAATGGAAGATTGAAGATAAGAATGATAATATGGTATGTACTTATGACTTGTGCATTGCACTTTTATGATACACATGGTAATGATATGTGCTACTCAGTCATGCATTTGGTTTATAACACATATTGCACTTTTGAGATGAGCTTGTTAGAGATTTGAATATAACCATCAATTTTTTCTTTGGAGTTTCCAAGTATTAAATTATAAAGTGTGGTACATGGGTTCATTAGTTAGGTAGGGTAAAGGTGAGATGGACTTATGAAAGTTATTAATAGAATATTTTAATAATATGTCATAATTTATATTTTAATTTTATAATTTACAAAAAAATAAAAACATATTTCATTTTCCTTACCTTTGGACTATGCTCTTCCCATGAGTTTCCTTTTCCTTATGCAAAGTCATCTAGGAGCTAGATTTGGGCTTGTCGTTATTTCTAAAGTTTAGATTAGGAATTTAGTGGGACAAGGATGAAGTTTTATTTATATTCAAAGCTTTTTGCAATTATTTTGATCTTTACAAAACTTTGGATTTCCAGTTGATGGGTTTATTTTACTCTTTCCTTGCTTTTGTATGTTAGATTTAGTGTGCATGATCATGTGTTGGGTTCATGGGGACAATCATCCATTTAATAAATTCATGTTTTGATTTGGTTTCAATTATAGAGAATGAATATGCAATAGTTCTACCATGTTTATTTAGAGGTTTATATCTTGATATTTTGTTACTATTTGTACATTCATTGTTATGGATGTTGTGAAACTAGTTAAGAACTACAAAGACTTGTTGTAGTACCTTAAGGGTTTGTCGAGTAGATTGTTTGAGTACTTAAGGAATTTTCTATTGTTTTAAATTTTTCTATTTTACAGGGATTGCAATTCATGATTGAGCAAGTTCTTCCACTTTCAGCTTTAATTGATGCCCAAAGTACTAGCATATTTAGCAAAATTTGAGCATCACTTAGAAGTAACATTTAGAATTGATGAACACCACTTTCAACATTTGCATTAAAGTCTAGCTTCAGTCCAAGGTCAAGATTGGTATAGGTTAGGAATAACTTATACTTCAAGCTTTTCGTGATTTGAATAATTAAGTAAGATACTTGACAAAGTTTGACATTTAGGCATGTTGGGTCAACAGTTAAATGTGTTGACCACATATATACACCTTGCTTATGACTACATTTTAAGTACATTTTAAATACTAATGACTTCCTAGCGCCTAAAGTAAAGTTCGATATATGCATGCACATGCATTAGCACTAGCATTAAAAAGTAGCGTTAAAAAGATCCTAAGAAAATTTGTATGTTCTTCCCACCACGGACGTGCGGTAATATATGTCGAAGGATGCTTGTAAAAGAGTCGCCACTTACAACGAAAACGCTTTATAATAAAACAAAAAAACATCCCCTTCTTAATTTTTTTTTTCCAATAATTACTTTTACTTCCGAGGGTGTTGTCCGAGCCCCGATTGCTCTGCATTCCAAAAGAATTTTGAGCTACAAGACGCCACAAACTTTGTCCGTGCCTCGGGAAATTTTGAAATGCAATCAAACATTGTCGTACAAATGGCAGTGCAAAAGCGCAGTTTTAACGGTACAGACGAAATGCCTTCAATGAAGCGCGCTGTGCCCTATGTTCTAATTAAGTTATGCGTCGGGAAGCATCAACGAGTTTTGTTTTCACGTTTTACAAGCTCGCTGTTGTAGATGAACTCGAATCGTGCCGAAACTGATCAAGTTCTGAATGAGCTTGCAGAGGTTTGAAATTCTTATTCACATTTGTTTCTGCTTTCAATTTATTCTTTCACAAATTAGCATGCGTGCGTATTGGGGCTTGATTGAAATTTGCAGTATTGATATTAAATCGAATTGGATAGTCGAGCCTCCGTAATAAGCTTTTCACTCTTCCAATCAGCCCCGCCATAATTACGGTTGCTTTGAATTTTTGGGTTCCGCTAGAATATCTGATCAGCAATTCCTCTTTCGCTCAATAAATCAATAGTAAGCCCTGCGTGCTTTCGAAATTGTGATGGAAGCATAAAAATAATTTCAGGAATTAAGATTGCGTTATTTGGATGCCCTAACCTGTGCACGACACATCATCTTGTACTCGCCCACGAGCCAGTACTCTGAAGAAGTATGTAAGAGGATTTGCTAACGGGAAAATGAGTATTTATTGAAAGTTGCAACGGACGCGGTTTTACAAAATAGCATGGAACTTTTGTTTCGGTTTCACTTCCATGGATTCGGAACGAATTATCAGACTTTTTACTAAGTTGGCAACATGCTTTCATTGTTAACATATTTTTATTTTATATTTCACCTGAGTCAGCTAACAAGTTTGAGTTGTACAACAATGGCTATTTTATGTACATGTTTACTTCTTGGCTTTGCATGCCTTCCAACTGTTGGAGATGTATTTATAAATAAGGTTGTGCCTTACCAACCATGCACGGTAGCATGCGTATACCATAGTTCATTGTGAAGGAAAAATTCTAAGCAGATATTCACCAGGTAATTTGCACTTTCAACCTCCAGAGGTGCATACCACTATTATATTTACGTGATGAGATAGGCAAGTGTTCCTGGGTCCCACCCCTGTTCCTGGGTCCCACCCCTGTTTGTCAATGGGCCTGGAACATGTAAGCATGGCTAATGATGGTTACCAAATATGCATGAGTTAGTGCATGAGTTAGCACAATGTGCATGCATAGGTGTCATCTTAGACTTCGGTACAAGGAATCCCATTTTTGTTATTTAGTCTCCTCTTTATCATGCATAAATTGCTTTCATTATTTTTATTTTAAATTTACAATTTAAGATAGTATCAGAGTATGGATGTTGAAATTGCTTTCATTATTTTTATTTTAAATTTAAAATTTAAGATAGTATCAGAGTATGGATGTTGATTTTTAACGTTTCTACTGCTTCTGCTTTAGTCATCATTCTCTACTGAAGTAGTTATTGCTATGAGCATTTTTACTATCACAGTCATCATTTTTTTTTTGCTCAACACCTTTAAAAAGGAGGAACTTTTCTTTTATTTTGAATATGAGATTTATATGGATCTTATTTTATTTTTTTTTGGCTTGCCGACGTTGGGATATTCCAGCAAGTCCATAAAGATTTTACCCTTCCTTTGCAACAGTGATCATTTCATCACTGATGTTTGGCGAATGCCATTATTTCAGGCATTTTTTTCATCTTGTTGTTTGATATATCCAGTTAATTTCTGTAACCGTCGTCGTTTCCTCCCTGCCTCTTGTTTTACTGTCTGTAAGTGTTATTTATTGTTCAAAGGCAAGGTGTGCTGTTGCCATTGCCACCAGCACAATTTGAGATTGTTTTACTATTTTTATTTAAAATTTAAAATTTGACATTAACTGTTGGAAATCTTGCTTGTGGAACCCCAAAAAAGAGGGTGCTAAAATGCCACTTAAGGTCTTAGATTAAGCATATTAGCTTAAACATCCGTTTTTCCTTTTTCCCATTCTTTTTAAAACTTTTTTCATGCTGTTACCATGTTCTTCTTCTTTTTTTTTCTTTGGTATCAAATTATTGCTTGTCCGGGCCTTCCTGCTGTTTTGTGATTTGACCTAATATTTTCCTTTTTCCCATTCTTTTTAAATTTTTTTTTGATGCTGTTACCATGTTCTTCTTTTTGTCTTTGGTATCAAATTATTGCTCGTTTGGGGCTTCCTGCTGTTTTGTGATTTGACTTAATAATGATATTCTAAGTGACATCTTCACCTTGTTGGATGCATAATACGTTGATGAAGTTTTCTTACCTTTTTCTATATTAGTAAAGGGTGAAGAATAGGGGGAGGGGTACTTACTACCCTGACAATTAGTTGTAACATGGTTAAGCACCCATCCAATGGGTTAAAAATAGGGTTTTCAATTGTTTTTCGCTGTCTCTTGCAAGCACTTCAATAAAATTCATCCTGCATTAATGTTAAAAATGTTCGAAAATGTAGCTGTCCAACATGAGAAAAAGAAAAAGATTTTTAGATTTGCATTTTGTATGCAAAAGATTAAAAAATGTGCAGGACTCAAACTTGTTTAAGGATTCAAAGCTTTCTTTCTTTCTTCTCCTATTCGGTGCATTGCTCAGCAGCCTGCAATAATTGCCACCTAATATTTCCTCGTTTTTCTGTGCCTTCTCTGATGCAGTTATTTACTGCTCTTGAAAGCTGTCTATTCACTTTTGAGTGTAGCTTCTGGCTACTAAAAGAATAGCGATGATTGTTTCCAAAGTTAAATGAAAAAATAATGCAATGTTTGTGCAATATTCAATGATTTTGGTAATCAGTTACTATGGGTAGTCAGGACCCTTTCTCCACTATTATTCACTGATCTCGTATATTAGTTCTTTGTTGCTGCCATGGAAATAGCATGCACGAATTTTGACGGTCACTTTTAGGTGTTTTAACGTTCTCACGGCTGAATGCATTCAAAGTATTACATGGCCCATGCAAAAATAGATCAAAATTTTTTGTGCTATGCATCTAAATTTGATGTGCTTTTTACCTCTGCTAGCTCAATAGAGTGTTAGGAATATGGGGCTTATTGGTTTTGCATCCGATATTGTATTTATTAATTCGGATTCTGCTTCAAACCAGACATTTGTGTGGCAACTGGAATGAATAACTTTAGTTTGACTCCACGCTTAAGAAGCCTTTTTTTAAAAAAAATTTAATACATGTCAACATGTAAAATGAACATTTTATTAATAATAAAAGTTTAAACTACTCACCCTTATGAAATTAATTTACTTTTGCTGCAAAGGAGATCAATGGCATTGTTGCTAAATATAATTGTGATGTTGAATACCAACCGAACCAAGATAAATTGCACAAGCAAATATAGCCGAGTACATGGAACTTGGACAAAGGTTTGTTAGATGTGAATGGTTAGTGTGGAATTCCAGATCAATTTTTAAGGGTTGTTCACAGCTGTAATTCTCATTGGTAGTTTCCTAATTTAATGGGATTTGTTGTCATCCCAAATCCAGCTTTTTTAAGGCAAATTTCCTGATTTTATGGTGATTTGTTTTTCCCCATAATCAGGGATTTCTGATTATTCCTTCTAAAAATAGTGTCCATATTCATGTATAAAAAGGGCTCATTGTAACACTCAAAAATCAGGGGAATAAAAATTCAGTTTCTCTACTTTTCTGAATAACTAACATCTAGAAAGCAATGTCAATGTAATAAACATGATATTGTTTGCAGGTGCAGACAGATGTGCACATGCATATTCAAACAAAATTAAATTAAAAAAACAGTTTCTTTAATTTATAAAGAAAACACTATTTAATTAGGAATATACGATCATACGAGTCCGATTCAGTTGAGTCATATGCATGTATATATTGAGATGGCAAAAAAGTTGAATTTAGGCTAGTAACATTTCGTTACAGATTTATCTCATACAACATCGTGCTCGATTCTCTTCAGTGCAATACATGCTTTATGTGTGATAGTTACCCATCTGAATTTTCTTCCTTTGCCTTGTATACAGCTGACTTCATGCATATTTACTATATGACACAAATTGACTAAAGTAAACGAAACACTCCATAAATCATCCAAATTTGCATGTATAGACATCGGCCAAAAATAAAGGCACATATCATAAGACAACCTGACATGGTCTTTGGTATTTCACCTTCATACATGGCTATTTTACGGTTAACCCTGCTATTTCACTGTCAGTCATTTCTGCCCATACTTCCAATCGATCTTGCCAACAAACCAGCTAATTGGAACCTGCACATTTGCAGCCACTTGCCTCTTCTTTCCTGTTGCTTTTGACAATGACGTATACTTTTGTTTCTTTTCCTGTTACTTTCCTAATTTTTTCGTTTTTCCTCTTTTTGTTCATGTATCGCATTATTAGCAATCTCTGCTTTTGCATAACCTTATCTCAGATAAGTACTACAACCAATTCTCGGATGGTTACCGTCTTTACGAAGAACCACCAACCATATAACCCACACAACATATAGCCTATGAGATTAGCCATTTAGCTATTGCCTTATTGACATATAAGAGTTTGACAGTAAGCAATTTTAAAGAACTCCTCGTAGAAAATATCTCGGATGGTGTATTTGGAAACTAATCAGTTTTAGCGTTTCTGCATTGTATATCCAAAGTGAACAAAAACCTGGTGATTTACTGGAGATACTACTAATGCATGATGGTGCAGCTGGAATGAATGCCTCTACACAGGCCAGAGAATTCAATGAGATCAAGTTATGACATTTTTAATTTCGTCCATTTCCTCCTCAAGTTAAATTTGCAAAAAAGAAAAAAAAATTATTTGCAATCAAGGATCGTGTGTAGTCACCATGTACAAGCAAATATCTTACATATGATAGATGCACAATGTTCCTCGCCAAAATTGTAAAATAGGCACGCTTCGTTTTGTTCGATAGGCTTGCTGTTGCTTTTATCCTTGGAAAGTATAAATGAAATTATGTTGATCAACTGAAACCACGTAATGCAAGTGTACTGCACCATAGAGGGGATGAGAAACCATAGATCAGTAATCCATTTCATTGTCATTTTGTATTCTTCTGATCAATGGTGAATGATTTTTCCGTTACATGTCTGTGATGTTGTAACATTTTGGCTGCATTGGCACCCAATCTCAATGAATACTTTTACTATGCAAGTGCTATGGGGCTGATAAAGCACTTGTACCTCTAAATTTTTAATTTTTCGTAGCTATCAAACACGCTTTTCTCATGATTTCCCATTTCAAATGCATGAATTTTGTGTCATGCTATACGACGTCCTAGTGTGGTTTTTTTACCTTTTTTTTTTTGTCCAGTAGTGAAATTCCTCAGTTTGTTTGAACCCACATTTTCCCACCTAAGAAAGAAGCATGATGGTCCCTTAGAAACTTTTAAATCTTAATTTGATGACAAAGAAAGTCTGATGCAATGATAAAGAGATAGGGCGCGAGAGGACAACCTTGGTGCACAGACCTATGTATTGGAAAGGGAGAGGTAATGCCGAAGGTAGTGGCAATTCTTGCAGTAGCATCGGAGAATAAACATTTCACCATATGCAAGAACTTGGGTCCAAAACCCAGTTTGGTCATAGTCTGCAAGATAAAATCCCACTTAATGTTGTCATAAGCCTTGGCATAATCTAGTTTCACTAGGAGAATATCTTGTCCATCATCCTCAGCCCACTTGAGACCTTCCCACGCCGCTACCACATTGTCTAAAATATATCTACCAGGAACAAATCCTGTTTGCTGAGGGGATATGATCTGACCGAGAATTTTTTTCAGCCGTAAGGCAAGGCACTTCGCCCAAATTTTATACACTACATTGAGAAGAGTTATGGGACGCCAATTGGAGATATCGGTTAGATCCCCAGACTTGGGGAGGAGACGAATTACCCCTTGATTTAGATTGGGCCCAAGGGAACCAGTTAAGAGAGCCTCGTTAATGACCTGCAAAAGATCCTTGCCAACCAAATCCCAATGATTTTGAAAAAATTCTACTGGAAACCCATCATAACCAGGAGCCTTTCCTCGACTTAACTTGGAACAAGCCTCCTGTAGCTCCGCTAGAGTGATATCAGCGTCAAGGCTTTGTAGCATAGTAGGATTAATAAGGCGAGGATAATCAGGGGTGGCAGCCTGGAACGAAGAGATGTCCATTGGGGTAGCAGCAAAAAGGGTTTCGTAGTGGTTCTTAAGAAAAGAGAGGATACTATTGTGGTCAGTAATGGTGGTACCCTCACATGAGATTTTGTCTATAGCATGCGAAGGGGAAGCAGCATTAAGATATTTAAAAAATTCCTTACAGTGTTCATCTTGAATATTTAACCAAGTGAGCCGACTTTTAGTTAAGGCACTTTGTGCTCGGTACACTTCCCAATGTTGGAAGGCAACGCGTGCTCTAGCTAGCTCCTCGTGAACTAGAGTATTGAAGGGATCTTGAGCTAGTTTGTTAGTGAGATGCTCAATAGTGAGGTGAATTTTGTTGTATTCAAGTTTGGCTTGAGCAGCCACGGTCTTACCATATGAACGAGCGAAGTTTCGCACTCGACATGAAGCACGATGCCACCAATTAATCCAACCCGTCTGATTTAGGGGCCTAGGTTCGGCATTCCAAAGGTTGGAGAGAAGAAGTTGGGCAGTGGGGGAAGAAAAATAGTTGTTGTGTAGTCTGAAAAGATGGAATTTTTGTCGGTCAGGGCTACCATGAATCTTGATAGATATGGAGATAGGAAGGTGGTCGGATAAGGTGGCATGATGATGAACTGTAGTGGCAGAGCAAGCTTGCCAAAAGGAGAGGGTGGAGAAATGGAACCTATCTAACCTGCTGTAGATGCGAGCTTGCCCTAGACGGAGATTGCTCCAAGTAAATCTATGGGGGGGAGCGCACATGGAGTTGTCTGCCCCGTCTGAGAGGTAAAATCTTTTCTTAAATGCAGACCAGGCCTGATACTCGAGATTGGGCAATTGAAGAAATGCCCCTCCGAGCTTATCTTGAGGGAATTCTACCATATTAAAATCTCCTCCGAATATCCAAGGCATTGGGGGGAGAGAAGTTGCAAGTTCATGCCAAAGGAGAGCCCGTTCTGTGGAGTCATTTGGGGCATATATCGAGCAAATGCCAAAGGGGCCGTGCTGGGATGAGAAGGTGGCCCAGGAAACTCTATGCCCAGAATCCGAACCGCTTTGAAGGATTTTAGTTTTCCAATAGGGTGAGAGGAGAATGGCCGCTCCTCCTTTCCCACATGCATGGGATGTCGCTAGGAGTGAGGAGTGAGGAAGAAACCAATGGGCGGAATAGGATAAAAGGTCGGCGGAAATCTTAATTTCTTGAAGGAGAATGAAATCAAAAGTCAAATTAAGACTAGATATAAAGTTGCCTGCTCGCTTCCGTCGAAGCCTATCAGTAAGGCCTCGAACATTCCAAGAAAGGAGATTCATGGGGAAACCAGGGGTAGGTTGGATGGGAGGGCAACAAAAGGTTTGGGAGTCGAAGTATCAGTTTCCTTTGTTCCTGACAGGAGGGCAAAGGAGTTGTTGGTGGGGACAAGGGCCATGGAAGTGTCTAGTGAAGAGGAGGTGGAGGGAGAAGTAGAACGAAGGGAAGCTTTGACTCGTTTCCTACCACTGGCCACCACGAACTCATCCTCCGAGAATGAGTTCTTGACAACGTTTGAGGGGATGACCTGGGTGGAGGTGTGAGTACCTGACTATTGTTTCTGTAGCTTGGAGCGGCTAGACTGAGAGGAGGATTTAGGAGTTGTTGGGAGAGGAGATCCAAATTTAAAGGATACTGAGGATGGGCCTACTGGTGGTGTGACTAGGGAACCAGTCTTCTGAGAGGCTACAGATTGTTTTTTCCTGGTTAGGATGGGACACGCCGAGATATGATGCTCGGCCCTGTGACAATAGCTACATGAGTTTGGAAGGTAAAAATAGTCCACTTTTTGGGTAAAGATTTTTCCACCAGCACCGAGGTTTAATGAGGTCTTCCGACGGGCTATATCCAGTTCAATACAATAACGGCGAATTTGAGTTCCATTGATCGCCTTACAATGATCGGAAATAATAGGGCCCAGGGTGCTAACAATGTCCCTCTCAACAGAGGAGAAAATGAGTGGAAGATTGGGCAGTTCTATGTAACAAGGAATTATATTAAAAGCGGGGTCATTGACATTAAAGTCAAAACTCCAGGTGCGTGTGATAAGGGTTGCATTTCTAGTTGGAAAAATTTTTTGAGAGAGAGCCTTTTCGACCTGGGAAGCATCAGATAATTCTACCAGAATGAAATGACGAGCGTAGTAACGAGCATGAGAAACCTGAATGCCATGGGGTTGAAGGAGGCTATGGACTTGAGTGTTTAAATTTGGAGACCGTGGTAAAAACCCCACAATTTGAAAAAATAGAAATCGAGATGTGAAATCTTTAGAGACTGCTTCAAAAATATCATCCGGTAAAAGAAAATCAAGTTGAGGTGAAGTAAATGAACTTCCCTGAGGAAATGTAGAAGCTGATGAATCCATCTTTATGACCTGCCCACGCCTAGGGCGCGTGCATTCCTGACACCGTTCTGCAGCCTAGATTGCAGGAAAACCCTCACCACCAGTGTGCGTGTCCACCCACCGCGAGCAAGGCCCTAGACAGCGCGGCAGAAAGAAATAAAACGACCAAGAGAAACTCAGGAGGCAAGCAGAGCAGGAGGGCTCTGCAGCGCAGCGGCGCCCAACGGGAGAAAAGAACGCCCAACGGTTAGTTTCTATTCAGCGTCTGGAGGCAGAGCGCTGGAGGGCTCTGCAGCGCAGCGGCAGAGCGGCAGCAGCAGAGTGCAGGAGGCTTTAGATTCTTAGCAAAATGGTCAAAAAAGGCAAAATCGCGGAACGCAAATAAACTGCAATTTTATCCAGCAGCAACAGGCTTTAGATTCTCAGCCTGGCCTCAATCTCAACAATGGCGGTAATCAAACCCTAGCGCCACCTCACGGCAGGCAGGTCTGGGCCTTCTTTCAGGCTTGTAGCAGGGCACAGCGAAATCCCAGGGTGCGGCGGTATTGGGCGACGCGGCCACCCCACCCACCTGGACGGGCCTCAGCAAATGGCTGCGGCGCCGTCAGCGTCTACGTTCGGGCTCAATTATTCCATCTTCTTTCGTTAATTTCGAGAAAAATAACAAAACGAATGCAATGACATCCGCTGGTTTAACGTTTCGCCAACGAGAGGAGCGTTTAAAATTTGCAGAGAAAGAGCCCCTGCTTCTTCTGTTGGCGTCGCTCCATTGTTGGACATTAAAACTAAAGTTCTCACTGGGGTTAGCCTTTCCTCCTCTCAACAACAACTTCTCAATATGCACTTTGCCGATGACTCCTTTTTTCTAGTTCAAAACACAGCCACCAATTTGCACCGCCTCTTATCAAGGGTGGAGCAATATTGCACACTCTCAGGTTCCATAATTAACTAGAATAAATCCTCTGTTTATAGCTTTAAGGGCAATTACAACCATGTGACCCACTATAAGTGGAAGCAGCTTCAAGATCAAGACATCGTTAAGATTCTGGGAATCCCTTTCCACTTTAGAGGCTCAACATCTATCCTTTGGGAGCAAGTTATTCATCGAATTCAAAAGAAACTCGACAAATGGAAAACTAAACCCCTCACACTTGCGGGTAAATACCTTGTTTGTAAGTCCATATGCGCGTCCACCCATGTGTATTACTCTTCGTGTTGGGCCCCCTCCCAAGCTGCCTACCAGAAGCTAGAACGGTTATTCCGTGACTTTATGTGGTCCTCCAAGGACTCTCAAAAAGGCTTTCATCGTGTCGCTTGGACTATTGTTACTCTCCCCAAGAATAAGGGTGGCTTAGGCCTTTTGAACTCCTATAAGCAAGGAATTACCCTGGTTGCTAAGTGGTTGGTACAACATTTAGATGCCTCAAATATTATAGGGACCCTCCTCCAATTAAGGCTTCATCAAGCCTTTCCTAAAAATAAGCCCTTCTGGAAAGACATCCATTTCGTTAATTGGATTCTTTCCCCCCTCACTATCATTCTTCCCGGATCTCATGTTTTCAAAAGCATTTGGAGGGCCTGGCAAATTGTACACACTCACATAGACTGGACTAACGTTAAAATCAACCCTACTATCCTCTCTAAAGTGTGTCCGTGGTGGTTACCTCTGTCACCCGCTCCCCTTGCTATCACAAATGCTAAGGTGGCTACCTCGTGGTATCGAAAAGGTGTCATTTCCTTGAATTGTCTTAGGCTTGCTAGTCGTTGGATTTCAGGGGTCGAGTTTAACACTTTGTATGGGGAGTCGGCTGCAATGAAACATTGCCTTGTTCAGATTTACTCTTTCCTCCACGGTCACTGGCACCTGGATGTTACAGTGCAAAGCCTTTTTCATGGCCTTCAATGGCTTAATGGGGTTAAACTCCTTCCCTATCGGCCATCTGTTCCCTTTCATCTCATGCACGACCCATCTGCAGTCATTCAACGTTGCAATAAATATTGGCACAAACAAGAGTCAGAAACATTTTGGATCCCTCTCTTCCAACTTATTTGGAAACTTCCGACCCTCCCCAAAATTAAGCAGTTCCTTTGGTGTCTTCTCCACCATGGTCTTCCTATCGGAAAACGTCTAGAATATCTTGGGATTCCTAATCCCACTTGCCCTCTATGTGGTGGACTAGATGACTTTGTCCATGTGTTTTGGCAATGTCCCTTTGCTCAACATGTGTGGCAGTGGACTTCTAAAGCTTTTCCATCCTACAAGCTATCTCAAGAGGATGCCATATTCGGATTCTTGAACATTACTTCTACTAATCTTAATTTTCTGTGGAAAGTTATTAGACCTATTATTTTATATTATATTTGGAAGCGAAGATGCAATGTTCTATTTCAAAAGACAGAGTATTCTAACAAATGTTTCCTTACCAGGTTGGAGATGTTGCAGATCTTTCGCCTCACCTATTTTCAACTCACATCTCAAGCATCCAAGTTTAATCTGGACAGTCATCAATTGGTTCATCTCCTGTAGCTATGGGAAAGACCTATGTGTTTTAGTTACACATAGCATCA
>MNCI01018056.1:293889-306941 GCA_015680685.1 Gnetum montanum | reverse complement strand
CCCCCCCCCCCCCCCCCCCCCCCCATCCCAGAAACTTTTAAATCTTTGAAATTCATCGCAATAAAGAAACTTGGATTGCATGTATCCATCTCCCGTTCGTAGTCTCTGGTCATGTCCGGTTTCTATCATGTTCCGTATGTCTTCAAAACTTTGCTGCTGGGCCTGCAGCCACTTAATTTTAACATGTTGGCATGGTGCTTGCCCCTGCATCCAAGGGATAGGAATTAAATTCTTCTCGTTGGCACTATGGCAGTGCCTAGCTGGAATTTCAACTACCCCTTTGGTGGCTGGTTTTTGGTAATAAAATCAGGCTGAACATCGTTTTCAATCGGCCTATGCCTATCTCATAACAAGTTGGTGTGCCATCAATTTACAACTGGATTATCAAGGCCTCCGCACAAGAATCGTAATGGTGAGCTACTGGAAACGTTGCATCAATACTGGTTCCATTGAACTATTTTTTTTTGCCCATTGACAACCCGTGTTCTCTCTCCTTCACAGTTGTTACATCTGCCATGTGTCGGTAACAAATCTACACTCTTTCATGTACGGAGGCGTTGAGCCCAGGTTCATGAAGGCTAAAAGATATCATTTGCCCTTCCAGAATGTATTTTGTCGTCTCTGAATGAATACCCTTCCATTTCTGATTCAAATATTAATTGATTATTGTGAAAATCGTCACATATCAATGGTTTTGAGTTGTGACATTTTTTGCATGACCATCAGATAGATGTGGTAACCACAAGCTTCGTTTTAACCACACCTGATGGCATTGCTCACCGTGGTTTTCTCCCACACATCACGTCACTTAATTCTCGTCTGGCAATGTCATCGGCTGTTCTTTGGCATTCTGGCATATTTGAAATGTATGAACGCAAATGCAAAATGATACGTCACCATAAATGTTGTCATTATTCTGGGTTTTCTCTTGGGTTCCGGTGAAGTACTGTAGATGAGGTTAGTATTCCTGTAAAATGCCGATTTTGCATAGCTGCACTTCCCACGGACTTTTGTTTTTTAAATTGATATGCTCCTATTTGCTTCCGCGTTCATGCCATAGTAATACAAAACTGGGCCCGATTGACAGAATGAATACACGACATCATGCTTTGAACACTATCACAGGCCAAAATTTTGGCTTGGCAAACAAGGATTGACAATACTGAAAATTGCCCATAATATGCTTAATCTTGTTATTTATTAGCCCAAGACTCTGTAAATGAAATTCAGACTAGCGAGCATTTTATAACACGACTGGCTTTCAAGTCTAAGTAACACGTCCATTCGGCTATTCCACATACAACTTTTTCCTTTAGAAATTTTTTTTTAAAAGCCACTATTTCAACTCAATGCTAGCCCCCAGGTCTGGAGACGGGACAAAAAAATGCATAGTAACAGTGAATCGTTTGCTGGTGGCTGACTCAGCTTTGGTTTCAGAAACATAAAATAAATGTAGGTGCATACCAAAATCCATATACCATTATTGAATGTAGATGTTCCAGCTATTGAATCAAGTTGTCCCAGTTTTGTAGCATTCATCCCAAAATCTACCTAGATAAGAGTGATTTGCAACGAAAGAGCAGAAAGATGGACGATAAAAGATGGGAAACGCTACAAACCACGGCCAACAACATACATATTACGGGAATGTCAGGATAGAATGGTAAGAGAATAGAGAATAATGAGTTTAATATTATAATTTTTAAAATTCCTTACATATTTAATATATGTGATGCATCCTTGCAGGTGTCTATCATTATTGACATGCAGCATTACCCATGTTGCTTTATATGCAGAATCATCCATATTTTGTTTGATATGCATTTCTGTTATCAAACGCAAAGTTTTATGCCAAAGATTGAATCAAATTATGCATCAAAAGGCCAAATTTCATCAAAAAGAAAACACCCTTCAAGACAACTGCAAGTACAGTATCGTAATTCACAACATGAAAACCAGCTGAGCTAAGCAAGCTACTCAAGATTAGTGTGGTTGGAGCGCATGGAATGAAAGCTCTGGCCAAGCTCCTGCATGAGGCGTAGCACAACCATCTCAGACAAAACGAAGAGGGCGCCTTCAAAAACGCTGCCCATGGGCAGAACGCCCGGGGATGCCACGTCATCGGCCATGGTGGTGGCGGGAAGCACAGCCACGGCGTCCGCGTGGCGCGCGGAGGATCCGCCAGGCTGGGCGGTGACGACGACGACACGGCAGCCGTCGGATCGGGCGCGACCGGCCACGGCATCGACGGTGGCGAAGGCGCCGGGCCCGGCGCTGGCAACGAGCAGGTCGCCGGTTCGAACCGCGGGGCAGGTCATGTCGCCAACGCAGGCGACATGGATTCCCAGATGAAACAAGCGCATGCACAGTGCCTTCATCATCAGCCCTTCTCTTCCCATCCCCAGGAGCACTACTTTGCCGCCTGCTCTCGCTGTTGTTAATATTTCTTGAGTCAGAATCTTTGCTGGGTCGTCCTCCTCTGCGCTTGCGCTTGCGCGTGCGAATACTTGCTCGATTTCCCCGCAGATTTGGGCGGCTACATCGCGAATTGTTGCTGCAGCTGCTCCTGCCATGGTGTCTGCTCTGCAGACGGTTGTGGTGGGAGTCGGTGCAGCAGCAGCAGCAGTGATTTGCTCACGATTTTTTGGGGGGTCTGTTTATGTCGGTGGGTGAATGGTTGGCAAGCATTTGGATAAGGCAAGAGTCATTCTTGAATCCTCCTGTTGTCTCCAGATTTTGGTGCTACGTGCACAAGTTCTGATTCTTTATTATGTGCTGGGCTGGCCTGGCCTGGGCTGCGCTAGGACGCCGAAGTCATCCTTATTGTTCTGGTTGTTGTTGTAGAACGTGCCAAAATTGCTGCTGCCGAATGTTTTTTCCTGCTCGATGCGGTCTATCAACTGAAACGCAGGACAAAGTTTGTGGCTTTGGCGTTAAAATATCTACTGCTTCAATTATCTTAGGGTAGTTTGAAAGGAGCGCGAGATATAAAGAAAAGGCTAAAAATGAACAAGGTAATTGTGGTTGTTTTTTTAAAACCATGTCCCTGGATCTCTGGGACCAATTTCAGCAGAATTCCTTTTTCCAGAAATTTTTTTATTTATAATTCAGTGTTATCAAGTAGCACCTATGACGTGGCGTTAAACAACGCAAGTGGTATATTACGTTAACAAGCGTAAAGGGAACTGCCTATACTAAGCGTTGAAATTTGAGTCTTACCAAGGATCATTGCTAAAGATATAGGTAAGGTCATTACTCAAAGACTTAGGCAAGGTCAATCCTTAATTAAGGAAAACGGCTAAATAAATTTTGGAAGGAAGTAGTAAAGACTCTAAGCCATAGGTTTGATACTGATGGGCAATGTTGAGTTATAAAGTTCTAATTGGACTCTATATCTTGAGGTGTACTTATATTATAATTATTTTGAGGTTCCAACACCCCCAATTATGAAAAATACATAAAATACATCCATGCTAAGAATTAAAAAATGACCTTAGCATACACATCAAGACCATTGGAATTTGGAATTTGATGATTGGATCCTACAATGGTAAATTAAGATAAAAAATTTTAATCATTAAAAGACATGCTTTTTCCAAACAATAGTGCATTATAACGGTTTGCCCAATGTCAAATCATTAAACTATTGAATATTTGCTTAATGTCATATGGCAAGCATCATTTTTGAACCTTGAACTTGGTTAAATATTACATTAAAGCAAGCACATGTGAAATATCCCTTATAACAAAGCTACTAGGTGGTGTTAGAACCTTAAACTATTTGACTATATGTACCTATGACATAGGCAACATGACACTTTGGTAGAATTTATATTGAACATGACCATGCTTTAAGTGTGACTCAAACTTGAAACAATTTACTTGCATAATATTTGTTAAATAACCAACTAAGCTAACTCTCATTGTTAAACAAAGCTATACTTTTTTCTTTTGGCTTGGTAAGCAAGTCCTAAGAGGGTTGGTAAATGAGTAAAAGCCTACCATATTTTTTGAGTAGTCACAACCTAGGCTCAAACCCAAGCCTTATAACCTAGGCTTCAAATTGTTAACCTCTTGCCTACAATTTCTTGTTAGATGATGAATACCTTTCCATCATTTCAAATGAGAGAAAACAAAGCTATTAAGATATCAAATTTATCAAAATTACAATAGGTGGCACACATATGACCTCAAATTTCCATGCCAAGACTCTTAACATTGAGCTAACACATCATTATTAATTTGAAAGATAGGTGTATGTATATAGTTAATAATAAGAAAAAAGATACATAGTTGTCAAGGAAAAGGAAGATTTAAAAATTTAAGCATTTTACAACTAAAATACAACAAAAATGCATAGTAGCATTAATTTACAAGAATGCTTCAAAGTATGGCCAATGAAAGCATAGCTCAATTATTAAGCTTGTTGCATTGCAAACAAGTTGCACTTTGAGCATTACTATATTTGTTGTGTTATATTTTTTAGGTTCTATGAAGGTATTATTGTGGTCATATATATTGAGGAATATATATATGGCTTAGTTTGGTTTTGATTATCTTATATCTTCTTTCATTTTCATTAGGCTAAATTCTTGATAGATGAACAAAATTTTTTGAATATATTTTAAAATTTTCATTTGAAAAATTAAAGCATAAGTATTAATAGTCTTTATGTATTTTAAATATTCTTGTTATTTACATTAATTTTCTTTTCACGAAAACAAGCTTTGTACATTATGTTGGAAGAGTTATTTGAAATGTTTTTGTTTCTTGTTTTTTTAATGCTGAAATTAATAGGATAAAATAAATGATTTTTTACCATTGAAATTGAAATTTTGAAATTGTCTTATTAAAATAACCCAAGTAAGAAGTTAAAATATACAATTAATGTCTTATATACTAATCACATATCATATCAATGTATCATCAATATCATATCACCATCCAACCAATCAATCAACTAAAGTGTGTGGGTGGATATCATATCAAGATATTAGTTGTTACACCATACGAGACAGGAAGAACTCTTTCATAATTGGCTTATAAATCTGGTAAAATGATGGGAAAACGACATGCTTGCTTTCGTAAAACTTTACCATTAAACCCATGTACTATGCAGGATGGATAAAGATTTGTGACTCTGTATATTGAGTGCAATCAAGGTTTGCAGCTCTTGTGATTTTCAAGTATTTAAACACGGCATGCTAAACTTTAATTTTCTAAATTCATAATTTGTTTTGTTTACATGAGTATTATATGCAAACCTACCATATCATTAATCTGCGCAATAAAGCTTATACGGTTCGGTCTGGTCATTTAAGTTTTATAATCTAAACCATGCATGAACTGTGCTCTGGTTGGATGCGGTTCATGAACGAGAGAATCACAATTTATGGAGAAGCATAAATTATGAATCGCATCGTATAAAACGGCATCAATCATGAGGGTAGGGGATTTAAATGCATGCATTATTGGTCCGCATGCAAAAGCAGAGGGAATTCCTCCTACATTTGAAATATCATATCATCTCAGTGGAGGAAAGCTATTATCAACCATACCAAGAACCTCCTTTTGTGAATCCTTATCATGCATTTTTGAAAGAGACTGAATTTTATACTATCGATGAAAAATTTAAAAATTCACTTACTCTCTCCACACTAATCTGGAACGTGAGCATCTAAAATTTTTGCAGTTGTGCGACCAGGTAGAAACACTGGAATTGCATCACATAAGCCTCCAAAATTTTGCAGTTTTGTTACCACTAACCAAGTGAAAATCGGCCAATCCATTAAACTCGAAAAGGACAGGAATGTAAGGTGCTTTCTTGGCGTTTGGTCTGCAACAAGAAACCGTACGCTGCAGCGCTCTGCAGACCAGACCAGACCAGACCTGAAATCATTCAGCAACAGCACGAGAAACGCAAAGCTGTAATAATCCCAAATTTATCGACATTACAGTGCCATTATTTGTGCAAGAAAGCAGAAGCAGTGCCTTGCCCACAAAAAATTCGAAATGGGGAACGAAACCAACGGCTACGGTGATAATTTTTCTCTCACTTCTTCTCCATCTGGACTGAAAGGACAAAGAATCATGGGTTCCAGACAGGACTGAGAGGAGCAGCTGTGTTGTTACCATCACAGCCAGGACGTGTGCTCCGTCATCTGTGATAAAAGATGAGTGGCAAAATTATTAGGCAGCACAAGAGCAGATCAGAGGCATACTCTTTTATCATTGTAAATTAGGCCTGGGCCACACATGAATTTGGTAAACACTTACTCATGCAACCAAATCTCGGAATTGAAGGAGCCCTGCGGTTCTGGCTTTCCCTGCTCTTAGCTGGCGGATGAGGGGCCAGCAGGAGGCTCGTGAATCAGAGCCTGTTCCCGCATTCCATTCCCTCTTGGGCCTTTAAATACCAGCCAATACAGGTGTTGGTTTCAATTCGAGTTCTAGCTACGAGTTTGAGCTTTGAATTCAAGCTTTCATGGCGGCGAGCCTGAAATTTTGTTGGTTTTGGGTTCTTTTGGCTCTGGTCCTGCCTCTGGCCTCTCCAGCAGAGAATGGGACTGCTGGGAGTGTTGAGTCCCCGAAATTTGATCAGGATTTTGAGATCGTTTGGGCTCAGGACCATTTCAGAACCTCTGAAAATGGCACGGTCTGGCATTTGGTGTTGGACAGGAACTCAGGTTCTGTTCTGGCACCTCTGTAGCTTTGTTTGTTGATAGTGTTTAGGTGGGGATGTGAATGTGGGTTATTTTCTTTTGTTTTGGGTTGATGGGTGTCGTTGGATTGCAGGCTCTGGGTTTAAGTCCAAGAACAAATACAAGTTTGGCTGGTTCAGCATGAAGCTCAAGCTTGTCCCAGGGGACTCTGCCGGAGTTGTCACCGCTTACTATGTAAACATTTTTTTTATCTGTTTCACTTGTTTTGGAAATTGTGGGTTTAACATATATAGGTGGTAATTTCTACGCAGGTTTTAGTGGGTTGCGTTGGGATTTTTTTAAATGCAGTTATCTATGGGGAACTCGCTTTCAGTTCGGCTATTGTGTTTTTGCCGATTCGAATCGTTTTTCATATAAGTGGGTGACATAAAAACCCAAACATCGAGCAAAATTTCGTGTTGTTGGTTTTGAATGCCATGATTCCTGTTCGCAAAGTTGTGTGTTCTTGGTCCTGTACTGATATTATATGATGATGACGATGATTATGAGTCTCTTTTTCAATTTGCATTTGTGGGTTTCTTCCGTAAGAGCAGGGTTTGTGCTGTACAGAATCTGGGATTCCTGAAGTTTAAAAGTTTGGCCTTAATTTCTTGATGGGGTTTTGATGTGCAGATGGCCTCAGATGATTATGCAACGAGAGACGAACTGGACTTTGAGTTCTTGGGCAACCGAACTGGGCAACCATATGCCCTGCAAACTAACATCTACAAAGGGGGAAAGGGAGACAGAGAGAAGAGGCATCTGCTGTGGTTTGATCCAACACAGGATTTCCACACATACTCATTCCTGTGGAATTCAAAACAGACTGTATTCTTTGTGGATGAAGTGCCAGTGAGAGTTCAGAGGAAGATGAATTCAGCAACTCAGCACATGTATCCGGAGGAGCAGCCCTTGAGCATGATGTCAAGTATCTGGAATGCAGATGACTGGGCCACCAGGGGAGGATTGGAGAAAACAGACTGGTCTCAAGCCCCATTTGTTTCATCCTACAAAAAATTTCACGCTGAATCCTGCATCTCTTCTTCTTCTTCTTCCTCCTGTTCAGCCTCTTCTGCTGTTGCATGGTGGGATAGCTCTGTTGCCTGGTCTTTAACCCCAAAACAAAGGAGATCTTACTACTGGGTTAACAAGAACTATCTCATCTATGATTACTGTGTCGACTCCTCAAGGTACCCAAACAAGCCTACTGAATGCTCCTTTCAGTAGCAAGCTGTTATGTTAGCCCTTAGGCAGAGTCTGAAAAGCTGCTGTTCATATGTCTCATCTCTGTTGTTGTTCATATTTCAGTGTCCATATTTCAGTGGCAATGTAAATGTTTTGTTGGCTGTCTGTAAAAGCTTAATCAGGGGGCTAATTTATACGAGTAATCGATTACGGCAGAATAGCATAGCATAGCATGCATGAGCTTCGTCGTTTCGTCATGATGTCGCTCATCATTACTGAAATTCCAAGCGTGAATGTCATGACACGGGGATATGGAACATGAGCCCTAGAGATTCCAACCATGCAGCTTTTACACGTCTAAAACGTAACGTGGAAGTTTGGTCACCACGGCCGGCACTGATTTTTGTCAAGATTTACCACTTTTCCAAGTATTTCAGCATGTGTCATATTTATTCATTGGCTCCTCTGATTGAGACCCACCATTTTTAAGGAGGAACCTCGGTCATATTTGCTATCAAGCTTTTTGTTTATCCCCCCGATTATGATGATAAAAAGTGAGAAGCTTGAGTGGTGATCAAAGTTGTCTATCTTCATCTCTATTTTATCATACAACACCAGCATTTATTAAGTTAAATGTCAAAAGCGTCTTATGACATCAAAAAATTAAACCAAGGACGAAGCTAGACGCGTTGTTGAAGAAGTCACAAACTCGAACTTTGGGAAAGGAAGGAAAGGAACTTGTTACAGGTAATGTTCAGCAGAAAATATTTATTTCAAAGCATCTCCTTTCTTCCTCCATAAAAAGGAATTGACTAGCCACCACCTCCTTTACACTCTACCGTATGTGCAAAGGCACAAGCCGTTTAATGACGTAGGGGTTACATCCATATACATGTAAATATTAAGATTGCACCACATTCATATACCTATAAACATAAACATTGCATCTTAAAACACAATGCTTGAATATATGGTGTAAAGATTATGGTCATAAACTCTTTTCTTTTCTTCTATTCCTTCTATGGTCCCATTATACTTTGCTAGTATAGTGAATGTGATATAGCCTCTTCTCATCACAATATTGCATCAAAACTACTATTAATGCATAATCAAAAGCATATAAAATGGACAAGTCCCTCTACAAGGGACATGTTCTTGTAATTGTAATCTTTTTCTTTAGACAATTAAAAAACAAAAACAAAAGTACTATTGAGTTTACAAGAATGTAACATCTTTCTTCGTAGGCTCGACAACAAAGATTAGGCTATCATGGCAAAATCTATAATAAAGCATTTGTAACAGTCATTGTATCCTAATAGGGATTGTACTTCTTCCATTATCCCAAAAATCTACATAATATTCTAAATTGTATGGATTTTCTCAAGGTCTACCTTAATACCAGTATAGTAGACTTTGTAGATAAGACTATGCCCTCAATTACCATCAATTAGCTTTTATTCCAAGTTACCTTTAAATTCACTTGGTAGTAATGGTGAAAGATTTCTTTTAACCAATTTAAAGTCTCTTTAAATGTTCTATGATACCTAACTAAATCAACCACAAATATGTTAGAGTTAAGTTTTACACATAAAGGGCAACTTAAAAAATTTTGAGTATTACATAATTCTTAGTTGCATATTGATGAGTTATGATTATGTCAATCTCGATATCAGATACATGATATTGGATCCCAAGAAACGATCTTGGATATCGATATCGTCTCTTTCATGCTAGCCTATAAATACAACACTTGGGTGCACGGTTGGGATAGAGTTTTAGTTTCAGATTTTAGTTAGCTTTTTCATAGATGATTTCCAGTTCTGTTAATCCTAGTGCATGTATGCAGTGTGATGTTTCTGATTGTATGACATCCTTATTCGAGTCTGACATACTTGGACACGTTACATGACTGAAAATAAAGATTGTGATTATTTCCATAATTGCAGTATCTACTTAGATTATTATTGCTTTCAATTGTTCAATTGTTTAATTATTGATGAGAGGAGAGATACCCCTATGCTCAACCACACAAATACGAGCATTTCACGCACGATTCAGTCGAATTCCAAGGACTAAGTGCTTATGCGCCCTTGTGGAACAAGGACAGGTTGGTTGATTGTTGTCTTCCCAAGCTTACCTATATATCACTATTGTATGGATAAGTAAGCTTGAGGCATATGATTTTTATAGTTTTTATGTTTTTATGTCCTATGCTAGTAGGGAAGGAGAGAGGTAACTAAGTGACTAATTTAACTTAACTACTCATTAACTAAGTTCTAACTAATCCTAACACAAGCATCTATTCTCACTTGCTGTACACATCCTGAACCAGTGCAACACTACTGGGATTACTAAACGCTAATCGTTACTGAGTTACCAAGTGTTACACACATGCTCAAAGTGATCATACTGAGTGTAATTTAATGATTTGCTTAATTGATCAAAATGAATTGCTACGCTAATAACATAAATGTGAAGTGCATAAAATAAAATAAAATAAATGCATAAGAAAATAAAATAAAAGAAATGCGTAAGAAAACAAATCTCAAGTGCTACAAGGGTGAATCAAAGAGCTCATCTTTATTGCCGTACACAAGGTGTGTTCAGGTACACAATGCTCGAATAAAGATCCGTCCACACTTAGACCTGCTGTTGCGGGCACTTGGAAAATACTCTAATTTTCAAACAGACTACAAGAGTTTCGCTACTTGATTGCTAAAAGACTTTTTTCCCAATTGTGCGCTTGGGCACTGTATTTATAGGCTTGGGAGCAACTACTCTAATAATTAGAGTAACCGCTCTAATAATTAGAATAACTGCTAAAGCAACCGCTAGAGTAACCACTCTAATAATTAGAATAAATCGCTAGAGTAACTACTCTAATAATTAGAATAACTACCAAAGTAATCACTAGAGTAACCGCTCTCATCATACCCCCACAACTGAATGAAAACTCATCCTTGAGTTCCTTACAAAATATTGGGAAGGTATGGGATTATTGAATAATTGACAATTGACAGTGGAATGGGATGACAAACTCAACGTGCCCAATGAACAGATCAATAAGCATATTACAACATTAGTGTTCATGACCATTGTGGTAAACACTTGTACATAAATGACATCCAAGCCTTTATTTGGTAGCTTGAAGAGAAAAAGAGAGAGAGAAAGAAGATGGAGCGTGTTGCCGCCAATGCCAAGATTGCGCCTTCCATTGTTTATCCATAGCCACGCCACCAGACTTGCTTCTTTCATAAATGCTACAATTCCAGTCCATCCTGAGTGCTTCCTCCAAGCCCAGTCCATTGTTTGTATTATCACCATTTGCATACACAACACAATCACAAATGAGCAAGGATAGATAATCCACAATGCAGTTGATACCTTGCCTTGATATGAAGCGCATTGGCTGAGTTGTGGTTATGGCAGAAACTAGTTCGGAGATTTATCATTGGCAACTATCCAAGGTGTAGGGGTTTGGTAATTAGTAAAATGGAAAAAATTGAAAAATTTGTACCAGGGCCCCCACGACTAAGAGCGACTCTCCAGTAGCTATAAAATGGAAAAACATGAGGAAAAAGAAAGATAAAAACTATCAACAGCAACGCCAATAAAATGGATGTCATGGATGGGGATGAAACAAGAAATGATTGATTGTAGGAAATTTTTAAGGGAAAGAAGTTAACAATTGCACCAAAAAGAAATGCCAGTGGGTCCTCCCCAAAGCAGGCTCATGCCCTTTATGCCTTGACAAACCCACAAACCAAAGAGTCTGTAGGCTCTAGGAATGTCATTTGGAAGCAAGAGTTAAAAACTTACCCACAAGAATTCATCAAAGAAAAACAATGCATCAACCCAGAATGGACTAATGATAAAACCAACAATGAGGTGGAAAATGGGAAGAAAGATAGAGAAGAGAGAATGGAATGGAATCCCAAGAACAAGGTTGTGTAAAGCCCCTTGTGTAATGACTACTAGAATGGAGGGCCTTGTGAGCATTGCTAGAATGGATTCAATCGTTAGAATGCTTCGACATTTGAGGAATTGATTTTATGGGATGCCCATCAAGGTTGTGTAAAGCCCCTTGTGTATTCCCCCATCATGTTAATAGTGCTCACAAGATTGGATGAAACAATGGGCATCCCAAAATAATTTAGGCTAATAATATCCTACAAGCAGGATCTTGATGGTCGTTTGTCTCCCAGCGTAATGACCCCCACAAGGACCCTCATGAGCATCTTGGAGAAATCACAGTTAATCTATATCGAGAACACACCATCAAACCAAGCCATCGGGACACACTTTGTAAAGTTGCCCATTTTTCTCTATAAAGTACTTGGCTTAGTGAAGAAATTGTTGTTTCTTCTTAAGGTTTAACTCTTGTGGTGTTTGTTGGGTGAGGAGATAGGTAAGAATGCTACTGTACCAGTTTTTCTCCATGGATGATTGATTATTCACTACACCAGCAAAGAGGAATTCATTAGGGAAATGATTAGAAATTAAATACTCATCCTCTTTGTTGTCCCATCGCAACCGAGATAAATGATCAACAACTACATTCTCGGTGCCCTTGCAATGGATCATTGTTAAATAGAACTCTTATAAGATTACCAGCCATCGTATGATATGAGGGATTACCATTGGCTTATTCATGAAGAACCAGCTTGCACTATGATTTGTATGTATATATACTTTATATCCCAATACATAGTGTTTAAACTTTTCTAGTGCAAACACTACAATCATTATTTCTTTCTCTGTGGTAATGTAGTTAAGTTGTGAACCAGCAATACTTCTACTTGCACAGTGGATGTAATAAGGATGCTTCTAGTCATCTAATTGTGTAAGTACGGCTCCTAAAGCATAGTTGGATGTTTCAGTCATGATATGGAATGGTTTGAACCAGTCAAGAGCTTGTATAATGGGTGTTTCTACTAGCTTCTATTTCAGAGTTTGGAAAGCTAACTCGCATTCCCTGGTCCACTCGAGAGGTACATCCTTTTTCGTTAATTCCACCAATGGTTTGGAAACCTTTGAAAAGTTCTCAATAAATCTCCTATAGTAGCTAGTATGTCCAAGGAATGACCGAATATCTTTGACAATTTCCGGTTGATGGGTAATTCCTTGGATAATTTTGATTTTCTTGGGGTCTACGTCTATCCCTGT
>MNCI01018056.1:261189-281117 GCA_015680685.1 Gnetum montanum | reverse complement strand
ACTTCAAGTGGTTAAAACCTACTACCATGGACAAAAGGATGTTGCTTCAAACCTAGCCAAGAGACTCATAGATTATCATGAATTCAAAGAAAAGGCCAAGGCATTTGAAGAAGAGAGATAAAAATTTGTGTCTTGGTGAGTGAAGGCCAAAAAAATGTTTCCACAGCTACCATGCCTTTAGGACATACCTATGCTAACACACATTGGTTTAGTAGCCTGGATGGTATAGGATCCACAAACGGAACAAGAAAACTTGTAGGCACTTCTCAATCATTATAAATTTTAGAAGCCTAGTGACAAAGGGAAGCAACCGATGGAGGAGTGACCACCTCTGAGAACTACATGAGCTTCCCTAATTTTGTATCTTGTAATAGTATGTTCAAATTTTTGTAAAACACCACTGCGACATTTAAGAGTCCATTTGTTTGTTCGTTTGAGTTTGGCAATAATTCCATACCTTCCCAAAATTTTATAAACAACTTGTTCCTCATTTTGTTTAACTCGAGGACAAGTTTTCATTTAGTCGTGGGGTTATGATGAGTCATGATTATGTCAACCCCGATATCGAATATCCAATATCAAGGATGTCATATCAAATACGTGATATTGGGTCCTAAGAAACAATGTCGAATATCCAATATCATCTCTTCCATGTTAGCCTATAAATACAACACTTAAGTGTATGGTTGGCATAGATTTTTAGTTTCAAGTTTTAGTTACCTTTTTCATAGATTGTCAATTTCCAATTCTATTATTCCTAGTGCATGCCTGTAGTGTGATGCTTTTGATTGTATGACATCATTATTTGAGTGTAACATACTTGGACACGTCACATGACTGGAAATAAAGATTGTGATTACTTCCATCATTGCAGCATCCACTTAGATTATTATTTCTTTAAATTGTTTAATTATTTACTATTTTACTTAGTTAATATTTCCATTTATTGCTCTTTACAATTCCTGTCATTAGGTGAAATGAGTACAGTTAATCACGAGTGCTTAAGTATAATTACTCGGTAGCCTAGTAGTGTATTTTTTGGAAACCCTAGTGATGTGTGCTTGGTAATTCCAATGGTGGTTATACGAAGTCCAAGGCATATGCAAAGGATTAGGAATGGATACTCATCGCATGTAGGCTAGTTTAGGTTTTTCTTTCCATTGTTCATTAGCTAAATTAATTTAGTTCTTTATTATCATTAGGAGCAGTATAGGATTAGGCAACATCAATCATATGCCTTACTTTGGACTAAACCATACATGACAAAGCTACCACTAGTCCAAGTGGGAAGACAGCAAGTTGCAATCAAGGCATAACAATTTAGATACACAACTAGTCCCATCCATGGAGTTTGACTAGATCATGTGTGAACGCTTGTGATTCATATGATTGGGCATAGGGATGTCTCACTACTCATCACATATTAACCATATGATTTTCTATAGTTAGGTAAATTTTCTAACTTACAAACTTCTTGTATTTTCACTAGGATCATGAAATAGGATTTACTATTTGATAACCAAAGCTAATTTTTTGTTTGTAATAATGTGTAGATCATAACTACTCTAGGTTTATGGAATATTCTTATCAAAGGATTTAGTTGATATCTACTTCTCCAATCCTTACTCTTAACTTTTATTTCCACATCTTCTGATGTAGTTATAATCTCTAAGTGTGTTACGATCATACATCAAGTCAAAGCTAAGCCATCATTGTAAACATTAGGGTTGTGTACAAGGTATTTAGTACTAAATCCTTCATTGGTCTTACACATGGTTGGAGTTCACTTTGTACTCATAGCTTAATCTTTTTATGTTAAACCTTTATCTCCTAATAGGTTCTTACATCTACAACTTCATCTTCATTGAACTTCTCATGTTTACATTACTCAATGTGTAGTTTGCCTCTTTAGAATTCACCTCATTCATGTTTACATTACTCAATGTGTAGTTTGCCTATTTAGAATTCACCTCATTCATGTTTAGATTATTCAATGTGTAGTTTGCCCATTTAGAATTCACCTCATTATGCTCTTTTTGGATGCTAGGTAATCTTGTACTTATATTCTTCAATCTCATCTATTATGCTCCAAGTTCCATTTGGATATTGAGAAATTATAGTTTTGCAATTTTGTAAGTGTTTACTTATGATTGCATTTCAACCTCATGAGATCTTCATTAGTTTCTTATGAACTTGTACTAATGTCTTCTGATTACACTAGTTTTCTCCTCATTGCTTCTTTTGAGTTGCGTAAGGTAAACTTCAATTTGTTGTGAGCCATGTGGTGTTGCTTTCTTACTGTTTATTTCATGTCATGAACTACTTCTTAGTCTTATGACTTCTTTTGTTGTTATTAAACACATAGTCCACAATGATAACTAGAAGTGTTCTTTTAAAGTTGCAGCATCTAACATTATGCAGCCAACACAAACTCTCCATTCATTACCTTTTCTTGATGCAACTATAGTTAAACTAATCTAATAACTTTCTAATGAAACCAATACTTAAAGATCAATGATTTCATTATTTACCACATCACACAGGTTTAGCTTGACAGGTGCCTATAAATTCCTTTAAGAATTTACACTTAGATCCATATCTATACAATGTTGATAGATCCAGGCATTAATTTATATTAGTTTATCATACAATCAAACAAATTCAAATTTTCTTTTCATTATCATTACCTTCAACTATACCTTTTGTTGAACTGGTAATGTGACATTGTCAATCATTGGTTTACCTTCATTAAAGAACATGTACTCTAGCCATTTTGATAAAATTTTTAGTTGTAGTGGTAGTGAAGGAACATTTTGAAAAAAATCTCTAAGATTCTCCAAAGTTTTAGATATTATTATGTTGCAACTAAAATTATGGTTATGTCACTAGAAGACCATCCTTGAATCTTCTAAGTACAATTTCATTAAGTAAAACCAAATCTAAATTACATGGCTCATGTACTTCTTAAATGCTAATCCAAACATTCTTCCCTTTCAAAGTGATGGAACCATTACACTATCCACCACCCAAAAACATAATCATGGGTATGGGGTGTAGGGTACATTTTGTGCTTCTTACCTAATCAAATCCATTAAGTCAAATGACGTGATATTGTATCTATGATATCGTAGTGCTACTTACATCATCATAGATACAATGTAGTGGGCCTTGGTCATGACTATCAATACCAAACCACCGTTGCATCCTTAGAACAACTTTTGTGCAACGCTTAGTGAAATTGTTGCAGTTTCTTTCTATGAGTTTCACTGTTAAATTGTTGCAGTTTCTTTCTATGAGTTTCATTGTTAAATTGTTGTAGTTTCTTTCTATGAGTTTCACTTAGAGTTAAAGTTAGATGTAGAAGTGAATGGCCACAGTCTGGTAACTAACAGTTGTATAGAGTCTTTATTCAAGTGGATTAAAACTAGACACAATTCATGACTCGCAATAAAGATCAAGATTACCATTATAGCATTCTACTTTGTTTACTTAAATTAATTTTAATTTTAAGCATTTTTACTTTTATGTCATTTACATTTCTTGAATACTTTACTTTACTAATGTCTCTTAGTAAGGAAGCATAAGTATGACTAGTTTTGAGTGTTAAGTGTAATCGTTTGGTAACCCAATAGTGATTTCACTTGATTTGCTTAGTAGTGAATTCACTTGGTAATCGTAATAATAGTTACATGAGCCTAGGGTGTGTATAATAAGCCAGGAGAAGATGCTTATCGCCATAGGCTAAGATAGATTTAAGTTTCAGTTATCACTAGGATTTAGACTTTATTTTCATTTTCACTATGGAAGCACTTAGGACTAATTTGAGCCAACAACATTATGATATCATATGCCTCACTGAGAGTTAAACCATACTACTCGCACTTCACTAACTCAACATGAGAAGACAACAATTGTAAACCATCAACCACTAGCATACTTACATTGTCCATCCATGGATTACAAATCTAGTTATGGGTGAACTCTTGTGACTTGTATGGTGGAGTGTTGAAATACCTAGCCACTCATTATTGTTATCGTTGTTGGGGATGTGTCAATGTTTACTTAGTAGTTAATTTTATAGAGTTATTTGTATTAAGAATTATAAAGTTTATCTTTCAAACTTGAATTAATTCTTTTAACAGACACACATACTTAAAAGTGTCAAAAACACAATATGGCTTCTACACTTAAGGAAAAATCACTACCCAAAAATGAAATTCCTAAGAACCATGACAAAGGATATGATGAAGAAGATTGGAGTGCGCCCATGCAAACTAGAATCTCCTATGCTCATAGTGATCCATATTATCTTAATTTTACATTTTTCTTTTACCAGGATGAGCAACTAAGGTGGAGAGATCCAGAACATTCTACACCATGAATGTTGCAAGCAACACTCATATGATCAAACCTTAGCCATGTACAAGAAGGGTATCACATTAGAAAGCACATGACTCAACCATACCAACCAACATAAGCTCAATTAAGAAGGGATGTTACTATGGAAACAAGGAATGAGCTTGATAAATGAGAGAGAGTATCACAAACAGTTTTCCTAGAGGAAAGAGATAATGCAATGTTTCATACAGAGAAATTTTATGAAAACCATGGATCTTAATCTCAAATACCTATTATCCATATCAAAGATTCTATCAAGATATAATTACATTCAAATCTTGTGGAAACACCTAGAGGAGATAAGAAAAACTCCACACTTAGGAGGAATCCAAGGTCTAGAACCTCCACTAAATCAAAAGAAGATGAATCAAGGAGTCATAGAAGGAGAACTAACCGACACTGTTTTTCAACCTCTTCCTCTTCATCCTAACACTCATCCAAAGATTATGATAAGAGAAAAAGAAGAATGAGGGATCATGATAGGGAAAGGCAAAGGGATCATGAGAGACATGAGCATCAAAGAAGACATCTTGATGAAGAAGAGGATAAGTATGAAAGAAGAAGCGATAGGATCAAAAATGAAGATAGAGAGCATTATAAGTAGCAAAGGGGTGATAACTACAATAGAGTCTACGAACTCGATGATCATGGAGCACCCCTATTGTTTACTCATAATATGATTAATATGAAAGAAGTAGTGTATATTTCTACTAGGCACATAAGGGATAGTTGCATCAAGTGACTAGATATGAATAGCATTCCCAAGTTTGAAGGTGGATACAATGTAGATCCACAACATCATCTTCAAGCCTTCCATGATGCCTATGCACTTCAAAACATTAAGAATAATTGGCAAAAATTGAAGTTGTTTCCTAGAATGCTCATTAAGGAAGTAGAGAGCTAGTACAAATCCTTAAAACTAGAATCGATTTGAATATGGAGTACCATACTAGAGCTCTTTAATGACAAGTATCAAACTTATTTCAAAGTGTCCAATTTAAGAAAAAAAATTCAAGGATGGAAGTAAGGGACATATGAATCCCTTGATGTAGCAATGGATAGGTACTATTCAGTACTACATAGATGTCCAAGCCATGGATTTTCTCAAAGGAAACAACTTAGACATATTATTGATGGGTTAAGGAATAAGATTAGAGAAAATTTTGGGGTGTATGCCCAAGGTAGGATATCAAAAATGATAGTCCAGAAAATTTAAATATTGATAGACCATGTGGCCAAAGAGGAAGGAGAATTAAAAAAAGAGAATCAACTAAAGAGTACAATCAAGATCTCGCAATGGGAAAATATGTGAAAGAAAAGAAGAAGAAACTTTGGAGGATACAATCTAGATGAAGACTCTACCCATCCAAAAATCAGTCAATGATATTGTGACTAAGGTAGAAAAAAGTGATTCCATGGATGAAAAATTTACTACTGCACTCAAGATAGTAAAGGAAAAGGTTGAACAATCTCTGAACAAAAATAAAGAAAGGAAGAAAAGAAGAGATAATGGACAAGAAAACTACAAAAATAATGAAAATTTTCTGTAGTTGAAGAATTAATAGACTCTAGTTCAAAAAATAAAGAAGGATGCAAAGTGTGCCAATATGATCATCCTCAAGGATGTTTTCTTGTTATGGCCCACTTACAAGAATCTAGGGCATATGTGCTTAACCCAAGATTTGTCAAGAAATAGATGCCAAGATGATTTGCTTACCTACAAGGTAACTTTTGACAATCTTACCAATCATCATATTATCCAAGTGAAGCCTATCCTCAACCATAGGAGCAATACCAATAACAATGGCAACAATGTCAAGCATGGGGTATGCCACCACCAAGGGAATAGTATCCATATGGATAACCAAATCCTTATTGATATTACATTAAACATTCCATCTATCTAGGAAATGCTTCAGTTCACATCTTCTCTCACTACTATCCACTAGAATATCATAGGTCCATTACTATGAAAATGTATCCCAATTCTTATGCACACCAACCAATAGTTGGTCCGTCACTATACACTCCTAACTCCCTACCACCAGTCCCACTGTTGGTCTTACAAGGAGAACTATCAACACAACCACAACAATAGAGTGTTACCATGGTAATTAATACACAAGAGGATGTGTTGGTAAATGAATCTAAATCTAGAAAACATCCATTTTTCAAAACACGTCTAGAAAGGGTTCAAAGAATGGGGACTTCACCTACATCCACCCCATCTATACATACTCCTTAAGTGAATACTATGCTTCCATATTCTACGAACCTAAATTTGACCATTGTCATGCTCACTTAAACTATAATGCATTAGATTAAAGCATGAGGACTTTCAAAGAAAAGAATAGATCTCAAATGGTCTTTAGTATATCTTTAGATAGCAAGAGATCAATCTTGTAAGGTTCTACTAGATTCTCAATTAGGAGTAAATCTGATTTTTCAATATATGTACAAAGCCTAGAATCTTTCTCCATTGAAGAAAAGAAACATCCAACTAGAGCTTGTGGATCAATCAATCACTGTCCTACATAGACAATTGGATGATTTCATCACCAAAATAAGTGGTTGGTCTTATCCTACTAACATGTGGGGAAAAACAAAGGAGAATTTCCTATAACTATGGGAAGAGCATGGCTTGGCATTGTGGATGCTAAGCTTGGAATTAGAGACTTATCCTTAGAAATATCTAAGGAAGATGTGGTTGAAATCATACAGTCACATTGAGTTTCATGTATCACATATAGTGATAATGGGTGTAATTTTGTGCAATAAATTTGGGCCATAAGAAACAACACCATCACAACATGCAATGGATGTATAAAAGATGTGTGTACAAAAGTGTCTATATGTAGCAACCACCTGACAAGAAGGCACCCAATGGCTAATACCTAAAGAGGAGAATAAATCCAATATATGCATGGATCCTACAAGTAGAATCACAAGTGCCTATTTAGAAGTATTGATAAGTTAGAATACTTTAAAAGACAACCTCCTCACATCAAGCCATTTCAAGAAGAATATATTGAATGTGGAAGACTAGAGATACAAGAGACACATGAACCAAAACCCTTAGAACTAAAAACCCTTCCAAATACACTTGAATATGTCTTTCGAAATAATAAGAATCTAGTAATTATAAATGTCAAACTTGATAAGTAACAAAAGAGAAAATTACTAGAAATGGTAAATAAATGGTCAACTGCATTTGTGTGGTCCTATGATGAGATCACTAAAATTAATCCACATATATGCCAACATTAAATCTCTATAGATCCAGTTGTGAAACCACATTGCCAACCTCAAAGAAGGTTAAAACCAAAGCTTAAAGAAGTTTTCAAATAAGAGTTAGAAAAATTGTTGGAAGTAAGATTTAACTATCCAATAGCATACAGTGAATGGGTCAGCCCATTAGTCATTATACAAAAGAAGGGTGGAAAATGGAGGGTTTGTATTGATTTCATATTATTAAGCATATCAACATTCAAGGATCATTTTCCTCTGCCATTTGTTATTCAAGTCCTGGATACTATAGTACGACACTAGTATTATAGCTTTCTAGATGACTATAATAGGTACAATCAAATTTTCATTATACTAGAAGACCAAGAAAAGACCACATTCACTAGTCCATGGGGAATGTTTGCATACAAGCATATGTCCTTTGGTTTATGTAATGCACCCACTACATTCCATACACATGTGCTTAGTATCTTCGAGAAGCAAACTGGCAATGGGATTGAAGTCTTTATGGATGACTTCTCCACATATGGGCTAGATTTTAAACAAGCCTTGGACCATTTAGAGTAGGTATTAAAGAGATGTGTAGAAACTAATCTAAAGAATAATTGGCAAAAAATCCATTTAATGGTTCAAGATGGTAAAGTTTTGGGACATAGAGTATCTCACAAGGGAATAAAGGGAGATCCAAAGAAGATTAGAGTCATCCAAAACATTACTCAGAGGTCATAAACCATTAAGGATGTTAGATCATTTCTTGGCCACATAGGATATTGATGAGCCATGAATTGGTGGCTACGATATTGCACCCATGATATCACATACACGATATCACAGCTTGTCTCCTCATCTATAAATAAGAGGTAGGCAATTTTGGTAAGGGAGTTTTTTTTTTGGAAGTTAAAGCTTTCAATAGTTTTTAGTACATCAGTTTGTCTTCTCAACCCTTTTCTCCCAGTGCATGCCCACAGTGTGATGATTGTAATTTTATGGCATCCTTATTCGAGTGTGACGTACTTGGACATGCACATGATCGACAATAAAGATCGAGATTACTTCATCATTGCAGCATCCACTTAGCTTAATTATTGATTTAATTGCTATTGTTATTTACTTATTTCTTAATTAATATCTCTCTAACCTTATCTCCTAGTAATGTGGAATGATTACGACGTAATCACGAGCATTTAAGTGTGACTACTTGGTAACCCAGTAGCGTACGTAGGTTATGCGTTTGGTAATTGTAGTGGTAGTCGTTCATGAGGTCCAAGATATGTATGGATGATTGAGGAATAGATGCTCATCACACTTAGGCTAGTTTAGATTCTCTCTCACATACACTCTCTCTCCTATTTTTGTTGATATTATTTCCCATCATCCTTAGGAGTAGCATTAGTGTAGGAACACATCATACACCTCACTCTGGACTAAACCATACATGACAAAGCTAATACTAGTCGAGGTGGGAAGACAACAAACTGCAATCTATGAGTAACCATCTAGATACCACAACTAGTCCATCTGTAGAGTTCAACCGGATCATGCGTGAAACGCTTGTATTCATATGGTTGAGTGTAGGGGTACCTCGCTACTCATCATTGGCCTCGTTGCTAGGGACGGCGCTAGTTATCTAGATTAGTTGTATCATACAAGGTCACTGTATAGGAATTAACGATATATCTTTTAGGAAGAAATAATTACAAAAAGTCACATACAAATTCACACACAATTCCACAACCATGCCTCTCCTACAAGACTACGATAATGCCACAGCTAGTGAGGCAATTCATTGGAGAACCAACGAATTATATGACAATGAAGATTGGAGTATGCAATTCGAGGTGGGGATTTCTTATAAACATAAACGAAGGTAGCATTGTCCCAACGCATGAAAGCACAACTTACTCGATGACGATAAACCCCTACTGGCCACTAAAAGACTAACTTAAATACAAGAGGTTGTTCGGATTTCCCGTAGGCATCATAAACAGAGCCGCCTACACAGGCTCAATTTAAACAACTTTCCCAATTTCTCAGGAGGCTATGACTTAGATTTGCAACAACATTTACAAACCTTCTATGATGTCTATGCATGGAACAACATTGATAACGGTTGGCAAAAATTAAAGCTCTTTCCTATGACACTCGTTGGCCAAGCAAAAGTATGCTATAGATCATTTAAACCAAATTCAATACGACGTTGGCAAACAATGGTAGAACTCTTTAACGAAAGATATCAAACTTACGCAAGAGTGTCAGCCTTGAGGAAACAAATCCAAGAGTGGAAATAAGCACAACATGAACCCTTGGACATGGCCCTACAAAGATATTATGCATTGTTAAACAACTGTCCGGGACATGAGTTCTCCAAGGAAAGGTGAATGTACATTGATGGGCTTCATGATAAAACAAGAGAGACCCTAGGGATGTATGCCCAAGGTCAACTTTTTGAACTACGAACCCATCAATTCCAAGAGCTTATTAAGCGGGTAGCAAAGGAAGAAGGAGAAATGGCTAGATGGGAGAGTGTTAAAAAACATCAATAGGACCAAAATCTCAACTTAACAAAGGTCCGTAATCACAAAAGGGAGAAATCAACCTATCTCAAGGAGGAGGAATCATCTTTGCCAGTACAACAATCATTAGAGGAAGTCGAGGAAAATATCAATAAGGTGCTGGAATGGATGCATAAAAGTGTGGGGAATATATCAATATTATTGGAGATAGAGTTTTGACAACTCGAGAAGCAGGAAAAAATATCATTGGACAATCAGAAAGAAGGGATGAGGAAAATAAGAGCTCGACTGCCGATCATACATATGAATGCAACATTTGCCTGTACGATCACCCCAAGGGCCAATGCCCAATCTTGTTACATTTATATGAGCATTGGGGAAACATGTTACACCCAGAGTTCATAGAGAGATACTATATTCAATCACTGTGGCAACCATCCTAGTCATGGGGGAAGCCATCCCTAAACTAGAGACACCCTTCATATCATCCAAATCCAAATGCTTATCTAGTCCAACATCCTATTTCCCCAATTGGGTCAACATACTCTATCTCGCCGCATTATCATTCTCCTCAGTACTATTAGCCCATGTTCTCAACACAACCACTACCTTGCGTACCTTACACTTCTTCTAAATTTCAACGTTCTCATCCTTCCCCTCCTTCTATATCACCACCTACTATTCCTGAAGTGTTTTCACCATAGCAACAACCCACAAACATTACTTGTGTTACTATTGTCAACATTAGTGAGAGACCTCCTCAACATTGAAGGCATCCCTTCTTTAGACATGACCGTAGGAAGGGACAATACAATTCCAAGGCCACTACATTCTCCAACTCAGCATAAGTCCAACATTGTGGTGCACCCTTCTCTTCGAACCCAACGCCTCGTGTTACTTCATCAGGGCCACCAATTAACACTCCAACAACGATACGGCCCAATGAATACAGCCATGGAGAGCGACATCTTGATCCTTGCATACCATCTTACAGTCTCAAGTATCATAGTGGGTCAACTCTTTACTAGGGAACCACATCTTATAAATTGCCCCACTATGCTTACTATAATCGAGTGTGTGAACCCGAATGGGGTAAGTATGACCGAGTTGCAATGTTTCCAACATGCAAGGTTCCTCATCTTTCATTTATTAATCCTTACCATGCTCAACCATTTAGTTACTAGGGATATTCCCCATTTTACTAACAAGCAGGATTAATAAATATGTTTTCATTTTTTTAATTTTACAATTTTTTTGTTTTCCAGTTTTTCATTTTACAATTTCTTGTTTTATCTTTTTGTCTTTTTGTCTTTTTATCTTTTTATAAGTAATCTCATCTACAAATAAAACACTCATGTGGCTCATTGGTTGACGTGTGTTCTATGTTATTGACTCTCGAACGATCAATTATTTGGATAGTGAGCCCATTACACCCACTCATCCATTCTACAAATAAGAGGTTCTATTCGAGGGTATAGTGATATTCTTGACATTCTTAAAACTTAAAATTAATTTTGTGTTCATTGTACCCAGAATGAAGAAGGATGTATCAAGAGGGAATGATTAGGGTGTGACATCAAGGGGACTTGCGGATTCTCTTTGGTGATGTCTATGAGAGTTATCACGCAACGTGGTTGTACTAAGATCCTTGTAGATCTAATGCAAAATGGGAGTAAGAGTAATCAAAAGGCACTCAAAAATCCAATGCTATTCTAGGGGGTCCCACTAGAAAGACATGCACCCATGCCTGAAGGTTGGCGGCTTCTCTGGATTCAGCAATTAAAAAAAACAAACAAGGCAAGTGCCACAAAGTAAAAATCACTTCTCCCTTGAACAAAATGCCAAGTGATCGTATGCCTTATTGTTCTGGTACTCTCATAGTTGCTCATCATATGATGAAACAATGCGATATCACTGATTAGAGGAATGGACTTGGTCTTAATCTTGGAATGACAGGTTAATGACAAAGTAATCATGTCTTACACGCAGGATTCATTGTGCCCTGGGTCAGTTACCTCATGTCCCAATCTCTACAATCCCTTCTATAGTCCATCTCATATTGCTGTTCATGTAATTGTGGTTCGTGTCTTGTGTAGCGTAGAATTAGTACCTCATTCCGGTGATACTTACATGTGTGTGTTTTGTGAAACTAGTGTGGATTACATTTAACCCTTCTAGTGCCTACGGACATTTTAAGGTGTGGTTACACAAGGGCATTATAGGTTGGAACCTGCTTTGGGGAGGATCCACTTATGTAATTTGTTGTAATTTTCACTCATAACACATCTTCCACACACCATCTATTAACCTCAGCATATTATCAATAATATTCTTTCCCTTATTACTATCCCTCTGATTCAAACGTTCCTATGAACCATCACATAGCCTTTTTCTCCCTTACCACCTGAGGTCCTTACTAATAAATTCCATACCATCATAATTTTCATGCCTTCAAAACTAGTTGAATTACCCTAGAACCCTTTAACAACAATCCAGATGTCCTTATTTTCCATCGTTACTTTCAGGAAAATCTTAAAAATTCAACATATTCCATAGTGCCCTAACATCGATAGGCCGTGATATCGCATCTACGATATCACACATGCGATATCGTGTCTCAAAAATATATATATACGTGACCCCCTTACGCTACTTAACATCATTTGCAACTATTCACACAGGGGAAGTTTTTCCAATTTCTCTCTACGACTCGTGATTGCACACCCCTTGCTTTCATATCCATAACTCGCTCGTTGGTCCTCCAATTTTCATTCCGTTTGAACCTACTTGAACCGAGAGTGTTCAGCTTAGTCATGGGGGAGGGTACACATTGAATAGCACATAATATTTTTGAAAGTCGTCATCGCCTGAAGGACATTATCAAGGGTAATTAGTTACAAAATTAAGGATAAATGTGCCAAAAATAATTTTATCCCCTTAGTTATACCAAGAAACTAGATTTTGAAACCAGCTAAGCAAAGAGGATTAAATATTATAATCTTTCAGGAAACGTCAAACGAAGATAAAAAAAATTCATTAAGGCAACCAGTAACGCATAACCTAACTTTGGTAACAACCTTACTAATGATGGGCCCCATGTGATTGCAGATGGCCCTGAAACATGGACAATAGGAAGGTCCTGCTCAAGGTGGGAGTAAACGACCTAGGAGAGGTGAAGGACAAGTTCCTATCAGACAGCATGCAGAGCAGGAGGAACAATAATTTAGTATCCACCAAGAGGACCCTGCTACTGTACAATCAAGGCAGGCAGAAGGAGGAGCTGCAGCAACATCTGAACAGGGACAACATCTCATGTTGCCCCATGAAACACCACTAATTTCGGCCTAACACTATGAAACTGGAACAACTCAGAGCCTTTTGAGCTCTCGAGAAGCAAAAATTTGACTAAGGCATGGAACTCATGTTGAGCTTGCCTTGAGAACGCACGCTGAGCTTGCCCTGGAACCTCATGCTAATCTTGCCTTGAAAACTCACGCTGAGCTTGCCCTGGGAACTCACACTGAGCTTGCCCTCAGAACTCACATTGAGCTTGCCCTAAGAACTCACGCCGGGCTTACCCTCAGTGTGAGCAACTTCAACGACTTCAAGATCAACTCAAAGATGGTTCAACCTAAGGGTGCAAGTCATCCTTAAGGGCCACTGTTGTCCACTTCAAGTTTCAGCATTTGGGAGTTCAGATTTCAGGCCAAATTGCATAAATTTTCCCAGGTCATGCTGAGGTCACGCTAAGGTCATGCTAACAGCGTGAGTACAGCATGAACAAACTCCAAGAACCTTAAAATTGAGTCAAAATGGTCTAACTTCGAAGGTGCAAGTCATCCTCAATGACCATTGATGACTACTTCAAGTCACAGCCTCTAGAATTCCAGACTTTAGGTCCAAAATCACAAAGATTTTGTTACTCACGCTCAAGTCACACTGGGGTCACGGTAAGCTCACGTTGACAATGTGAGTCCAGCATGAGCTACCAAAAGTGGCTCAAATCAAGGCACATCCAAGCTCAGTTTTCAACATGTAGATCACTCTCAGGGTCGACCACAGTCAGGTAATCATTGCACTTAAAGAACATGCTTCAAAGAGAAAAAATTAATGTGAAATATATCATTTTTGTCTTACTCACACCTAGGTCACGCTGAGGTCACACCGTTAGGGTGAGTACAGCGTGAGTACTAATCACACCCAGTCAAAAGCATGCCAAACACATTCTGAGGACACGCCAAGATAAAAGAAACTCACGATGGAAGCTTTTGTGAAACAAAAATGCCTCAAACAGCCACAAAACCACTCACATCAGCATCCTGCAGTAGTCAAATCATAGATTGAGAAGTTCGAAGTGAGTTGGAGTCAATTTCTCTTATTGTACACTATGATTTTTATTGTAAATTTTCACCATTTGTGAGCTTTTCAAGCTCTTACACTCCAAATTGTGTCTGCTTCTATGGACGTAAGCTAGCTTACGTAAGCCAATACATGTTATAAGATACAGTGCATTCGGTTAAGAACGTAGCCTACCTACGCACGTTTAATTCGCATGCAACTGTCCATCAAACATCTGTCACATGATCTATTTTTCTCTCATTTCTTAGCCATTAATTTCATCCATGAATTCCGCACCCAAGCCTAGCCGAACCTTATAAATACCCCTTCCATTCACATAAACGGGGTTGGTAGTTTTGGAGGTTGACGGCTTTGGGAGCATTGACTAGCAACTTTGGACGCTCAAGCGCACATGACTCCTAGCATCCAAGCACCTGTAAGCACATCATTCCGGGGCTTAGCGCTTGACTTTCCATCCACACAGGCAACTACGCTTTGACAGGGGCACATCCTTGTTAATTAATATAATATAGTTCATTATTGCCTTCCATTACATTATTTGCTTTTTTTTTATCTATTTTATGCCTTTGTATAAGTCATCGTGGTTACACTTTGTTTACATTTCATACATCACCAGTTACAATAACCCCAGTGCAAGCCATAACTTACGCTCGGGGAAGTCCTTGGTTGATTTTCGTGTAGATCACCCTAGGCACTTTGCCTTCATTTTCTTTTCCAACTTGCCCTCGCACGAAGTTAGGGTTGTCTATGTCTCTCCGGCAATCTTTTGGCTTTTGTTTTTTCACTTCCAAACTCACACCAACAATTTCTGTCAACATAGTAAAATTGGTGCTAGAAGGAGAACCAACCTGTTTACCATCCCATCATAACATTGATCACGCTACCGCTTAAACGCTACACAGACCAGGTGCCAAACTCAAGCTAAGCTTGCTCAAGCCCACCGTAGTCTGCTCATGCTAAACCTAATTTTCTCATGTTAAACTAATCGGGCATACAACCCTACAAAACTCTTACGTTATGGCCAACACTTCAAACTTTGCAACTGCATCATCAGAATCGAAACAATGTACACATGCTACTTGAACAAGACACCAGATAGACAGCTTACCAAGTAACATTCCCACCACCACTGTCAATCGATCATGGTGAGCTCCTCTTGGTACTTGCAACCTGCATCTTGCCTGGTACATGCCTAGCTTGTCAAGGTAGGTTACTCACGCCCAGATTGTCAAGCTAGCTTACTCATGCCCTACTTGTCAAGCTTAGTTTACACACGCCCAAGTTGTCAAGCTCAGTGTACACACGTCTAGCTTGTTAAGCAAAGTTTACACATGTTCAACTTGTCAAGATAGCTCACTCATGCCTAGCTTGTTAAGCTAGCTTACTCATGCCCAGCTTGTCAAGCCTAGTTTACTCATGCCCCTATGGAATCTTCCTAGTTCAACACAACGATGCTGCAGATCTCTGACTTTGGGGTCGAGACCTCAAACCCTGTGACTGTGATAGAACCCATAACTGTCATTAAAGAGATAAACCCTCAAGGTTCAACTCGTTGGTCACTTAGGCTATAGGGTAAGGATCCTACTTACACAATCCTCACACCAGAACAATATAACTTCATTTGTGTGAAGATTCAAGCCAACTTGCTTGTCGACTGCATAAAAAGAGAAGCAAAGCAAAACTATGAACTCATTTACAAGGTAGGTCATGAGTTCACTTCCTCAGTATTTGACATGATCCCCCTTTCTGAGCCCCATCATCGACTCATATCTCAGCTTCTCATGGCAAGGGATCAAACCTTACATCCACCTTCGATAGAGCCTCAGGGTGGAGATGAGGAAGATGACTTTGCAACCCAATCTTAGCATGGGGATTCATACCACACCATTAGTCCTCATGCCCATACAAACCCATCATTCTGACCTTTCCTAGAAGAAACTATACTTCCTCCTTTATCCGCAAACACTCGAGCACCGGTTTCTCTACAAGAAGTACCCACTGCCATTCCCACCTTCCCCATGCCCAACATTCAATCTGATATGTCCATCTCCATCATACCTCCGCAAGTGCAATCCGAACAAGCCCCTCCTCAAACTAATGTAGGATCAATCTTTCGACCTCAAGTAATTTGGATGCCATCAATTATACCAACTTCCACATCCACCCACTACATACCACAAGTAAAAACCCATGGAGCACCTCTGATTACTTCAGCCCAACACATTCAGGGTGTCACCTCACAACCTGTGGCTGGGTAGTGGGTTTCGCCAGTTGTTCAGTAACACCAACCTACTCACTACAACGTACCACACCGTACAATCCCATCCCTGAATGTTACTCCGCCACAACAACTGACAATCCAATAGTCTCCCTTTCCACAGACAATGCAACAATCAAACTATTACCAATCACAATCTACTCAACCAGCTGGTCTGCCTACCACCCAAGAGTGGACAGACACAAAGAAAATGATGCACTCATTAACTGAGGAGGTAAACCACCTTAAAACTGCAAACAATGAGGAAGTCAAGGTGCTAGAATTCTACCAAGATGACCTAATCAACCCTTCAGTTCCACCGTTAACCTTACCAAAGGGAATCTCATTACCTCAACTAATCAAATATAATGGAAAGGGAGATCCAAACACCCATCTGGTAACATTTTGGCTAGAATTTCTATTGCTTCAGGCCTGGCCTCATGTGATTCTATGTGTATTTGCTATTTCCTTGATAGGAAAAGCCTTAGACTAATATTGAGCTTTACCGCGTAACTCCATATCCTCTCTAGAGGATTTGTTACATCAGTTTGTTACCCGTTTCAAATATAATTTAAAGCTTGAAATCACACTAGATAGTCTGATTCAGATTAAACAAGCCTCGTTAGAGCTAGTACAAAAATTTATCCAAACATGGAGTGCATCGCTGAATGAACTTCATGAGCCCATCCCTAAAACATACTTGCTTACCATCCTTAAGGCTACCGTGAATGACTTCGTTAAATCAAAACTTTATTATGTGAGTGCCCATACTTTGAGTCAAGCATTCGCACAAATTAAGAACATAGAAGAGGTGGTGCAAGCAAGTAATAACCTAGCTTACTTAGCCTTTAGGAGCCAATATATGAGGAAGAATAAGGATAAATCCAAAATGACGGTAGTAGTGGTGGCAGAGATAGTCCAACCTAACAACTCATGACAGACAGGAAAAGAACCCACAAACATGGATCACACTTGTACATTTGAATGAAAAGATCCAACCCAATACACATCCTTGCCTATGAAGCCTTCACAATTATTAGATCAACTTCTACAGGCTGGGTTAATCAAACATAAACAAATGTTCCTTGCAGTGTCCCAAAAACACAATCAATTTTGTGAGTTGGCTAAAAACCCAACTTTAGCAACAGTTGATGAGCCCCCCATTTCAAGAGGCTTTAGGTTGGACAGGTTTTGTGAATATCACCAATGGTGTGGGCACGGAACTAACTACTGCTTCACCTTAAAACAAGATATACAACGTATGATTGACAAGGGTGAAATAGTGTTTAACAAGGAAAACCTAGTAAAGCCACAAAACCAACCCATGGGGGTCTACAAGGATCCTCTCAATACTAAGGACGCACCATATGTGATTAACACTATCTAGGTGGACAATGGACAAGACATCCCTCGAAAACCTTTTGTAACTTGCAGGTCTTCTGAAACTACATTTACCTCAACACCTCACCAAACCCCTTTTGTCATATGCACATTCCCTGCACCGCAAAAACCATTCATTGTTCGTGTACCTCCTTCTGTTGCAACAACAACCACACCATTAGAAAACCGACCCACTCCCTTTGTGATCTGAGTACTAAAACACCCTGACATGCAACCCCCTACAATTCCCTCGCGATCCTTACGAGAGCACCTTACTGACAGGTTGACAAGAGAGCACCTAGAAAAAGAACATCATGGGCACGAATTGGGATCACCGAAGCCCATGCCGCCATATGCTGTTCCTATGGTTTTGTCCACCACTGAGCCTAGCACAAGTCATCGAGAAAAATATACCAGCACTCTTAGTATCCCAAACTCAACATCCCCAGTTACTAACACAAGAATCCCTCCACAAGAGATACGAATGCTGGGCCAAATGGACCAAGTCTCCACAAACAAGAGAATTCCAAGTGGTAAGGATGTAGTGAGTGCATTGATCCAAGTCACACAGGCCTTGAAACAAAAGAACACCTCCTTAAGCTTGTACGATCTAGTAATGACCTCACTGGTACATCGGGAAGCTCTCGTATGTATGTTGACTTCGATTCCTGTTAGTGAGGACCTTCCCGTAGATGAGCCATCCATTTATGTAGTACTATCCCCACAACCTCAAGAATCGAGGCCCACATCCCTAGAATTTTGTACCAATGATATTAACTGAGATGAGAAAACTGGAGAGGTCACTACAGCTCCTATGTTCATAACAATACAAGTCAACCACTTCAAGATAAGTAGGGTGCATGTCGATGATGGTGCAGGAACAAACGTAATACCCTTTCCTGTCATCGAAAAATTGGGTCTTATAAAGTAAATATGGCCCACAAGAACTTCCTTTTTAAAATCCTTCAGTGGTTCCCATGTCATGGTAAAAGGCATGCTTACCTTGGATTTCGTAGCAGGGGACCAGTTCCCCACATCAGCTGAATTCGTAGTGGTTGATGAAATGCCAGGGTTCAATTTGATTCTAAGATGACCTACCTTATGAGGGTGGTGAAATCACCAATCCATCAACTTAGAGTTGTATCCTCACCAATCCATCAAGAAATCCACCTACCTTATGAGGGTGGTGAAATCATCATACATGGAGACACGATAACATGGCTCACTTCCTCGCACTCGGGAATGGATCAAGGGTCAAAGGTTGAGTTCTCTGAGCCTAAACAAGAAACCATAAGTGCACTTTAAGACACAAACCAACCATTAACCCATGATCCTACTAAAACTGAGAAAGCACTGGACAACACAAACATAGGAGCCATTCCCACTAACGTCTCTTGGTTAGAGCTACCTTTTAACATCTCTAGTGAAGGGGGAGGGGAGTATAGGATCGTACCTACATGCCCCACCCCTCACATCAAACTACAAAGAATAAAAAAAAAACTCAATAACTAGAGCAAACTACCAAGCATCCGGAATGACGTTAAACTACCAACCATCTGGTACGACGTTAAACTGCCAACGAATGTCCGCAATGACGTTAAACCAGCCATGGTCAGAAATGGCTGGTTCCTTTTAAGTCTCCTAAAACTATTATCGCTTTCGGTTCACTATGGCCTAAAACTAGTAATTTCTCTTTCTTTTTTCAACACAGATACAACGGTCCACCATGACTCTAAACGAATGTGCATAGCCTGAAATGGCCTTAAACTAGAACT
>MNCI01018056.1:226935-260969 GCA_015680685.1 Gnetum montanum | reverse complement strand
AGTTAGCTCACACATTAGTACTAGGAGGGGGCTAGCCTCCAAGATCCTCCACATCATCCACTCCGCTCCACTGGGGCCAGCCTCATCATTACTATGTCCCTACAATGAAACGAAAAAACAAACAAACAAGTAAGCATAGTAAAGCAACTTATAAATACAAAACCTGGAAGAAAAGTAACACTAACACTAAAAAATAATAAAACCATACAAAATTAAGCACCATAATAAAACACTCACAGGTGAAGAGGGCCTTATACTAGCCTCCAAGCGTGGCAAAATCTCCTCCTCGGGTACATTTGCCTAATCCTCCTCTAGACCAAGGTCAATATTGGCCAAGGTTTTACCCTTGTCCACTAAGGTCCAGGTAGGGCGCTCAAGAGAGGACATGCTTGTCGAAGCCTCCCCAGAAGTGGTGGTAATGGTTCTCTGAGGAGATCACTCCACTTCAGTGTACTTGACAAACCTATCGTAAGCAGGACGTAAGCCTAGCCCATCAATGAACATTTCCTTCCAGCGATGTTCAACTGATTACTCCTTTAACCAATTTCTTGTAGTGGTGCTTATGATCCTTTTGATCTTGATCCCACTTATGTACCTTAGCAGCAAAGGATTTCCAATCATGGCATTTCCTATTTAATAAATCCATTTGTGCCTTTTATTCGACTAAATCCCATGTCGCTTGAACTTTGTTGTTCAAAATTGTCCAGTAACGCACATAGGTGATCTCAGACGTATGCCAAGTACTATCACCAGACAGCCTAGCAGCAACAAAATCATAATGAGATTGAAGATCCCTCTTCTCTTCTCTCTCCTTCACCAATGTATCCTTCAATGAGTGCATCTCATTCCATAGGTACTCAATTGAATGCCTACAAGTCCAAAGGGACTTAGCATTTTGTACGACGCAACCATAAACTGCATCATAAATCTTTCTAAGGACTTGTTCAATATTTCTTGGTATTTCAGGGAGAGCATCAATATGAGCAGCCTCAAAAGGATCCCATTGAAGCTTGGTGCCTACAAGTATAAGTACCGCACACATGAATTAGCTGTAATTAATAATGAATGCAAAGAAGCACAATAAACCCAGACACTTAGCATGATATGTAACATACACATACCTAGTTCTAGATGAGCTTGTTGTAGGCAAGTGACAACATCATTAATAATGCCTGTGACAAAGTCCATTTTATTGGGCATTTCAGGCCATGGCCTTAACTGGTCAGTAGATGTTGGGTAAGCATGGGAAGTCACCTCAATCGGGGCTTGTGACCCTGACACCTCTGCTCGTGATGTATGCACCTCAAAAACCTCAGCATCTACCTCTAGTGCTAGGAATAATCAAGATAATCAAAAACAACACAAAAGTTAAAAGGTACAAGATGTGGATCAAGCTAAAGGAACATAGCAAAAATCCCTTTTCTGGTCAGCTTGGGTGGATCACCAAGGTGCAAGGACCCATCGAAGAAACCGTCGAATACATCCCTCTCATCACTTGAATGCCTAAGTTCATCCAAAGCCTCAGTGAGCTTCATCCCCATGATGCTTGTTACATCTTCCTCTTGTGAGATAAGGAGTTCCTCAATTTCTTCTTCCCTCTCTTTTTCTTCTTCCTCTGGCCCTATGATGACCACTTTAGGTTGAACCATNATAATAAAATAAAATACTTACCCTCCACTAGCAATACAAAGTAGATCCTCTTCACTCTTGGTGGTCTCACCTCAGGAGCAGGCTCCCTTGGGCATTCAAGTCTCTTCACCTTCGCCTTAGATCTCCTGACAATCTCACGAATTAGACGTTCAGCCCCTCTAAGAGATGCATGCAGTCTAGGTGGTTCCAATCCCAAGCTATCATAGGAATGATGAGAACGAATAGCTGCACCCCTAGTAGTAACAAACACTAACTCTTCAATGCCTTCGGGTTGGTCCTGAGATTTGGTAGTGTTAAACAAATGGCGAATCTAAGGGTGAGATAGCTATGAACAATCCCTCAATATATAACAGTTATCACCATAAACTACTAAAAACTCAGCAAACCTACGTAGGTAACCTGCAAAGAAGGAGAATATGAAATGGGACTTGGCATTTATGTTTAGACGTAATCTAACAATCTCTCCATCAAAGCCAAACTCCAGAAAATTGTGCCTAGTTATAACGCATGTCTGTCTCTAGGACTACACGTATGATAAGTGCGAAGTTGACCACAAAGTTTCTTCCTTGATAAAGAGATTTAGGGAATGCCCATACCTGAAAGAGGGGGTACAAGAAGTTCACCTCCATTGATCGGGTATCATCTCACATGGCAAAACCTTTGGGATCCCAAGACATGCCTAACCAATCTTCAAGCTCCTTTATGACTTGGCTTTCTTTAGTGACTTTCGCTACTGCCACCCTGGCACTATCCATAGACATGCCAAAGAGATCGGAAAGGAACTCAACAATCAAGTGGAAAGACACCTTGACTCCTTGAACCCGCTTAGTAAAGTGAGAAGCATCATCACTAAAAGAATCAACAATGGTAACCATTTCAGTTGCTGGAACATTACGAGTCAGAGTAGTGAATAGGTCCATCAAACCTGCATGGGTAAGATGGCTAATGAATAACTCAGAGGCCTTCGTCTGCAACCATTGTTGTGACTATTCTATCTCTCCATACTTCATAAGAAGAGTGGCCTCAGTACGCCCTGATATGATAGTAACTTCATCAGAGGAGACAACCGTTGTAAAAAAAACATAGAGTGAAAGGTTAAAAACATAGTACACGATGATGCAACAAAGAGAAAATGGAGTCTATAATGTAACCATTTACCGTCAGTAAATGGGGTAGGCAGATTAGGTGCAGGATCAACCATCTGAGGAAAAATCGGCCCATTGGAAGACCAATCCTCATGCAACCAACCACAAACTTGACAGTATTCAAAAGCCCCTAAGAATTACCCAGGGTAGTTAATAAGAGTAGCTCTTGTCTGATCTATTACTGCAACATGAAGAGTGGGGCTCGCCATGAATGTCTCTAATGCTGTGTGCATTAAGGCAAGCCCACTGTCATCATTGTGCATCCCATTCTCATCGAAACGAGGCCTATATAGAGGAAGAATATTTATGCATAGACAATGATATAATTTTAAAAGAATTAAAAATTAATTAAAGCAAAGCATAAAAGAGCATACGTGTCCACTCTATACACTGTCCCATGTCAGTTTTGGAACAGCGTGTGAACATGAAAAGTTAGAAAAAGTGTGTTGCTGGTGCTATAATGGCTACAAGTAGGCAGTTCCCATACACGAGTCAAGGGATGAGTAGACTTAGGGCCCTCAGGAGGGCCTCCCTCAACTGTAAAAAGTCCCTCGTCTATGTCAGTAATGAAGGCAAGCATGTCTTGTGTAGATCCAGGCAACATTATTTCAACGATATCATAGGCCAACTGCTCACTGAAATGAGACCATATAACTACGCTGAAAATTTGTAAAATGAATGACAAAAATGCACCAACATTAGGATGGAACCATATCACATGAGGCCCAACACGCATATCATAAGGAGGTATGTTTGATCCAAAAGGGCCAAACCAAGTACACCAACGAGCTCAACCACAAGGAGAGAAGGTTTAAGCCCCCTGCATATAGCCAAAACCTTGGATAAGTAAAAAGGTCTAAGTGCTCAAAATAATATGCAACTACATAAATAATATTTAATATATAGTTCCACCCCATGAGACAAGGACACCAATATTTATTTAGTGTATTTAATGCTCACTGGGGTACATTGAAATCTTTTACACAGTAGTTTATTGCAAGCGATATAAAATGAACATGCAAGTATAGAACCATGAACATTCACAGATTTGTAGAAACATATTTGAATCTGTCCAAACAAGAAAACAATAAACAGCATAGACATAAACACCAGCAACAAATAAACATTTCAACAAACAATTTACATCTTCACAATTTTACACAAGCCAGGCATGCTCACATTACCTGCAATTGTTGTATATACACAAATCGCAGCCCTCTAATTCTTGCATGAAACGTAGTGCAGATATACCAAGCTTTGAAACATAAAACTTGCTAAAAATCAAATCACTGCTTTCTCTTTAACATACAAACACTGGTTCACCTCACAGTGGATGCTAAAACTTGACAAAAACTAGAATCGCCATGGCCTGTACACGCGCCAATAAAAAAAGGAACAGAAACCCCAACAAAGGGAAATTCCTCTCATGAGAAGCCCACTCTAAGGCACTCATGCTGAGCTTGCCTTGGCACTCACGTTGGGCTTGCTCTGGGAACTCACACCGAGCATTCCCTGGGAACTCACGCTGACCATAACCCTAAGTTAACTCACGCTGCGGTTCTCCTTGGACACTCATGCTGGGCACGTCCCTAAAATTCATGCTAGGGCTTGCCTTGACACTCACGCTAAGCTTTCCCTAGCACTCACACTGTGCTTGCCTTGGTTTGTAAAATCAAAAACTCTAACTCACCCTTATCTGACCGTGCACGCTCGATAGGCAACAACCAAAAATAATCTACAGCAAGTCATAAACCCCAATATAAACCCTGATGCCCAAAACACGGCAAGAAAACATGGCAAATGGTCTCAAATTTTCAATCCAACGTAGTAGAGAAACCCAAAAATCGTGCTGAAAATACAGTAGAAAACAACGACCATGAGAGACCACGTTGTGCTAACTAACGGTACGTACAAAATACTGGAGAAAAACAAGTAAAAATGAACTTGCGTAGAGATCCATCCCATGCTAGAATTCTAGCTTGAGGGAGATGCTGAAGTAGCTCTTCACTCTCCTCCATGAATGCCAGATTCACTTGCCTCTTCCCTGTGCCTCAACTTGGTTTCCCTTTACCCTTCATTGCTAGTCCATAACTCATGCTACAACTCACGCTGTAATTCATGCCAACGCTCATGCTGCACTCTCTAGCTTGCTCACGCTCTCACATCCTCAAACTCACGCTAGCACAAGTGACGCCCCCAGTATCTCAAAACCCCTTTTTAACCCCCATGTTCATTCTCAATTATTTATTTATTTATTTATTTTATCTATTTTTTTTGTAACTTACCATGCTCCATGGTTAACTTTTGTTTTCATGTTATCATTTACACCATTGTTGTTTCATTCTTACATGGTATTTTTCTTTATTTTATTCTCGTGGAATAAGGCCAAAATATTAAAGATGGAAAAAAATAAAAAGAAGAAGGGGAGAAAGGTTAAAATCAAAACGAAATGATGGAAATATAAAGAATATATATATATATATATATGATGGCGTGCATGAAAATTCATAAGACTATAAAATCCCATAAATTTATTTTTCGCACGACCATAATACAAAATGACATGAATATTACTAGCCCGGTATGGTCTAAAACTGCCATTGATGGCCCGGTATGGCCTAAAATTGCCATTGATGGCCCGGTATGATCTAAAACTGCCATGGATGTCTAGGTATGACACTAAACTACCACTACATTTCGCAATTTTTTCAGTACATAGATTAATTACCCGATGCTCGTTTACATTTAACAACTCCTTCGTCAAGTAAATGTCACTCACTTTGCCCCTAGTTTAAATTAGTAGGAGTGAGCACATGGCCACCAAGAATATCTTTTCAACATTGTCTCTCAGTGGACCACATGGAGAAGTAAAAAGGGAATTCAATCTAGAATCCTTGGATCTAGACCCATACACTTATACTAATTTAATAGCCTCCACTCAGGAAACGTAGGACTGGTCTAAAAATGTGGCTAGGACTTTAGATCTAGAGGCCAATAATATCACTGAAGATCCCCTTGTTGAAGTCCCCATTACTACATCCAATGATAAAACTAGAACATTCAAATTAAGTGCCCTACTAGACTCACAACTTGTTAGTGACATCAGTTAAGTATTGAAAGATAATATAAAAACATTTGCATGGTCATATATCGACATGCCAGGGTTGGACCCTTGAATCGTCCAACATAACATTATTCTTGATGCAAAAGTCAAACCGGTGAAGCAAAAAGTATGAAAGGTTAGACCTGAAGTGGTGTTAGCAGTCTGTGATGAAATCACAAAGCTCTACCAAGCCGGTTTCATCCGAGCCATTAACTATTCCAACTGGGTATCAAACATTGTCGTAGTCCCTAAGAAGAACGGTAGCATACGCATATGCATTGACTTCCATGATCTTAACATAGCCACTATAAAGGATGACTTCCCACTACCTAGTATTGAACAACTTGTTGACACAAATGTTGGACATGCACTGTTATCCTTTATGAATGGACTTTTAGGATATAATCAAATAATAATCAACCTAGAACATCAACTTAGGACAACCTTTATGACACCTTGGGGCACATTCTGCTATACGATGATGTCGTTTGGTCTTAAAAATGCAGACACTAGATATGAACAAGCAATGACATATATATTTAGTGATTACATGCTCAATTTTCTTAATGATTATGTTGATGACATCACGGTTAAATCTAAGACAACCGAACAACATGCTAAAGATCTAGACTTAGTGCTTAAACATTGTCTCAAATATGACCTCAGATTCAATCTAAAGAAGTGTGTCTTTGATGTCAAAATGAGCAAACTGCTTGGCTTTGTAGTCTCTGAAACAGGGATACGAGTAGACCCTGATAAGGTTAAGGAAATAATTAACATGCAACCACCAAAACACCTTACCAAACTACACGGTCTACAAGGTAGGCTGCAATTCATTAGACGCTTTATCACAAAGCTGATGGATAAGTTAAGATCCATGCAACACCTACTATAGAAGAATGTGCATTTTCAATGGACTCAACAGTGCTAGGAAGCATTCGAGAACATAAAGCAAGAGTTGGCTCAACTGTCGACGGTTTATCCCCCATAGAGCAATAAAGCCTTCTACATCTACCTTGCAACCTCTGATTCTTCCATTGCATCGATGCTTTGCCAAAAACGTAAAGATGGAATCGAGATCCCTGTCTATTACTTGAGCCATGCTCTAATTGCCTATGAACAATGATACAATGACATGGAACAATCATGCCTTTCCCTCATCTTCTCCTTGAAGAAATGGTGGCATTATCTCTTCCGTAATCACTAACAACATCTACGAGTCGAGTAGGATAGCTAGATGGAAAGCAATGATCGTGGAGTTTGACCTACACTATGTTGCTCAATCCTCCACAAAAGGTCAAGCAATAGTCACACAATTCACCGTCTTGCGAACACATGATCAAGCAACGATTAACCTTGAATTCCCCGACGAGAATGTTAATAGTATAGACACCGTACCTGATAACTACGAGGTGATCCTTTATTTCGATGGAGCTTCAACTTCCCGAGGAGGAAGTGTTGTGGCCATTTTAACATACCCTTGTGGAGAAATCCAACACTTTGCCTAGCGATTAACCTTTCCTTGTACCAATAACGTGGTGGAATATGAAGGTCTTCGTAGAGGCCTCTTGGCAGCATTGACTTCGGGAATCACACATCTTGTAGTTTGAGGCGATTCACAGTTAGTCATTAATTAAGTCACGGAGGTTTACGCATGTAAGGCTCTCCATTTGCAATCATATTTTGATTTGACCAAACATCTGCTAAAGCAATTAGTAGACGTGGATGTACAACATGTCCATAGAAGCAAAAACACCATTGTCGATGCACTTGCTACACTAGCCCTAAACATGACACCTGAAATGTTCCATGTGTTGCCTAGTTCTATAAAAAATTGTATCAAACCTATAACTGATGCTCTCGATGAAATGCCCGTAGCATCCATTAGCACAACACATGAAACAGAATGGTACGATGACATAAAAGAGAACCTTCTACAAGGTGAACCTCCACAACATTTGACAAACGCTCAAAAGGACACAATGTGAAAACGCTCTCGGAAATATGCTATAATAGGGGATACATTGTGTCGCAAATCCTATGAGGGCATTCTATTGATGTGCATTAGTAGCATCGATGGTAAAACGATTGTAGAACAANAGTAAGGTGACGAGAATGCATGTTTAATACCTAGGCTTTCACAGAAGCTTTTAGTATCTGCACTACTGAACTATGGCCCATTGTTAGTAACAATGATCATCGGAATACCAAAACAGGTCACGATATTTTCTATTATGAACNCTTAGGAAGACCACTTCTAAGCATGTTTGCACGTTCATAATAGAAAATATCGTGACCTGTTTTGGTATTCCGATGATCATTGTTACTAACAATGGGCCATAGTTCAGTAGTGCAGATACTAAAAGCTTCTGTGAAAGCCTAGGTATTAAACATGCATTCTCGTCACCTTACTACCCACAGAGCAATGGTCAAGTGGAGGCTACAAATAAAACTGTCATCATGGTACTCAAAAAGATGTTAAATCAAAGTAAGAGGTGATGGCACAAACAATTAGTCTACGCATTTTGGGCATACAGAACAACACATCAAACACCTACAGGTAAAACTCCATATAGTCTTGTATAGGAATCTGAAGTTGTTTTACTTTTGGAGATACAAGTTCCCTCATTGCGGATAGCTCTCTCAGGCCTCCTCGATGAAAGCTAAAGCAATGAACTGCGCATTGCTGACCTTGACTCGGTGGAGGAGGAACATGTGTGAATGCTTGATTAGATCGAGTGGTACCAGAAATGACAACGACAACGACACAAACACAATTTGCATAAGTGCCCGATTAAGGAAGGAGACCTAGTCCTTAAGGTCATCCGTGAACATCCAGATAAATTCTTAGCTAACTAGGAAGAGCCTTACTTAGTCACCAAGGCGTACAATAACGGAGCATTGAAACTTGCTGACATGGATAGGAATGAATTCGCTAATCCCACAAATCACCTATACCTGAAACGGTACTATGCCTGATCAACTTGATGTACATAATGGTCCTAGCATCACGACCTAAAACTGATACCATAAAATGGTCCTGGGGCTATGACTTGAAACTAGCACCATAGAGTGTCCTGGCATCATGACAGTAAACTGACACCACAAAGCTCCATTCGATATGACACTAAACTACCACATTTTTCCGCTATGACATAAAACTAGCATGTAGAGTCCACTAAGACTATAAACTGGTTTACCTCTTCACAGTCCGCTATGACTATAAACTAGCATTGCACCATCTTCTACGAAGTTAAACTGGTGCTGTCCAAAGGGTTATGGCGTGAAACTAACCCACAATAGTCCGCTAAGACTATAAACTGGCAACATCATTGATGACCAGGCAATACTTGAAAAGATATGTTGTTGCAATTGGTTCTACGTGTTCCACAAAGACTTGTTGCATAATTTGTTCCATGTATCCTAATGAAGCTGATATTGTTCATGATTCTGTCTGCTTTGAAATTACACACGGTGGCTCCATTTCCTTGGTTGTTTTCAAGTTTAAAGTACTTAGTTAACTGAATCATTTGTGGCTTTCTTGTCTTCTTGGAGTTGTGTTTACAGGATGACATGCATGAGGCATTTGCACATAGATGCACTTCATCATGACAAGAAGGTATCACATTCTTCCTAACGTACACAACTAGGTTAATCAATCTTTTCATAAGTACATTCCCGACTCTTGATACATTCCCTATTCCCCATCATGTTTCCCTTATCCTATTCAATTACTTCCCCCCCCCCCCCCCCCCTGATACATTCTACTTACCCCAAAGCTCTTGATACACTGTTTCACACTATGATTCTCTAAGTAGTTGCAACGCAAAACACAGTACATGGTACATTATACAAATGCAAGCACATGAGCACAAGCACAACATTGAAAGCAAGCTCTTTCAAAAAAGACCAAAAAGAACAAAAATAAAATAAAAATGAAAGATCTATGCGCATAGAAAAGAAAAAAACAAAAAGATCAAAGAGAAAAATGCACAGAAAAGGTCTTCATAACCCCATTTACATCATAGACCAAAGATCATTATCTCTTCTCATACAAGCCCCAGGCGGGAAGGCAATTATCTTAGAAAAGTAGTTACACTCATGTCTCAGATGATCATGTTGCACATCATTGCGTGGCTTTGGCTGCTTACAATAGGATCCCGTAAACACTCTATAAGAGTCCCTTTTCTCCAAAGAACGCACCTCCTATGTCTTAGTTCCAAGTCTGCTAAACACTGGCTACTGATAAGGACAAAAAATATGGCTCGTTCACGTGAGAGCATTCCTCTCCCACAATTCCAGCAGCAATTATAACCCTTGATCAACTCCTGACTCCCCCCAGTTATAACCAATCCCCTTGCATCTTAAACTACATTTCCCCAATCCCATGTATTTTTGAACATGATGCGATGACATCCAGCCAAGGGCCGATAGAAAATGCTTGGTACTTGGTTTGTCATGGTGTTTTGTACTTCTTTGTCGATGCCTCTCGGGTGGATTCTTCCAGATGTCAACAAAAGGGGCCAATAAAATGCCACTAATTTTAGCCTAACACTATGAAACAAGAACAACTTAGAGCCTTTTGAGCTTTCGAGAAGTAAAAATTTGACTAAGGCATGGAACTCACACTGAGCTTACCCTAAGAACTCACGCTGAGCTTGCCCTAAGAACTCACGTTGAGCTTGCCCTGGGAACTCATGCTAAGCTTGCCCTGGGAACTCACGTTGAGCTTGCCCTAGAAACTCATGCTGAGCTTGCCCTAGGAACTCACGTTGTGCTTGCCTTGACAACTCATTCTGGGCTTGCCCTCAGCGTGAACAACTCCAACGACTTCAAGATCAAGTCAAAGATGGTTCAACCTAAGGATGCAAGTCATTCTCAAGGGCCACTATTTTCCACTTCAAGTTTCGACATTCGGGAGTTCAGATTTCAGGCCAGATTGCACAAATTTTTCTAGGTCACGCTAAAGTCACGCTGACAGCGTGAGTACAGCATGAGTGCTGATCACGCCTAGCGTGAGAAAACTCCAAGAGCCTTAAAACTAAGTCAAAATGGTCTGAATTTGAAGTTGCAAGTCATCCTTAGCCTCTAGAATTCTAGACTTCAAGTTCAAAATCACAAAGATTTTGTTACTCACGCTCAGGTCATGCTGGGGTCACACTCAGCTCAAGCTGACAGCGTGAGTCCAGCGTGAGCCACCAAAAGTGGCTCAAATCAAGGCACACTCAAGCTCAATTTTCAACATGCAGATCACTCTCATGCTCAACCACAATCAAGAAATCATTGCACTTAAAGAATAGGCTTCAAAGAGCAAAAATTGGTGTGAAATGTATCATTTTCATCTTACTCATGCCCAAGTCACGCTAAGGTCATGCTGGCAGCGTGAGTACTGATCATGCCTAGTCAAAAGCACGTCAAACACATGCTAAGGACATGCCAATAAACTCACGTTGGAAGCTTTTGTGAAACAGAAATGCCTCAAAAAATCACAAAACCACTCACATCAGCATCCTACAGTAGTCAATTCATGGATCGAGAAGTTCCAAGTGAGTTGGAGTCAATTTCTCTTGTTGTACACTATCATTTTTATTGTAAATTTTCACCATTTGTGAGCTTTTCAAGCTCTTACGCTCCAAATTGTATATGTTTCTATGGGCATAAGCTAGCTTATGTAAGCCAATACACATTGTAAGATACAGTGCATCTGGTCAAGAACATAGCCTACCTACGCACGTCCAATTCGCACGCAGCTATCCATCAAAGACCTATCACATGATCTGTTTTCCTCTCATTTCTCAATCGTTGATTCCATCCATGAATTTTGCACCCAAGCATAGCCAAACCTTATAAATGCCCCATCCATTCACATAAACGGGGTTGGCAATTTTGGACGTTAATGACTTTGGGAGCATTGACTAGCAACTTTGGATGGTCAGGCACACGTGACTCCTAGCATCCAAGCATTTGTAAGCACATCATTCTAGGGCTTAGCGCTTGACTTACCATCCACACACGCAACTACTCTTTGACCGGTGCACATCCTTGTTAAGAAATATAATACAGTTCATTATTAGTTTCCATTCCATTGTTTGCTCTATTTTTAATCTATTACGCTTCTGTATACGTCATCGCGGTTACGCTTTGTTTACATTTCGTATGTCACCAGTTACGATAACCCCAGTGCAAGCCATAGCTTATGCTCTGGGAAGTCCTTGGTTGATTTGCATGCAAACCATCCAAGGCACTCTGCCTTCGTTTTCTTTTCCAACTTGCCCTCGCATGAAGGCAGGGTTGGCTATGTCTCTCCAGCAATCCTTCAGCATTTGTTTTTTCACTTCTAGCCTCACGTAAATGGTTTCAATCAACACACCCCATGATTGTGTTCAGGCCATCCATGAAAGGTCCATATTCACTACAGTGATTGTGCAATTAAACTTTGTATCTTTCATAGAATTTGCTCCAAAGACTATTAGGGATCACTTCAAAAGGTCCCCATTATGGCCTATCCTCTTTGAAAGCAGTGCTTGGTACTTAGGAGAAACGTACCAATTTTGGCACAACAAATAACAAGGCACCATGATTAACATTTGTGGTGTAACTGTTGATTTCTCTATTCAAGCCATTTTGGAAGTATTAAACCTTCTGAATATAGGGCCAAAGGTTGCTCAGTTGTCTACCTGTTCAGACCCTGATGCACTGCGAGTTTGGTTAAAAAGGACATATGGCAAGGTAGATAAGACATTTATGGAGTTAACGACAGAAGAGAGGATTTATTTCAAAATAGGGACTTATAACATCTTCCCCACAAAAAGCTTAAAAAGAATTTCAACATATGCGGTAAGAGGATGTGCAGTGTTGATGGGAAAGGTTAATGCTAACCTACCTCATCTATATTTTACGGAGATCCTAAGGCAGTTTTAAGAACGGAAGATAGGGAAGCTTGTGTTGCCCTTCCCTTATCTTATTAGAAAGTTGTGCAGATGTGCTAGTATTAGAGGATACACCAATGATGTCCTCTAAAAAGCCCAAAATTCTTCATATGCTGAACTGCTGAAGCCACCAGCTATAAGGAAAATCATTGGTGAGATGCTAGGGCCGGAACAAGAAAAGGAACAGACAGCAAGGCTCGTGACCCTGCAAGCAACACAGTGGGAACCCTTTCAATTCGTTCCCGTAGACCAGCTGGACACTTTCAGAACTGAGCAACTTACTAAACTAGTGGCAGAGAATAAAAGGGTGGCGAAAGAAAAAGAGAAGGTTGTTTGGGATGCCTCTGCGGCACAAGTGCAAACTTACATGCACACCAAGGCACTCAAAGCCTTACAAGATGAAAATAAATAACTTGTTGCTGACAACCTTTGGTTGACCTTTGTGGAGAAATAAAAGAATGTTCTTGAAGAACATTTTCAACAGTTGTGAGAACAACTAATTAGGGTCAATCAGGACATGAACCATTTAGCTAGGGAAAATCGAACCCTCTCAATGGAGAAGGTACGTGCCATCCGTCAGAAGACGGCCATTGAAATAAGCGCATGGCAGAATGAGGCTAAATGGCATAAAAAACTATAGGAGAATTCCGGAGACCAGGTGGAGATGTATAAACAAATCATTGAGAAGAAATCCCATATGGCCAAGGCCCACATTAATGCTCTTAGTGCTCAACACACTGACTAGCAGGCCATATTGGACACATACGCGTTTGTCCACCAAGCAGAAGTTAAGAGCTGGGACCTGCAGATCTAGGACCTCACAAAGTGCATAGAGTTGGCAAACCTGCGGTATGCCAACCTTGCCATGTTGACAGTAGGATGGTCGAGAATAAAGCTTGAGCAACAGGTAGCCACCACCTACATCAAATATGAAAAAGAATTTGCAGAACGCGAGAAAATATTGCAAAAATTGGAGGTCGTAAATTCTGAACTTGAGGTGGTTAAAGCAAGCTACTAGGGGCAGAAAGGTGTCACAACAGACTTGGCTCAATGGCTCACAGATTTTCAAGAATACAGAGACAAAGCTAGAGCCTACGAGGAGGAACGGCGGGTGTTTGTGGCTTGGTATGTCAAGGCAAATAAAATGTTTCCACGACTACCCTGCCCATGGGAGGTGCTGACCCCATCAAACATTGGAACATTACCATGGAAAACACAGGATCCCCAAACTGAAGAGGAGAAACTCTAGGCCATACTTCAACGCCATCAAATCCCAAGACCTAGAGCACAAGACAAGGGAAACACACCCATGAAGGAGCCACCGCTACCAGGAACTACATGAGTTCCACCCAATTTTGTAGCTAAGGAATTTTCTTTTACCTTATTTGTGTTGTGTTGTGTCTCAATTTTGTTCTGATTCCACGCTACTGTATGAATCCATTCTCGTCAGTCAATAATCCCATACCTATCCACTGTGTAATCAATGGAGTGTGTTCTCACTTTAACTCGAGGATGAGTTTTCATTCAGTCATGGGGGTATGATGAGTCATGAATTGGTGGCTGTGATATCGCACCCATGATATCGCGTACGCGATATCACAACCTATCTCCTCATCTATAAATAAGAGGTAGGTAGTTTTGGTAAGGGAGTTTTTTTGGAAGTTAAATTTTTCAATAGTTTTTAGTATGTTAGTTTGTCTTCTCAACCCTTTTCTCCTAGTGCATGCCCGCAATGTGATGATTGTAATTGTACGACATCCTTATTCGAGTGTGACGTACTTGGACACGCACATGACTGGCAATAAAGATCGAGATTACTTCATCATTGCAGCATTCACTTTGCTTATTTATTTATTTAATTGTTATTTAATGCTTTCCTAGTTAATCTCTCTCACCCTTAACTCTTAGAAACAAGGAATGAGTACGACTTGATTACGAGCATTTAAGTGTGACTACTTGGTATCCCAGTAGTGTACCTAGGATCTGTGCTTGGTAATCCTAGTGGTAGTTGTGCATGAGGTCCAAGATGTGTACAAATGATTGAGGAATGGATGCTCATTGCACTTAGGCTAGTTTAGATTCTCTCTCACACACACTCTCTCTCCTAGTTTAGTTGATATTATTTCCCATCATCCTCAGGAGCAGCATTAGTATAGGAACACATCATACACCTCACTCTGGACTAAATCATACGTGACAAAGCTAATACTAGTCTAGGTGGGAAAATAGCAAACTGCGATCTACGAGTAACCATCTAGATACCACAACTAGTCCATCTACGGAGTTCGACCGGATCATGCTTGAAACGTTCGTATTCGTATGGTTGAGTGTAGGGGTACCTCGCCACGCATCAAATATTATAGAACATTTATTGAAATTTTCTTAAAAATTACAAAATAGCTAGTAGAACTCACAAAGAAAGATGCATCATTCCACTAGATAGAAGTAAGTGAGAAGGCATTTAAGACATTAAAATAGAAACTGATCAAAACGCCAATCCTTCAAGCTCTGGATTGGTTTAAACCCTTCCACATAATGATGGATGCTTCAAACTATGCATTAGAAGCAGTACTCATTCAGCTAGATGATCAAAGATGACCCTATTATAGAAATCAATTACACCACTACAGAAAAGGATCTTATGGTCATGGTGTATGCACTTGAGAAATTCAGGTGTTATATGCTCAGGTATCCTATTTTTGTCCACACAGATCATAGTGTTATCAAATTTCTAATGAATAAACTAGTAGTTAGTGCAAGAATGATAAGATGGCTCATAATATTACAAGAATTCGACATCACCATGATAGATAAAAAGGGAACCAAAAACATTGTAGTTGATCATCTATTTACACTCAAATGGGAACTACAAGACAATGATGAACTATTATCAAATCAATTTCGAAGGAAAATGTATTCACAGGAATAGCAATGGCTATAGCCTCAACAAAGAAGTTGGAGAGGTACCCCTACGCTCAACCATACGAATACTAGCATTCACACACAATCCAGTTGAATTCCAAGGACTAATTGCCTATGCACCTTTGTGGAACAATAACGGGTTGGTTAATCATTGTCTTTCCAAACTTACTTGTATGTCACGGTTGTATGGTTAAGTAAGCTTAAGGAATATGATTTTTATAGCTTTTATGTGTTTTATATCCTGCACTAGTAAGGAGGAAAGAGAGAGATAACTAAGTAACTAATCTAATTTAACTACTCATTAACTAAGTTCTAATTACTCCTAACACCAGTATCCATTCCCACTTTCCGTACACATCCTGAACCAGTGTAACGCTGTTGGGATTACTAAACACTAATCGCTACTGGGTTACCAAGCGCTACACGCATGCTCAAAGCGGTCGTACTGAGTGTATTTAACTAAGAGAGATGTAGGGTGAGAGAAATCATTAATAAACTAGGAAAGCATTAAATAATAATTAACACTAATTAATCTATTTTGAATGCTGTAAGGTTTATCATAAAGTTTGTCTTTATTGCCGTACACAAAGTGTGCTCAGGTACACAATGCTCGAATAAAGATCCGTTCACTCTATGACTCCTCTGGAGGGAAAATGGCAAGAGTTTGGCTAAGGGAGTAACTGTCTAATGTGAAAACCAAGGGCACTGCCTCTTATTTATAGGCAAGGAAATAGGCCCCGATATCGAGTATCCGACATCGGATGGTTGGATCCAATATCATGGACTCGATATCGTAGACATGATATTGTGGTCCTGATATCACGGTTCATCATACCCCCATGATTGAATGAAAACTCATCCTTGAGTTCCTTACAAAATATTGGGAAGGTATGGGATTATTAACTAAATGACCATTGACAGTGGAACGAGGTGACCGACTCAACATGCCCAGTGAACGGATCAATAATACAATACATGACAACATTAGTGTTCATGACCACTGAGATGAACACTGTACATAAATGACATCTAACCTTTATTTGGCAACTGGAAGAGAATGAGAGAGAAAAAAAATAAGGCATGTTGCTCTCGATGCCAGGATTGTGCCTTCTGTTATTTATCCATAGCCATGCCACCAATCTTGCTCCTTGCATAAATGCTCCAGTTTTGGTCCATCTTGAGTGTTTCCTCTAGGCCCATTCCATTGTTGTATGATCATCATCTGTACACATAACATAGTCACAAATGAGCGAGGGTAGATAAATCACAATGTAGTTGATACATTGCCTCGATGTAAAGTGTATTGGTTGAGGACTACCTAAGGTGTAAGGGTTAGGAAAAATTGAAAAATTTGTGCTAGGGCCCCCATGACTAAGAGCGAACCTCCAGTAGCGATAGGATGGAAAAAGATAAGGAGTAAGAAAGATGGAGAAAAAACAACAATGGCAATGCCAATAAAATGGATTTCATGGATGGGAATGAAACAAAAAACTGTTGATTGTAGGAAAAGTTTAAGGAAAAGAAGTTAACAAATGCACGAAAAAGGAATGCCAGTGGGTCCTCCCCAAAGTAGGCTCATGCTCTTTATGCCATGACAGACCCACAAACCAAAGAGTCCATAGGCTCTAGGAATGTTATTTGGAAGCAAGAGTTAAAAACTTACTCACAAGAATTAACCAATGAAAAAACAATGCATCAACCAAGATACAGACTAATGATAAAATTGGCAATGAGGTAAAAAATGGAAAAGAAAGGTGGAGAGGAGAGAATGGAATGGAAACCTAAGAACAAGGTTGTGTAAAGTCCCTTGTGTGTGTTTTGTGGTTAATGTGACCGAGTAGAACTCATTCTAAATCCAGGCTTAATAAACCACATTCAGTGACCTCACATCAACACATTTGACCAACCTATCCTCTTGAAGCAACAAGAATGCCTCTACAAAAAGTCACCACCATTCTGAGGAGAGTGAGATGGAGAATCAGGAAGTGAGAAAGGGCCTTAGTTACAGGGTACCTTCAGGCATGGGTAACATGTCTTTCCAGTGACATAACTAGTGCATGCATCCTAATTTCATTATTGTGTCTAAGGGATGTGCTTTGAATTCTCACTCTTTTTTCACTCTTCTCTCTCTCTCTCTCTCTCTCTCTCGCATGAGAACCACACCATGCAAAGACTTATTTTTATGTACTCAACTTCTAGATATTTGATGAATGGTAAAATGGTAGAAAACCCAAGGAAAAAGCATCCAAGCACTCAAGAGAATAGCTAGCACAACTACATCAAATCCCCTTAAAGTCACACCCTTTTCATCGTTTGAGTCTTTCCTTACTTTGAGAAATATCCAACCACCAATTTGTTAATGATTTTATTATAGAAAGGGACTGTACAGTTCCAAGCCAAGGGAGACCATAGGATTTTATGGATGCATGAACGATGTGGACTCATTGAATGTTTAGTCAAAAGAACCATACCTTAATATCAACATCATATTTCAAAGGTAAAACCCAAACATTAGCAATCAATATGGTATTATTCATGCCACCATCGTGAACACTTATTGGGTGACAAACACAATAAAGTAATCACACAAGGAAATGGTAAAAATATGAATGATGGTGTAAAACAAAAACAAGAAAGATTACAAAAATGTGCAAAAAAAAATGTGCAAAACAAAAACATGTAAAACAAAAATGTGTAAAACAAAAATTTAGAAAGAACTGAGGGCCTTCAATGATTAGTAGAGGTGGCCATCTCACCTATGACTGAGTTGGAAGGAGGATATTTGAAATAATGAGCAAGGTTNGTTGTTTATTAAATGCCTTGTGCAATTTATTAGATGACAGGGCAGCTAGTCGGTTCTCATCTAGCAAGTTAAGAGCCATCAACCTTTGTTTTTGTGCTAGATCAAGGTCAAGGTTGAGGTCACATGTCATGGCTAGTGTACAGAGCTTAGTTTGGATTGGGAGCATTGGAAGTTTTCCATACACTAACTCGTAGGGAGGGTAGCCTATAGAGAGTTTCCATGTGGAGCGGTATGCCCAAAGAGCATTGTTCAATTTAGTGCTCCAGTTTAGTACTTCCCCCAGTTGATGTTTTCGAGGTTAGGACTTGGAAATTGGCGGTGGACTTGCTCTAATGCATCTATGATATCTATGTAAGAACAAGTCAAACCCTTAATTAGTTCCATGCATATAAGTGAGCTACCTTCTTGATCAGCTATCAGCCACTGGGTGTCTTCTTGTCATGTGGCTGCTACATACAGGCACCTTTGTATATTGATCACTTGTGCACACTAATTTCATGCAGGCAATGTTAAAATTTGCACAACCCATGATCTCTGCACACAATTACACCCTATGTCACTGTATGCGATGCATGGAACTTTCTTCTTCTCAATCTTTCCAAAAGTATTTCCCTTAGAGATTTCTAGGGAAAGATCATGGATTCCTAGGCACGCATCGATAGTGCTTAGCCATGCCCTTTCCATTATGATTGGGAAGTCCCCCTTACTATTGTTCACTTGAATCACTAGGAAGTCAACTGGATACGAAAATCCACAAATAGTGGTAACAATGTCCTCCACTAATCCCAAGGGAACAATGATGGATTGGTCAGCCAACTCTAAACGGATGTTGCTCTTTTTTAATGGAGGCAGGTTCCAGGCCTTGTACATTTCTTGGGATATTAGGTTGATACCGGAACCTGAATCTAAAAGAGCTTTGCATGGCCCATTCCCAGTTATTTGTAGATATATCAGGGGACTTCCAAGATCAGAGAATTTCCTGGGAAGGTGGCCAGCTTTGATCTAATCAATAACGACATGTGTTAAGATGACCGTATGTGTTGAATGCGGTGTTAGGCTCAAAGGGGGCTCTGAAGCTTTATTTGATACAGAGATGTCCAAAGACTTAGCCGCTTGTGGTTGCAAAGGCTTGGTTGGACTGTTGCTTTTGAAGAAAGTTCTTTTCCTTATACGGTTGTCAAAACCAATAGTAGGTTGAGGATTAACAGCCCTTGTGGCATTGCGTTGTTGTGGCTGAGCAGAGAGTTCACCCTGCATTGCTAGAGTAGATGGTAATGGAGCTATTCGTGGGAGAGATGCAGCCTAATTTAAAGGATGGTACACTTTTGGAATATCACCCCTAGGAGAGGGAGTCCTATAGTACTCGCAAGCTTGGTAGTGATGTTGAGGAGTAATGTGACCAACAGAGTCACGTGAAGAGATTGCATGTTGTACATAATATCCATATGGGTCAAGTTGTTGGTAAGGATATTGTTGCCTTAGTGGTGGCATTCCCCATGATTGTGGGTGCTACCATTGTTGATGTTGCTCAATCAGTTGTGGTGGAGTTCCACTTGGATAATACATTAAAGATTGGTGGAACTTCCTTGGGTTACCTTGGGGATAAGGTAACCGTCAGGATGTTTGCTATTTGTTTAATCATAGATTAAGTGCATACACCCCAGACTCTTACAGATGTGAGATCATAGGGCAACATCTCTTAGGATGATCATATTGACATATCTCGCATCCACTATCATCGTCTGTATCTGAGTTCACAACCTCTTCAATAATAGCAACTTTGCCCTTACCCTTGTTACATGCATTTTCCGCTTCTCTCTTTTTTCTTTTGTTAGGATCACTACCTCGCTCTCTAGACTCTTCTACTATTTTGAGAACAGTTTGAAACCTACTATCTAAGGAGTCCCACATTTGGTCTACCTTTGCCGATACTTCTAATGTTAACTTTTGGATAGGCAAGGTTTTCCTATTCACCATCTCTTCGAGTGGTGACTCTTCCTCATCCTCACAAAATCTTACTCCCTTCTTCCAAAGGGAAGGATCTCGATTACATTCTTCTGCACTTTCTCTCTTTCATAGCTCACCTTCTTCCTTAACAACTTGCTCCAGTAGTCTATGAATTTGATGGGACCTAAGCTCGAATAACCTTCCTTGGGCATAAGTGCCAAGGATTTTTCTCGTTTCATGCCTAAGCCCATCTACAAGATGGTGTAATTGATCCTGCTGCAAATAACCATGGCTAGGACAATAATGTAATAGTGCATAATAGTGGTCCATGGAAGCATCCAAGGGTTCATGACTTCCTTGTTTCTATCCTTGGATTTTCTTTCGCAGGTTAGACACTCGAGAGTACGTTTGCTACTTATTGTTGAATAATTCTAACATAGTACTCCACCTACGAATGGATTCCAATTCTAAGGACCGATACCAGCTTTCAGCTTCTTTTACTAGTGTCAGTGGGAACAACTTAAGTTTTTTCCACTCATTCTCTATGTTTTGCAAGGCACACACATCATGAAATGCTTGTAAGTGATTTTGAGGATCAGCATTATATCCCCCTTCAAATTGTGGGATGTTATTCATATCTAACCTCTTGATCCTACTATCTCTTTGGTGCCTTGTTGGAACTGTCATAGCCTCAGTTATGTCTAGCATGCTTCGAGTAGCAAGTAGGGGTTCATCATGATCATCTCATTCATGGTGTCTATGATGCCTACACTATTCCCTACTCTCCCTTCTTCTATGTCATGATTCCCTAGAGCACCCTCATACTCTGTCTTAGTTGTTTCATCTATGACTTTCGCTTTGCTTGCCCTTATCTTCATGATCTTTTTCTCTACGACTACGTCCGAACACTGAAGAAGAGGGTGAATGAGACGATGAAGGTAAAGAAAAAGGAGAACCACCATCATGATGGTGTCTACTTCCTTCTCTTTGGTGGTCTCTTCCTCGATTGCAATTGCGATCAGAATGCCCACCTTTGTCATGTGTCCCTATTCCTTTTTCAGATACTTTGTGTCCATTGGTATCAACACTTAGGTTATGAATAGTAGAATGAAGGTTCTAATACACAACCCCTTAGCCAAAGTCAAGGTTAGGAACATCATTATGTGGGTGACTACCTGAGGCACATTCATCACCCTCAATTTTGCTTAAAACATGGGGGGCATCCTTGGACCATTTTCCCTTCAAAGACTTATGGTGTCTCTCCTGTTGCAAATCCCTTTGACATTACGCCTCTATGGGATGATAGTCTATCAAATCACAGTCCTGCACAACATATTCTGCATGTAAGTGTTGCATGTCTATTCGTGTGAGAGCACGAAGAAGCATGCTTGGGACTGAACAGTCAGGAGGTAACACTATGTTACCTTCCAAGTCACGCCAACGTAGTTGTTTTTCTTAATGGAGAATAAAGGTGAAGTTGGGTACATATTCATCAGGATGAATATATACCACACGAAACTGTTGAGGGATTGGCAGATCAACATCATGGGTATTATGTCACTGATTACTTCTTGTGTTAGTCCCAGGAAGTGAAGTGCTTTTGTGCGAAGAAGAAGACATCTTGTCTTGTTCAGTGTGCACTATACTATTATCTTTTCCTTAACCAACCCTAATAGTTCATTTCAAAGATGTGAATGATTTCCTAAGTTCTACTTAGTGCACAAACAACTAAGTCCCCAACAATGGTGCCAATGATGAGCGGCAAGGTACCCCTACGCTCAACCATACGAATACGAGCGTTCACACACAATCTGGTCAAATTCCAAGGACTAAGTGCCTATGCACCTTTGTGGAACAATAATGGGTTGGTTAATCATTATCTTTCCAAACTTACTTGTATGTCACGCTTGTATGCTTAAGTAAGGTTGAGGCATATGATTTTTATAGCTTTTATGTTTTTTATATCCTATGCTAGTAAGAAGGGGAGAGAGATAACTAAGAAACTAATCTAATTTAACTACTCATTAACTAAGTTCTAATTATTCCTAACACCAGTATCTGTTCCCACTTACTGTACACATCCTGAACTAGCGCAACACTACTGGGATTACCAAACACTAATCGTTACTGGGTTACCAAGCACTACATGCATGCTTGAAGTTTGTCTTTATTACCATACACAAAGTGTGCTCAGGTACACAACGCTCAAATAAAGATCCATTCACTCTACGGGCACGTAGAAATAATTCTAACTCTGGAGAAAAAAAATGGTAAGAGTTCAGCTAAGGGACTAACTGTCTAATGTGAAAACCAAGGGTGACGCCTCTTATTTATAGGCGAGGAAATAGGCCCCGATATCGGGTATCCAACATCACATGGTTGCAAACGCAATATCATGGTCCCGATATTACGGTTCATCAATAAGAAACAAAAGGAGCAATTATTCACTAAGCCAAACAATATATGGAAATTAATGGAAACCTCTATAAGATGTGTACTAACAAACTAATCAAATGGTATGTTTCTAAAGAAGACTAGCAAAGAACCTTACAAGATGCACAGGAAGGACCATGTGGTGATCACTATGCAAGATAATGAACAACACTCAAACTAATGATGGTAGGCTCAAAACTAATGAACCATATTTCGAGATGCATACTAGTTCATCCAATCTTATGAGAGGTGTCAATGTGACAAAGGATTAATAATAAAAAATGAAGGTTTACAATAGTGGATACATCCATTGGAACCATTTGATATTTGGAGAATTGATTTTATGGGGCCCATCGCACTAATGTCTAATGGGAAATCATACCTTAGAGTAATAATTGATTATTACACACCAAGTGAGCAAAAGTAGCTACAATTAAGGATTGCATAGTCAAAACAGCTACTAACTTCTTTCAACAACACGTGGTGAATAGATTTGGAGTGTCACTCATATTAGACAATGGAACTCATTTTACAAGAGCTACATTCAAAAAGCTAATGCAACAACTTGGGGTGAATTACAAACTAACTACACCATACCATCCCTAAGCAAATGGACATGCAAAAGTGGCTACCCAGGAAATCATAAGAATATAAACTAGAATAGTTATTGATATATGAAGGATTGGAGCACTAAATTTAATGATATTCTATGGGCATATAGATCAACATTAAAACTTCCTATATGTTATTCTCCATAAGAGTTAGTTTATTGTAAACTACCCATATTACTGATTCAAGTAGAGATCAATACGCTTTCCATTGCCTATACACTTGACCTTAACTTAAGCCTAGCTCAATGAGAATGCCTCATGAATTTTAATGTCTTAGATGAGAATAGATTAGTTGCTCGAGTAACAAAATTTTAAAAAGGTACTCTAAAAATAGACATGATGCAAAAATAATACAAGTGTCAATACAACTAGGCAATAAAGCTTGCTATTGCAATCCTAGTCATATCCCACAAAAGGCTAAGTTCCAAACCTTATGAGAAGAGCCCTATATCGTTGATGCAACATACTAAGCTAGTGCCATGCAGATCTATCACCCAACCAACCTACAAAAGTTGATTCTTGTTAATATTCAAAAATTCAAGCCATATCATGACTTTCCCTACTCTTTTAAAGACTCTACCCTATCTACTAAACATGCTACCACCCATTTGATATTTTGAATTTCCACTTCTCAAAATAGTAATGGGGGTGTTAGAATTGATACTTGGGTATGAATTTTTCTTCTAACACTTTTCTATGTTTTATCTTTTTCCATTTCTTACTAATTTTTCCATTCTTTTATACTCTTTATATTTCTCAAATTATTTTTTCTCTTTAATAACTTTCTACCTTTTCTATTTTTAACATTTTTCTCCAATGTTTCTTTGTCTTTCTTGTACATATTTTTTATTATTTTTCTAATATAGTAAAAAGGAGTAAAACAAGATGTAGTTCCAATAATGTGAATATTGCCCTATATTATCAAATCATTGGAAGACTACTTCTATATACAATGAGACCACATCATCCATCTACTCATTTCCAATACTATGGACATAGTAACATTGTCATCACAATAAAACTAAAATAAACTTGTGATCATTATGCCTAGATAGAAGAGTGCAAAACCAAGTGGAAATGAAAAGTGCGTGATATCAAGGGTATTTGCGGACTCTTTGGAACTACTACTACAAGTCTTATCCTACCGTTACATTGATTATTTACTTGAGTTCTAACAAAGAATGGAAGTATGTCTAAAATAAGTGTTGCCTTATCATGTTACTAGAAAGACATGTCACCCATGCTTGAAGGTAGTCCTCTAGTAAGGTTAGCATAGTAATAACATAATAAATGCACAAGAATAAAAATTTTTGGAGGTTCCACTAGAAATTGTTACCCATACCTAAAGGTAGGTGACTTCTTAGAAAATTTCAAGGTTTCTTGTACTTACATTAGTTACAAAGCTAGAAAGACATGTTAACCATGTATAAAGGCACTCCTCTATCTAATGGCCAAGTCTCTTTTAAAAAAGAAAGTGTCTTATTAATAAACTACTTCTTTGAACTTCATTGTCAAGTGTTAATACTTCTTATAGCAGTGGTAGTATTGTGGTTGTTAGTTTTAGGATGATGCAATGCAATGTCACTAGTAAATGATATGGACTTGGTTTGGATCTTAGATGGAAAGGATAATGATCACTTTAAACACATATCACACACAAGAATCTATTATGCCTATGGTAAGACACCTCACATCCCAATTCCTACAATCCCTGCTACTTCCATATCACCTCACTGTTATATATAATCATAATTCAATAGCTTTGTATAATATTGTGTTATTTTCTCATCTAAGTGATACTAACATGTGTGTGTTTTTGCAAGATAGGTATATTTTACATTCAACTCCTTAAGTGCCTACAAACACTTGTCAATGCAGCTATAGAAGGGTACTAGGGGTAAAGGCATACTTTGGGGAGGACCCACTTGTAGAACTCTTATGCTTCATACATGACGACCAATTCCACATCATCCTATGCCTCCAAGATAGTTAAACCATCAATTTTCACTTTCCTACATTCTCATAACTCATCATACTTTTGGAAATCCCTACTACCATCTCCTATATATCTCATTGAATTTCTTTGCTAAATATTCCTTCCCTCATAAGCTTTTACTACCACATTTTCATATTCTAAGCATCCTCCATAATAAAAAATTCTTTAGAACACCTCTACATCTTCCAAACTATTCATTTATCCTAATTTTTTCACCAAAAATTGCTAAAAATTTTAAACTTTTTGACAATGACTTTGTAGCTATGATGTATTAGGCCCTAATATGTCATAGCTACGATGTTGTATTGGTGTAAGAACACCTCTTCCGATTTTCTTATGCTTATCCTACAAGTTTTTTTCCATGGTTTCGAGCTTGGGGAAGACTTGGACATGTGTGTCTGGTTTTTTTGTGCATTTTTGTGTTGAATTTTTATGATGAAGATTCTTGAATCTTTTAGCATGTTTAGAGGTATTTTTGGCTTATTTTGATGAGTTTAAAAGGTTCCAAGGTCTATGGGGACTTGTTGGGAGGCATCTAAAGGATCCTAGCATCAAAAAAAGAATTTTTATTTTTGGCATCTTTAAGATAGACATCTTCCCAGAAAGATAGATGTTTTTCCAAAGATGTCTCCCCTAAGGTGAAGATGTCTCCAGTCCATAGAAGACATCGACCAAAAATAGTAGACATCTCTCCTAAGGACAAGGCTTTCACAGAAGATGTCTCTTTAGAAAGATAGACATCTTCCTAGAGACATCTTCCCTAAAGTGTAGACATCTCCCAAAAATAGTAGACATCTCTCTCGAGAATAGAGCCCTCACAAGAGACAATCTATTTCAATGAAGAAGAAAAGCTCTAACATGGCATATCCATTGGGAAACATCCAAAAGACTCCAAATCCATGTGGGAAACATCTAGGGAGGCAAATAAAAAGCTTCCTAGGGTTTTGGATCTTTATAATTATTTATGCATTCATCCATGAAGAGGGAGGAGAGTTTGTATGCAAGGAGAATTGAGCATAAGAGATTGGATGAGCACATTGGATGAGTGCAGTAAGTGATTGTAGTTCCAAGATAAGCTTGTATTGTGTTGATCTATATATTCTATTCTCTTGTATTTTACTTGTGAGTTGAGATCTCAGTCCCAGGTTATGGGAGAGATTTCTATTGGTTGTGTCTTGCATTGAGAACAACCATTATGTGATTGTGTATTATAAATAATAATAAGGATAAACTTAGGAGTAAATTCTAGAACCTAAGGAAATCCTATGAACCATTAGGAACCTATTTGAAATCCTTGGGTAATCTTAAATGAATCCTTGTTGATTACAGATGGCTCTTAAAAGATCCACAAAAGGAATACCCTCATAGCAAGGAAGCAAAAGACTTAGAGGTAGAGGCAAAAGACAAGCTCGAGAACAATCTCCACAAGTGGAGCAGGAGGCTTAATCCTTCAACATCCATTAACAAACACTTATAACAAAACACTTTGTGCAAGCTGAGGTTGAAGTACTGCCAGATCTAGACAAAGGACAACACCTCACACTGTCAACAGAATGTCTCTAGGCCATTCAAGAAAAATCAATCATGTTCATAATTATCATGGAACTCAACTTTGAACTATTTATGGGATTTTCACATTCCAATGTCAAAGAAAAACTACAAGCCTCTCCCTTATGGCCAACTTTATCATGCAATGGAGAATGGTACTTAGGAGAAGTATACCAATTGTAGAAGAATAAGTAGGATGATGCTATGGTTAAAATTAGAGTCACAGTGCCTTACTCCATGGATGTACTACAAAGGCACTTAATATTCCTAATGTTAGAGAAAATATTATGCAAATATCTACAAGATCTGACACAGAGGTAATGAAGTTATGGCTACAAAGAGCATAGGACAATAGTGAATTATTTATTAAGGAGGAAACATGCTTTAAGATAGGAACCTACCATATTTTTCCAACCAAAATGCTCAATAGAATTTCCACTTACACTACAAAAGGAAGTGCTATTCTTATAGGGAAATTTAATGGAAATTTGGCTCATTTATTGTTTTTAGAAATCCAAAGGATATTTGAAGAAAAGAATGTAGGGAAACTCACATTTTCGTTCCCTTGTCTCATCAAAGGTTTATACAAGAAAGCTAGGATTTTAGGCTACCCAAATGATGTTTTACACAAGACTCAAAATGCATCTTATGCTAAAATGTTAAAACTAATACGTCCAAAGAAAGATTACCTTGAAAATCCAAGAGGCACTAAGGGAGCAACAAGATCCAAACCAACAGGTAACATTCCAACCATAGGATAGGAACAAGTAGGACCCAATGTATCAACGCCAACCTATGATAGACCTAAATTGAGTGCTCCACTAGCACAATAGGACTACCGACCTTCCATGAACCATTTATAGTAAATTTCCAAAACCATAAGTTAAAGGACTGGGGAAGGTTCTATACTATATAAAATTAGAGACAATTTCGTAAGGTTTATGGTATCAACAAGACCCACTAGTGGACAAACCTCTTTGTAGGTAATAGAAGATGAAGAATAGGCACAAAAAATCTCTACGAACATTGCATCTTTTCAAATCATGTAGGAGATAAGAGAAATAGCCATAGTCATGATAATGCAACACTAGGATGCAGTAAAAGCAGCAAAGGTGATCATGGATTATATTAAAGAATCATTCAATTTTTTCATTATGCCATCGACAGATATTACTGGAACCAGAGATGTATAAATGATAGTTGAAAAATCCATGCCTCCAAAAGAACGTGAAGACATCCTAGATCGACTATTGTATACAAGACAACTAATGCAAAATATCTTTAATATCCCTAGCAATATCACTACAGTCCAGTTATATCTAATTTCAACAAAGGGTAAGCCGATAATGGTTGAAACAAGAGTTGAACATGTAGAGAATGAAGTTCAAAGGTTGCAAGATGAATTGGCATCCTTAAGAGTAGAAAAGAAAGACCCTGCAAAATACATAGAGCTAGAAACATCCAAGTAGAAATGGAAAAGAAGAAGGCAACATGGAATGCCTCTATAGTAGAAGCTCAAAATTACACACATGTTAAAGCATTAACTACCCTCCAAGAAGAAAATAAAAGAATTATTGCCAAAAATAAAAGGTTGAAAATTATAGAAAAACATAAGAATATTCTTGAAGAAAGCATCCATCATCTTAAAGAAAAATTTGCAACAATCAATCAGGACATGCAAACACTAGCCAGAGAAAACAAAACACTATCAATGGAAGAAGTTTTTGCTATTCGACCAAAGTCAGTAGTAGATATTAGCGCGTGGCAGAATGAAGCCAAAAAACATAAAAGACTACAAGAGCACTTTAGAGACTATGTGAACATGTACAATCAAATCAATGAAAAGGAAATCTAGTTAACTAAAGATAAAATCAGGTCCATCACCATGCAAACACCTGATTGGCAGCTAATCTTGGATAGTCTTACCCATGTCCATCAAACTAAAGTGAAGAACAAGAACCTGTAGATTGAAGACCTTATACAGTACATGAGATTAGCAAACCTTTGGTATATTAATCTAGCCATGCTCATAGTAAGAATGCCTAGAAATGAACTAGAGTAAAAAGTGGTTGTGACCTATGCATTATATGAGAAAGAGTTTACATATAGAAAAGATGATGAAACTACCACATCATCAAACATTCAAAACCATGATCATAAATATGAGGATGCAGGGCCTACTTTGTGCTTCCTTCTTTTGTAGTTCCTATCTCAAGTGGAAAAATTCTCTACTACTTTCTTCAGTAGTTTTCCTACTTTCTTGGTTGTATTCCTATAAGCCTATTGCATTTCATTTTCTGGCATATCTCAATTGGCAGTGACTACCCTTTATTGGTAGCAATTGCCCCCTCATGGAAAACTTTTCTAATGGACCTAGTTGTATTATTTCATTGGTAAGAGTTTTAACATGAAATCCTTAAGTTAGCAACACCAAGTTATGGAAAATTTTGTAAATTCTAAAACTATTGTAATATAGTTTTATTTTAGTAAATTCTACAAAGTTTAAAAAAGAGATAATATTAATTGAAATCAATCTCCAAGAATGAATTGGTTGAAATTTGGAGATGAGGATTCAAAATGTTTTCACCTCTATGCTTCAAAAAGCATCTTATATAAAGGAAGAGAGACTAGTATTAACAAGCTTCTCAATTTCTTAGCACTAATGGATGGAAAGGTCTATCATTTCTTATGTCAAGGACTATAATATTAAGTCGAAGATTCACCATGATAAATTATTATCAAAGTCCTTTACTTACCTTAATAGTGAGCCCATCATGGATAGGATAATGACACCAACATGATTAATAGATAAGAAGATCTAGCATAATGAGCTACAACTAGTTACATTATTATCAAGCTTGTGAGCACTCGACAAGTTTGAGTTTTAACAAGACTACTGAGGTTACCCCAAAGATCACACCTTTAAACGGAAAAATGAAGTAGGTACAATTATTGTCACACCCTAAAAATTTGCAAGGTTTAGTTTCTTTAATGCTATCAAATGCATTTCAATGAATTAGCTCTAATATTCTTCATTAAATCATAGGATTACATTACTATTATTACTGTTATTGTTGTTGTTTTTGTTGTTACTAGTTTCTTACATAAGTAAATGCAATCTACTTGTTAGGATGTTTTCTTAATGTTTTGTATCCTTTATTTTACTGTTGTTGAAGCTAAGTCATAGATCTACTTTATATTTTATGATTAAATGTTGAAATCCAATTACTTCAGGATGTTTTTCTTTTGTAAATTATCATTCCTTTCCAAGTGTTTGGTTATGCATATTCACTTCTTTACACACATTTATGCACATCTAGTTATGCATTTTTTATTTTCATTATGAAAATGTGTATAATACTCTATTCATGGAGTAGTTATGGATCCTAGCCCCATTCAAACCATATCTCTTATTATCTTTTTGTCATTAAACTAGGATTTGAAATTCATTTTTAATTATAATTAAATATTACATAAATAATCTTTCTTAAGGAAGTACCTTAGAATGATGTCCTACCTAGAATATGATTTTATCGGTGTCTGAGAAGTTCAAAAATGTACATTTTGATCCTTCACTAAAATCAAAGTCATGATTTTTGAGATGTTGCATTTTCTAGTTAGCTAAAATACTATAAAAGTATCAACATTTGAACTAGGAGACCATGATAAGTAATGAGCGACAAGGTACCCCCTACACCCAACCATACAAATCATAGGCATTCATGCACAATCCGATCAAATTCCATGGATGCGAGTAGTTATGGCATCTAGATCGTTATGCCTTGATCGTAGTTTGTTGTCTTTCCACTTGGACTAGTGGTAGCTTTGTCACGTATGGTTTAGTCCAAAGTGAGGCATATGATAATTGATGTTGTTTCGGCCTTATGCTACTCCTAATGATAATAGAGAAATTAATAACTTAATCTAATTAACAACATAAAGTAAATTGTCTACACTAGCCTATGGGTGATGAGTGTCCATTCCTAACTTGTCGTACATGTCTTGAACCCATGTATCCACTACTAGGATTACCAAGTGAATATGTGTTTACACTCGAAATTGGTCGTGCTCATTCCGCCAATTCATTAACATGCATGGAAACATAATTGTTAACTAAGTACATGGAATATAAATTGCATTAAAAGTAAATTTAATCTAAGTCAAAGTGCTGTAATAAATAAGAATCAATCTTGATCTTATTGCAATTCATGAAATATTTCTAGGTACATTGCCACTCAAATAAGATGCCATACAACTGACTCAGATCCACACTGCAAGCACTCACTAACTATTCTCTACGATTACGAAATAAAACTGTGAGAGTTCAACTACTCTATTGAACAAAGAATTATGCATAAACACGGATGTGAGTGTGTATTTATAGAGGAAAATAGACACTACATTGATGGGGCTGCATTGACACAATAGAATGCTTTGACACAGCCTAGTTGATGAGGCCTAGACAACGGGACCTAGTCGATGGAACTGATCACATCGATGGGACCAAGATAATAGGACTAAGATATCAAAGCTAAGATATCGAGGCTAACCAAAAATTAACTTTTTGTCAATATCCCTACCAATTGATGATTCATCAATAAGTAATGCCTAGATAAGATTTTAGCATACGATTTGGTAGAACACTTGTGAAAAATCTCATAGATTTAAATGGAAATATTGGAAAGAGAAAAATGTGAAATAGCCTTATGAAAATAAATGAAAAAAAATAATATAAATAAAAATTAAATTTTAAAAGTCAAAGCAAAAGAACCATGTTCACATGCACCACACCTTTTTTTTTCTTTTTTTGAAAAAGGAAAAATGTATATAAGCTTAAAAGTTTATAAGAAAAAGTTATGAAACATATATATATTTCATTTCTTCTACCTCACATTTTCTTTGTCGCCTCATCCGCCACTTATTTTCATCACTTTTTTTTCCTCCATTTTTTTTAACATTGTTTTTTTAAAACTATGTTTCATCACATTTTTCCTTAAAGATGTTTTTTGTCCTTCTTCATTTTGAAGTTGATTTGAGCTGGGTTTCTTCTGTTCTTCCCCTTATAAATAGGTAGTGGTATTAGATACATCTAGTTGTAGTTTGAAAAAGGATTTCAAATGTGATAAGCTAAGCTAAGCAAAAAACCAATTAAGAGCATTAGGTAGGAAAGAAAGACACAAGAAAATTTTGGAAACCCTACCAACACAAGTAAAGAAGTTTATATCATTTTCCTTTTACATGGCTTCTCCATATTTTTATGGATTTTCTATTTCTCCTCTCTACTTCCTAGTATTATGTTATCCTTTTATGATTTTAAATAATATGTTGACATTCTACTAGATTTTTATAATTTTTGGATTTTTTTAATTAAAAAAATAATATTTTAATCCTATTCATATAATTTTCTATCTTTTGGTGAATTTTGGAAATCATGAAAATTGTTCCCAACTTGCCCCTAAATATTTTATTAATATATTGGATCTACTTATGACAAACATGATTTTGCAAGAATTTTGTGAAATTTGAGCTTTTATGGGTTTTTGGCTAGTTTGGAACTAATTTTGCTCAATTGATAGTGGGAGCCACGAATCTTTTAGATGTCCCTATCTACATACAATAGTGGAGTGTTCTTTAGTGGGATCCATCCCACGAGAACAAGGGTTGTTTAATGGATTTCATACCCTCGATTTTGATTCGTAAGTTCATGTGAGGCTATGGATTTATCCAAGACCATGTCACTGAGCTCTTGAGTCAAGTGGTATGTGGTGAGACATGTGCCTAAGCCATTGAGGATGTTAGTAATGAGGCTATTGCCAAGACTTGATAATGAGGGACTTGTTTGGGGTCATGAGGATAATCTAATGATAGGAGTGAGGTTATTCCAAGACCTATCGATGTATTCTTTTGGTAGTGAGGGTAACTAAGACCTAGCCTTCGAAGATGCCTGAATAAAATATACATTTTTTTGGTTTTCTAGATCTCCTTGGATATTTGGATTTCTTTTCAATTTTTTGGAAAATTTATGGCATTTCTAGACTAGAAAACACTTTTGAATATTTTATTAAAAACCTTTATATGGCTTTTATCCTAAGACTTTTTGCCCATGAACTTTATGCTTCATGAAGAGGGAAATAAAATAACCTTTCTTATCTAAGAAGTTCTATCTCCTCTTGCACTTCGATGTAGAGAGCCCAAAGTAGGCAAGATGACATTGGAAGAGGAACATAGGACAAAGATGGGCTAATTTTGTACAAGATGGGCCTTCTCAACTTGAAAAATAATTTATGTATATCTTGTAATTTTGTAAAATAAAAACCTTGTACACTTCTTGGATATTTAAGCCATGTACCTATTTTTGTGAATAAATATTAAAGTATGATACATATGAATTTTCCATCTATGCTGTTAGGACCATGAGATTGCAAGAAATATTTTTCATTTCAGTGCATGCTATATGTTCAAGAAAATTTTAATATTATTTATTATATATTAATATTTTATCATTTAATTTAGTAAAGTTAAAATACAAATAACTTTATTTCTAGATGTTCAATTGAGGTGAAACAAGTGTCGTTGGAATCATTATTTTATACACTATTTTAGGATACAACTATGGGATTTTTTGATAACATCTTTTTGGTGACTACACAAATTTTAAATTTTCTCTAAATAAATTTTATTTAATATTACATGCAAGTATTATAAAATTTTGTTACACTATCTTGACCTATTGTATTTATGTTCTTAATTAATAATTTGTATCTATTTTACCACTTCCCTTTGAGTTAGTAAAGCAAGGTTAAATCTAGTTCCTTGGGGTTTCGTAACATCTCTATTAGTTATTTATTGGATATGTTATTTATAGGGGTGTTAGATGGTTGGTATCTGTTGGCGACCGTTTGGGACACGACCGCCAACGAGTGTCCTCGAATAGGATTTAGGTGCCT
>MNCI01018056.1:193330-226060 GCA_015680685.1 Gnetum montanum | reverse complement strand
TTAGGAGGTTACTTGCCCAACAAGTTAGGTAAGTTACAACAATATTGGGTGGTTTCAACCACCAAAGAGATAAAAAAGGCTACAATTGACAAGTGGTCTTGGTGGTTACAACATACAATCTTTAAGATACTTAGGAATACAAGCTATAGTTGCAACTTACTCCACACATATATATCCCTTGTATTTTGCTTCTCCAAAATGAGATGTCAAGTCTTCCAAGTGATGTATAGAGAAGTTACAATTTCAAAATATCTCACCTAACTTCTCTCCCAAGTAACTTGTCCAACCAATAGGAGATTACTTGCTAAAATATCCTAGCTAACTTTTCTCCCAAGTTAGGAGGTTACAACTTACTTATTTATTTAGGAAGGAGTTATTTAGGAAGTTATACATATAATTAGGAGAGATTTATGCTTTAGAAGTTATATCTATAATACAAATAGTTGTAGGTAGTAACTTTTTTTGAACAATAATGTTTTTGGAGTCTTGAGATAATTTTTTAAAAGGTAAGTTTATAATGGGGCTCCATACTTTAGTGCATACGGTATTGTGGATTATTTTAAATTTTTAAATTTTATTAATAAACTGTAGCATCAGCCCAAAATATCTTCGGACACTTGTCTTTGATGTGCCCCTATGTCTTTGTCACCGTGTTCGTTGGACTGAGATGTGGTGCCGAATGCATCGGCGTTGGGCCTGGCTACTGTTTAGCGATGGCGTAACTGATTTTTGGAAGTTGCAGGGACGAGTTGGAAACGCACCTGCTTGCTATCTGCCCTTTGTTCTCTGCCTATTATTCTCTGTTCGTTGTTTTCCGCAGTGCAACTGTAGACGCGCAGAACAGAACACCGAAAAATGCAGGTTCCGATTTGGGGCTTGTCCATGCATGCCGCGACCGCGTGCTATATTGGTGTCGCTGCCATCGTCGCAGCCCTCCCCGTGCACGACAAAGACCGCTACTTGTCTTCTTTGTTTCGGAGGTCCCGCGCGCGCCCAAAGCTCCGCACGGTTTTGAAGTTCTTGAACATTTTCCCGAGCAAGGAGGACTTTGCTTTTGCTCTTGCTTTTGCCGCGTCGTCTGCGCCTTCGAACTTCGTCTGCATTTTCACGAATTCTAGCGATAACTTGCCTTCTTCTTGGGCAGGGTTAGGGTTTACGCGAGAGGAGGAGGAGGAGCTCTCGAAATTATGTTCATGTTTTCTGCAACTAACGCAACCTCCAATATCAAGCTCTATGATGTGTCGTTTGTAGGTCAGTCAATTTTTTCCCTGATCTTTGTCGTGGCAATGGTGAGGTGTAGATCCCTCGCGGTCGCGTTCCATTTTCGTGACAATGCAGGCACTGCTGGAGACAAAAATCGAATTGCAGACGCCCAAATCTGGGATGAACCCTACTGCTACTGCTCCTGCTCCTGCAACTGTAATACAGCAAGAAACCTTCCAGCCACTACCAACTTCGTGTTTTGCAGTATAAAGATTTAAATTTTGGACTTTAGCACCAATGTATGTGCCTAGATAAGTTAAGGTTTGGTAGTGTTCAATGATTCTAGGCTCATTTTTGTCCAAAATGTCAACAACCTTTGAATATAACTTTGATAACTTTTGTAAGTCATTGAAAATGAAGCAAGAGGCTTACCAAAATAATACCCATGAGTATTAGTTTTTCAAATCAGGAGTCTTACTGTTCCATAGAATGGCCAAATGTGCCAACAGTATCAAAGCATGGATTTCTCCTTAGATAGTATAGAATTTTTTAAACATTGTTTAAAAAATAATTTCTAAACTTGATTCAATTCAAAATGTGAGGAACAAGATTAGTTAATGATATCCCACTAGAAAACTCTCAAGCAACTCCAAATCAAGTATTTGAGTAGTTGTTGCTCTTTCTTTAAAATAAAAATCAAAACAATCACAATGAGTGCTTTAGGAATGAAGTGATCAAGAGGAGAGGAGATTAATCCATAGTTTTAAAAGGCTAAATCTAGCTATCTTTTCAAGCACTAAAAATTCCAATATTGCTATAGAATGGTTGAAGAGATTAGAAAAAACATTCCATAGCATGCATTGCACTGCTATAGAAAAGATCTCTTTTGCCTTCTATTAGTTAGAAGGTGTAGTTGAGCGATGGTGGGAGGCAAAGAAAAGATTTAGGTATTAAAAAGATGAAAAGAGAGAATGTGACCAATTCACTAAAGTGTTTAATGATAAGTATCTCTCTAAAGCCCACGTAAAGAAGAAAGAAGATGAGTGTAATTGAATAATTCAAGGATCTATGTCCGTCTATGAGTATGATAATAGGCTTACTAAACTATATGAGTATGTTCCCTATTTATCACAAAATGAAGTTGTCTATATCCAGAAATTTGTAAAGGGATTAAGATCCTCCATCAAAACCATAGTTGTAGCATTGGCTTTGGATACACCATTACCATGAGTTCCTTTTCAGTGGTGGTATAGTTAAGTTATGCATCCACAATGTTTCCACTTGCACAATGGATATAGTATGGACATTTTTGATCATCCATTTACATGAGCACCACTCTCAATGCATAGTTAGATGCCTGTTAATGAAGTGTCATTAAGTCATTGCATCAACTGGGCCGCGTATATGGGGTTGTGTATACGTGGCCACGTCAATGCGGGCCCGTCGATGTAGCCTTCCTACGTCAATGTGGCCCCGTTTACGTAGCCACCTATCTCGACCTATAAATAAGAAGGCCTTTCGTCTCATTTAGACATCTTTCAGTTAGTTGTAGCGAAGCTCTTACAGTTTGTTACCGCGAGAGATAGAATATTTTCCAACTGCCCGCAACAGATGTAAGAAAAGTGATCGGCTCTTTATTCGAGCATTGATGTATCTGAGCCCATTGGCGTGATAGCAATAAAGATGAACTATTCAAGCATTCCTTGCAACATTTGGACTTAGCTATTTTATGCATTTAGTAGTTTAATATATTTATGCTTTATTAATTACTTGCTAATTACTTAGGTTTCTGTTATTATTATCTTAATCGCTATCGCTTATTCATAGTTCGTAAAGGCCATAAGTATGAACATCTTGAATGTAAATCAAACACTTGGTAAACCCAGTGACACTTAATGTCTAGTAACCCATAAGTGTTAGGAGATGCTCAGAACATGCTCGGAAGATGGGATCGGATACTTATGCTAGAAGTAGTTAGAGTATAGGCTAGGATAATTATAGATTAGATAATAGTTTATTCATTACTTTCCATACCTTAAATTAGCCTCCAAAAGATATGCAAAAAGATATAAAAAATCATTAGCCTTAATCTCACTTAACCATCATAAATGGAACATCACAAGTGAGATTAGCAAGACAATGACCATTCTAACCCAAGGTTTCACTGGTTAGATTCTTGTGTATGTTAATTGCTTACAGTCTATAGAATTCGACCGGGTCGCGTGTGAACGCCTGTGATTCATATGGTTGGGCATAGGGGTACCTAGCCACTCATCATTGGCACCATTGTCGGGGACTGTTAAGTCTTACATGCGTCATCTAACCTTAGTGAAATTATCATTCAAGTCGTTGGAATGGACCCAGGAAAGAAATATTTATGCACGCTAGGCATATTAAAGTAAAAGTACGATACACCAATTGCATGGACCATCTAACGTCCAATATGTCTTCTCGCAGGAGGGAGATATCCACCCCACTGGTGCCACAGGAGTGTTGGGTGGTGTACAAGCATCCCGATGAGTATGTCCCTAATTTCATGTTCATCCTACATCAGGATGAGCATCTACAATGGTGGGACATGGAGGGAAATCTTGTACACCCTCCTGACCGATCAGCTCCTGCAAAGCTATTTCACAATCTTGGCATATTGGGCATCCAGAACCTTGGAGCAGAGTATGTCATGGAGGATCATGACTACTAGGACTATTGTCCCACTAAGGCTCAATGAGTAAGAGATCAGCAGCAGGTGGACATATATGAACAGCTGAAGGGGAAACAATTTAGTAACCCCTTATTCTCATAAGGGCTGCCAGACGATGGGGATCCCATCTTTCATGACACCCATTCAACCGAACTTCCCCTAGGGCAGCAGGTCCTCTAATCCATGATTCATTCCAAGCATCTAGGTGGCCAAGATTCCCAAGGGGATGGAGGGTCAAATAGAAAGGATGAGCGGGACGATTGGGACCATCATCAAGGTTGAGGGAGAGATCCCTCTCGTTCTTCTCCATCCTCTCACTCTCCTTCTCCTTCATCCAGCTCAGGCTTTGATCATAATCAAGGTAGGAGGAAGTGAAAGGACGAGGACAAAAAGGTTCGAAAGGATCGGAAGGAGCAACATGAGGAAATGCATGAACCATCATGTGATGCTCGCCAGCATGAAAGGAGGGATAGCCAAAATTGTCACAGACATCATGGTCCCCAGTAGGACTATGATTCAGATGAGCTGTTGTTGGCTACCCAGAGTATGCTCCAGATCTCTGAGGCAGTTCAAATCCCTAGTAGGCACATGAAAGATAGCTGAATCAAGCGCGTTGATATGAACAACATCCCTAGATTTGAAGGGGGATACAACTGTGATCCGCAGACTCACCTGTAGGCTTTCCATGATGCCTGCACCCTGCAAAACATTGACAAAGATTGGCGGAAGCTGAAGCTGTTCCCTCACACACTCATCAAAGAAGCTAAAGTTGTTCCCTCGCACACTCATCAAAGAAGCTGAAAGCTGGTACCGGTCCTTGGAACCAAAATCAATCAGAAGATGGAGTACGATGCTTGAAATTTTCAATGACAAATATCAAACGTACTCCAGAGTGGCAAATTTGAGACAGTAGACCCAAGGCTAGAAACAAGGGAATCATGAACCCTTAGATGCTGCCATGAGCAGGTACTACTCATTGTTGCATCGATGCCCTAGTCATGGTTACTCTCAATGGGCACAATTTCACCACATCATTGATGGGCTTCATTTTGAAATGTGAAAGACCCTTGGCATGTATGCCCAAGGACGACTGTAAGAGCTAAGGGTCCATCAATTGCAATGCCTCATTAAATAGGTGGACAAGGAGGAAGGAGAACTTAGGAAAAAGAAGAGTGCAGAAGAATTCAACCGGGACCCTTCCCTTAGAAAAAGGGAAGTCCGTTTTTGTGATGAGGAGGAAGAATCATCGCTGGAAGCAGCAGTAAACCGAAAGACCTTGCCGTTACAACAGTTCACATCTAAAATTTCGGCAAAGGTGGATAAGATGTGGAACTCTTTGGACAAAAGGGTCCAAAGCATGTTGAAAATCATAGAGGAGTCCAGACCACAAGGTAATAACTACGATCAGTGCAGGAAGAAGGAAGCTGAACATGCCTAATATAAGGGAAAGGGCAAGGTTGTTGTAGCAGAGAAGGTTGTAGACTCTGACACCGAGGAGGATGACGAATGTGGCATATGCCTTGAAGGTGTTGCATCTTCAAGAGTCTGGGGTGTATGCATTGAACCCTCGCTTGGCACAACGGCAAACGTCCCAAAGGTTGCCTTATCCACAAGGCAATTCTCGATGGTTCCACCAGCAGCAGTAAGGCCACTATCCAAGTGGAGCGCCACCGCAATCGTATGAATACTTCCAATAGTGGTAGCACCCACAAACATGGGGGATGCCACCTCCAAGGCAGTAGTACCCATACAAACAGCCAAATCCCTATGGGTACTATGTTCAACAACTGGTCTCTCCAAGGGACTCTTCTAGCCATGTGACCTTTCAAAGTCATTACCACCCCCTGGAGTATTTTTTCCCTCAATCTCCATCACCCCAGGGAAAACCCCACATCTCTTTTATCCTCCATCACCTTCTCCTGCCACTCCTCCACCACATCCCACTCAGCTGCCACATGCACCTTCGATGCAGGGAGAGATACCGCCATAACCGTAGCAACGAAATGCTACGAGGGCTGTTAACCTACAACCGGCACCTCAGCCGAGTGGACCGAAACACAAGCCACGAAAACGTCCCTTTTCCAGCCCAACAATTTGAACATACCCTCGCATACACCTGTGGTTAGTGCCTTTGAACCTACAAGCGCCTCCACTACTCCACCACCAGAGCAACCTCCAAGCCAACAACAACAACACTCCAATGTCAAGACGATCATGCTCACGCATGCTGTGACTAACTGGATCAAAGCAGGTCACCTTCTACAAAAATTGACTGATCTGGGAAGCCCCCTCATCTATCTTCAGGTGGCAGGCAATGAGCCATGCAAAGCTCTTCTCGACTCGGGGCCAGGGGTCAATTTGATCTCTCATGATATGTACAAGAACTAAAACCTGCCCCCGCTAAAGAAGACCAACATCTGGCTCGAGTTAGCAGACCAGTCCATCACCGTTCCCTTGGGATTGGTGGAGGACATTGTGACCACCGTCTGTGGGTGGTCCTACCCTACTGATTTCCTGATCATCTTTGTAGAGAACTGCAAGGGGAACTTCCCAATCATCATGGGAAGGGCCTGGCTAAGCACAGTGGATGCATGACTAGGCCTACGCGATCTATCCTTTGAAATTTCAAAGGATAATCCTTTCGGGAAGGTTGAGAAGAAATGTGTTCTATGCATCGCATACAGTGACTCAAGGTGCAACTGTGTGTAGCAATTATGGTCCGCTAAGTGGATATCCCTTCAAGCATGCAGCCGGTGTACCGAGGAATCACTTGTTCAATAGTGCCTGTAAGTAGCAGCCACTAACCAAGAGGGCACCCAGTGGCTGATAGCTAATCCTACTAGTAGCACATTATGCATGGAACCATCAAAGGGGCATGTACAAGCCTACATCGACGGTAGAGATGAAATGGAGGAGATTCATCAACAAGTCTCCATTGTTGATGATCAAGATGACTGGGGGAAGCTATAAATCCCTAAGAGCTTCAAACAAGAGCCCCTTGAGTTAAAGTCTTTACTGACTCACTTAGAGTATGCATTTTTACAAAATGGAAAGCTGGTAATCATTAATGGCACCCTTGCTCCAGAATAGAAGAAGAAGTTGCTGGAGGTGGTAAACAAATAGGTTGTTGCATTCGCATGGTCATATCCTGAGTTGATTGGAGTTGATCCCAGGGTCTGCCAACATCGGATCTATCTTGACCCTTCCATAAAGCCACGACGATAGCCACAAAGATGGTTGAATCCCAAATTAAAGCAGGTTGTCAAAGATGAAATTGAATAGATGCTAAAGGTGAGATTCATCTATTCTGTCGCCAATAGCGAATGGGTTAGCACACTCATTATTGTGCCCAAGAAAGGTGACAAGTGGAGGATCTTTATTGATTTCCAATTGCTCAATATGGCGACCTTCAAGGACCACTTCCCGCTCCCATTTGTGGACCAGGTGTTAGAAAACATCGTAGGACACCGTTACTACAGATTTTTGGATGGTTATAGTGGTTATAACCAAATACAAATAGCACCAAAGGACCAGGCCAAAACAACGTTCACAAGTCCATGGGGGACTTTCACATATTAGAAGATGCCCTTTGGCCTATGCAATGTGCCTGCTATGTTCCAATGCCTTGTCCTAAGCATCTTCCAACAACAAATCGGCAATGGTGTAGAAGTCTTCATGGATGACTTCTCCATCTATGGGGCCACGTTCGAGCAAGCCTTGGACCGTCTTAAGCAGGTTCTCAAATGGTGTGTAGACACCAATCTACAGCTTAATTAGTAGGAAAGCCATTTGATGGTCCAAGAAGGCATCGTGCTGGGGCATCACATCTCACAAATAGGGATCAACATAAATCCTGAAAAGATCAAGGTTATCCAAGGAATTGCCCACCAACCAAGCACCGTCAAAGATGTTCGGTCATTCCTTGGACACACTGGTTACTATCGACGATTCATTGAAAACTTCTCGAAGATCGCCAAGCCATTGGTAGAGCTAAAAAAGAAGGATGCTCCATTCATCTGGACCAAGCAATGCGAGTCTGCATACCAAGTGCTAAAACAGAAACTCGTAGAAACTCCAGTTCTACGGGCCCCTAATTAGTCTAGACCCTTTCACATTAAGAATGACGCCTCCAACTACGCCTTGGAAGTCCTAATTACACAGTGTGACTATCAAAAACGTCTCTATTATAACCATTGTGCAAGTCGTAGCATTGTGGGTGCTCAGTTGAACTACACCACCACCAAAAAGGAGTTGATGGCGGTGGTGTTCACCTTGGACAAATTCCGGCACTATGTGCTTGGATACGAGATGTTTGTGCATACTAACCACAGTGCTATTCGACTCCTGATGAACAAACCAACGATCCCACATAATCCGGTGGCTGGTGATTCCTCAGGAGTTTGATCTTACCGTGGTAGACAGAAAGGGGACTCAGAATATGGTTAACGACCACTTATCTCAGTTGCGATGAGAGGACGCAAAAGAGAAGGAGCCCTTATTCAACCAATTTCCAAATAAACTCCTCTTCACAAGTGCAGTTGATCCACAAGTAACCAAGGAATCCCCTTGGTTCAGCCGCATCCTCACCTACCTCACCACTCAAGAGTTTCCAAAGGAGTAGAACCATCGGCAGAAACAATACTTTCTCCATAAGGCCAAGTGTTTCATGGAAATCAATGGTCACCTATACAAGGTGTGCACAGATGGCTGGGTTCAATGGTGTGTTCCTGATGATGATACGTTGCGCATCCTCCAAGATGCTCATGAGGGCCCTTGTGGGGGCCACTATGCTGGACGTCGCACTACCATTAAGATCCTGCTTGCAGGGTATTACTGGCCCACCATCTTCAGGAATGCACAATGGTTCGCCCACTCCTGCGAACAATGCTAGAGGGACAGTGGGATGATGGCACGGTTGGAGAGACCTCAATAGTGGATCTAGCCACTAGAGCCCTTTGACATTTAGGGCAACGACTTCATGGGGCCGATCACACCCCTGTCAAATGGAAAGGCATATATCATCGTCACTGTGGACTACTGTACAAAGTGGGCAAAAGTGGCAGTCGTCATTGACTGTTCTTCCAACACCACCACACGATTTGTCCAACAACAAATCGTTAACAGGTTTGGAGTGCCATGTGCACTCATTTCAAATAATAGAACTCATTTTATAGGTGTCACTTTTCGGAAGCTCATGCAACGCTTAGGGGTAACGTATAAATTCACAACTCCCTATCACCCCCAAGCCAATGAGCAGGCCAAAGTCACCAATAGGGAGATCACCAAGATCCTTACCCGAACCATCAACAAATATAGAAGGGATTAGAGCACTAAGCTTAATGATGCCCTATGGGCCTATCGCTCCACTTGGAAACTTCCTGTAGGATACTCTCCCTATGAGTTAGTGTATGAAAAGTTGCCAACACTTACAATTCAAGCCGAACTCCACATACTATCCACCACCAATGACTTAGGCCTTGACCTACCACTAGCACAACATGAACAACTAATTAATTTAAGTGTGCTAGATGAGAACCGATTAGTGGCCCTGTCCTCCAATGAGATCCACAAGGCCTACAACAAAAAATGACACGATCTTAGGATTTAGAAGGTCACGTTTAGATGTGGAGACAAGGTGTTGTATTGGAACCTCTCACACGTATCCCAAGTGACCAAGTTTCAAACATTGTGGGAGGGACCTTACATTGTCTCTGAAACCTTTCCATCCGAGGCCTTGCTCATCCACAAACCTGCGGATCTCACCAGAATACAGTTAGTCAACCGCCAACAACTGAAACCTTTCCGCGAACTCCACTCAACTAGTGCAACCATCTCATCATTGTCAGGTCAGCCGCACTCCATTTTTCATGTCTCCTCCTTTCCACCCAATCATGGGGGAGACTGTCCTCCCTGCTGACCCATTCCACTACACCCCTCGTCGTTTTTTCATTTTTTGTTTTACACTTTTTTGTTTTACACCTTTTTTTTTCACCATCGTTTATATGTTTGCAAATTCTTTGTACAATTTTCCTTTCTTTACTTATTTTTCATTTCTTTGTGAATGTTTTAATTTTTCACGTAATTGCTAATTCGTCATCTTGTTGTCTTCAGATGTCTGGCGCGGATGCTTTTCGTTGCAATGGGTAATGAGTACTCGTCTAGTTAGTTGTCTAGTTTTTTCCCTCACATGGTTCTTTTTGGACTTTACGTCTACTTTCTGCTCATAAAATTGACAGTAAGTTCACGTCATCCACCCATTCACCCAATCCATGGTTTTCCTTCTATTGAGAACATGCAACCCCTTCCCTTAACAACATTTTAATTAAATGTGTGCCTTGTGTGGTTCCTAGACTAGGGGATGACCCAATGGTTTGAATTGGGTGTGACTTCAAGGGGAATGCAATATTCGTTGTTCTGTTCTGCCCCCTAAGGTTGTTGGTATGTCCTTACGGATTTCCTACCACTCCACGTCCTTCTCTCCATGGAAGCTTCTGGGCAGTTCGACCTTGCATGGTGTGGTCCTCACTAAAAAATTCAAAAAAAACATAAGGATTCAAAGCACACCCCTTGGTCGAATGCATGCGAAAACGCATGGGTCTTTGCATGGTGTGGTTCCCCCCAAAAAGAAAATAAAACAATCATTGTGTGGGAATTCAAAGCACACCCCTTAGACCGCCTCTCACGGGCCACCACACTAGTTATGGAACTTCCTTGGTCCCCTCTAACTTCGTCCCATTCCACTTCCTTCCTCTCACGTTTTTTGGAGTGGTGGTTCTCTGTGGGGACATTCTTGCTTCCTTGGGGGATGGCTGGGACTTCATCTATTACTACGATGTCACTGCATGCATATGGTTTTGGGTCTGAACTTAGGAACAGTTCTACCAGGTCACTTAACCACATTTCCACATGGGGTTTCATGTGACCGATGATCGGAATACCATTCTCTCGTTTCTCTCTCTTCAACTAATTCTCTCCACAACTCACATCATTGCTTGTCTTATGCCATGAAATTGTGTCATGATATCCATGGGTTTCTCATGCCTTGGCAGGATCTCTTGTGTCAAAGTCTTACCTGGCATATACCATTTCTTGGCCTTGGGGCCCACGGACCCCGGTGTTGAGGGCTATGTAGGGGCTACGAAGGCTATGGCCTGCTATGGGGAGGACCCACCTGAATCTCCTTGGTTCCACTTATTAAGCCTCCCGTCCTTTGGATTTCGTGGTTGCCTAGTTTTCGGGTCCCATCGCTCGATTTATTTCCCGCAGAGTTCTTTTTGAGTCCTGTTCTCCTATTTTTGACTCTTTTTCGAGCCTAATTACCTTCCTCATGTCCTCAGCCATGTCCAAGCCACTCAAGTGCTTCAACCGCCCCAATTTGGTGTTTCAAATCTATCATTTTGGGCTTTTTCAGGGTTAGTCAAGGTAGGTCAACGGGTGAACACACCTGTGTCAATGGGGCCCGGTTAACACAGTCACTGCATATACGCAGCCGCGTATACATGACCCCGTCAACGCAACGTCTAACACCTATATATACCCCACTGCACTATGCCATTTTTCATCATTTGGAGCCCAAATTGAGGGGAGTTTTTACCATTTTTTTTTGCCTAACCTTTCCCAACGCACCTACATTCCACCGCCAATCCGCATCAACTCAATCCTTTCCCTTTTCCACACCTGGAAGTATGCTCTCAGTCATGGGGGGATGTGCCTCTGTGTAATTAATTAATTAATTAATTAGTTGGTTAATTATAGAAACTTTGGCCCTAACCCATAAATTAACACTCCGAAAGACTTAACGATGTGCCTATGCCAAAAACATAACTTGGTCAATCTGAGAAGTGTATATGAACCCTCTTAAGCCACTTATATATAGTCCAAGGGGCGGTTATGTTTGATTGTAGATGGCACCCAAACCAAGGCACCCAAGGAACAAAGGACCATCACAACCAAGGGACAAGCGCCCACGCATGGGAAGGGGATGAGATGTGCAATTGCCAGAGCATGTGGAGGGCTCTCATGCAATAGGGCCCTTCTGTGAAAGACCTGACGTGAAATCTGTTCATCAGATTCCTAAAGAGGAGATTCCCGATGACCAATCACTCAGGGATGAGACACCTTAGATTGCACCACGGCTTGAGGTCACCCTGACCCAAGCCTGCCTTGATGCTATCATGCTGTGTGAGATGCAGCGAATGGTCCTTCAAGAGCTAAATTTTGTACCATTCCTCAAGAACGCGCCAAAAGACGTGAGGCTTCAACTGCAGAACTCTCCGATGTGGCCAATCATCACAACCAGTGGTGAATGGTACTTAGGAGAAACTTATCTCTTCTGGATGAATTGGAAACTAGGGTCTAGAGTAAGAATCAAAGACATTTATGTCTCTTACTCTTCGAAGGCGATAGCGCAGGCTCTGGGGTTGCCTGAAACTAGGGCAGATGTGGTGCAAATTTTGAAATAAGCCGATCTAGAGGTAAAGGTGTAATGGACCAAACGATGCTATGGGGTAGAGCCCAAGGAGTTCGGCTCCCTAACCACGATGAAAAGAGTGTACGCAAAGATCACGTCTTACCATCTAAATCCAATGGTAAGACCCAATAAAATCACAGCCTTCTCCGCTTGTGCGTGTGCCGCCTTGAGTGGGAAAATTTTCCATGAGTCTTCCATAACTACTATTTCTGGAGATTGAAAATAGGTTTGCTGAGAATGAACATGGAAGACGAGCTCTCCCATTTCTCTACCTAATCCGAAAGTTGTGCAAACGGGCCAGGATAGCACGATATTCCAACGATGTAATCCGGCACACCCCAATTGCTTCGTGGTGAGAGATGATGAAAGATAAAACTCCTGCCACCACATAGACAGAGGAAGAGTAGCAACCACCTCCACCACCTGCACAAACAATGTAGCCGGGTTCACAAACCATCATAGAATACATCCGCGAGATCCGGGAAACGTTCTTGAGCTAGCAAGAGCAATCCGGCAGGACTGGTGGAGGAGAAGACCCTTTGGTCTATTGCCCTACCATGAGCCACCTGGAGCAAGTGGCTCAATCAGTTAGCTTACTTCAAAGGGCAAGGCCGATATTCTTCGCCGCCCAAGCATAAGTTCCAACCAGAACATATCCAAGCATCCGAGATGTATCAACATCAACCCAACAATTGTTCCCTGAAATTTCAGGGAATGCTGCTACCTTCTCGGTCCGCTTGGAAGATGATGAAGGGGCAATGGTCTTGGTGATGCAGCACCAGGAACAAGAAGTTGCAGTTGAAGTGGTTGCTGACACAATTGCTACGACTCTCAATGCATCGGCAGCACCTGTACCAAACATTCATGGACTACAAGATGTACATGTGTCTACTGGAACTTCACATAGCCAGATTGACGCAGCCCAACATGAAGAGCTATTGGATCGATTGGTAAGAATCGGGCAACCACTTCCGGATGTCTTCGACCTTCCGAACAACATTACTGCAACCTAGTCGAAGCTGCTCTCGGCAAGGGGCAAGAGAATCGTTTAGGAAGGGCAACTTGAAGCTGCTCAAGTTGCTTGTCAATGCTTGGTAATGAAGGTAGCCCAATTAAGAGCTCAACTTGCCGATCCAACCATCCTCAACTGCGATATCACCAAGGATGAAGCTTTTCAATAGATTCACCTTAGGCTTTAGATCGTTGAGGATGTGTGGGAGATAGCGATCCTCGACGAGTCTGTAGCAAACACCCGAGCATATCACTTAGAAAAGGACTTGGCGGAGGTTCGCCAAGAGAACATACGGCTGACCGTAGAGGTTCATCACCTACACAATGTTGGTGCGGAAAATGAACACATGAAAACTTTCATCCACCAATAGCATGAAGAGTTAGCCAGGGTGAACGTTGACATAAGAAGGTTGGCTACTGAAAAGCGAAATCTATCAATGGAGGAGGTTTGGACATTGCGACAGAAGTCTGCAATTGAAATTGCCGCTTGGAAAAACAAAGCCCTGCAATTTGAAAAAGTCAAAAATCATTACAGGGACCAAGTGGGATTGCAGAAGGAGGTAAATGAGAAACACATTCAAGTCACTAAAGCCAAGATGAATCAAGTGCTCCAACAGCTCCAAGAGGAAGGCGATGTATGAAATTCTATCTTTGATGGGTTGAATGAATATAATAAAGTAGAAATCCATCTGAAGGAGCTGCAGATTGAGGAAATGACAGAGTAAATGGAGTTGGCCAACCTCCAATATGCAAACCTGGCTATGCTTACAACTGGGAGACCGTAGTCAGAATTGGAAAAATAAGTGGATGCCTCATATTCCCTATACGAGGGAGAGTTCCAAGCACACAAAGCAACAAAGCAAAAGCTGCAAATGGAAAATGCGAAACTTGAGGTTCTCCACACAAGCTTTGAAGGTCAACATACCGTCATGGAGGACCTGGGCCAAAGAATGAATGACTACCAGCAGCTGTAGGCATCAATCCAAGCATTTGACATTGAACGCAAGCAGTTCGCAGCCTGGTTTGTCAACTTGAAAGAACTCTTTCTAGTGCTTCCATGCCCTTGGGAAGTCCCAGCTCCAGCACACATTGGAGAAGCTGCCTAAAGTGTGAACGACCCTAGAAGCAAAGAAGAAAAGATGAGGGCTCTCTTCGATGCTTTCCGACTGCCTCCAGAAGCTACAGTTGCCGTAGGGCAATCGTCATTCGCGTCGCCACCAACGCATGGGCCAAAGGTTGGAGAAGATTCATCAGAACCACTGCCCCTAGGGATGGTGAGATCTCCTCCAGCAATTTTGTGCATCATTCTACATAGTAGAGGCTCCAGGACCAGCAAGGTGTTCAATTTTGTCTCTAAACATTGCCATTTTTGTAATTTCTCCTCCTCTGTAACTCGGGCACTTGGTCAAGTTCATGTTGTGTCATGTGTGTGTCATGTATGTGTTTAAATTATGTGTGTTGTAAATAAGAATCCATACCTTCCAAATTGTAAAGTAACTCAAGGACAAGTTTTTACTCAGTCGCGGGGGAATGATGAAGTGTCATTAAGTTATTGTGTCGACTGGGCCACTTATACGCGGCCGCATCGATGCGGGCCCGTCGACGTAGCCTTCCTACGTCGACGTGGCCCCATTTACATAGCCGCCTATTTCGGCCTATAAATAAGAAGGCCTTTCACCTCATTTAGGCATCTTTCAATTAGTTGTAGTGAAGTTCTTGCAATTTGTTCCCACAGGAGATAGAATATTTTCCAAGTGCCCGCAGCAGGTGTAAGAAAAGTGATCAGCTCTTTATTCAAGCATTGATGTATCTGAGCCCATTGGCGTGACGGCAATAAAGATGAACTATTCAAGCATTCCTTGCAGCATTTGGACTTAGCTATTTTATGCATTCAGTAGTTTAATATATTTATGCTTTGTTAAGTACTTGCTAATTACTTAGGTCTCTGTTATTATTATCTTAATCGCTATTGCTTATTCATAGTTCGTAAAGGACATAAGTACGACCATCTCAAATGTAAATTAAACACTTGGTAATCCCAGTGACACTTAATGTCTGGTAACCCAGAAGTATTAGGAGATGCTCAGAACATGCTCGAAAGATGGGATCGGATACTTATGCTAGGAGTAGTTAAAGTATAGGCTAGGATAATTATAGATTAGATAATAGTTTATTCATTACCTTCCATACCTTAAATTAACCGCCAAAAGACATGCAAAAAGATATAAAAAATCATTAGCCTTAATCTCACTTAACCATCGAAAACGGAACATCACAAGTCAGATTAGGAAGACAATGACCATTCTAACCCAAGGTTTCACTGGTTAGAGTCTGGTGTATATTAAGTGCTTACAGTCTACAGAATTCGACCGGGTTGCATGTGAATGCCCGTGATTCGTATCGTCAGGCATAGGGATACCTAGCCGCTCATCACCTGTCATTATATGGAATGGCCTAGACCAATTTGGGGTGCATAGAATTGGAGTTTCTACAAGCTTTTTCTTTAATTGATGAAATGCTTATTCACATTTCTTAATTCATTCAAAGGTTGCATCTTTCTTTGTGAGCTCTACTAGTGGTTTGGCAATTTCAGAAAAATTTTCTACGAAGCACCTCTAGTAACGAGTTTGGCCAATGAGTAACTTTACACCTTTTATACTTTGAGGTTGCCTAGTTACTTCTTGGATAATCCTTATTTTTTCCAAGTCCATCTTAATCCCTTTTCCTAAAATCTGGTGGCCCAAGATAATGCTCTCTTGGACCATCAAGTGGCTCTTCTCCCAATTGAGTCGCAAGTTCGTCTCAACACAGTGTTTCAACACCTACTCTAGAAAATCCAATACTTGTTCAAAGTCAATACCATAGGTGGAGAAGTCATCCATGAATATTTTCACACCACTACTAATTTGCTATTGAAAGATGCTTAGTACAAGGAATTAGAAAGTTTTAGGAGCATAAAGGCCAAAGGCTTTTTTTTATATGCAAAACTTCCCTAGGAACTTGTGAAAGTTATCTTAGCCTAGTCTTCTAGTGCTATTTGAATTTGGTTATAACCATTATAACCATCAAAAAAACTGTAGTGATTATGTTCTACAATTATATTAAATGCCTAATTCACAAATAACAATGAAAAATGATCTTTGAATGTTGTCATATTCAATAACTTGAAGTCAATACAAACTTTTCATTTTCCTCCTTTCTTTGGCACAATCACAAGTGAACTCATCCACTAACTATATGCTATAGGGTAGATAAATCCTTCCTTAAGAAGTTGTTTTACTTCATCTTTAATCACTTTCTTAAGCTTTGGATTCAATCATATTTGCGGCTATCTCCTTGGCTTCATAGAGGAGTCTATATAGATTTGATGTTGGAATATGCATGGATCTATTCTAATTAAATCATGATATGACAAGGCAAAGGTAATTGGTAATTTTTTTATAACTTTTAGAAGCTTCTTTTTCTTTTCTTTGGTAAGATTGGCATTAATAATAACTGGCTGGCCATTTCCAAGAAAAAAATATTCTAATATTGATTATAAAGTCTTAAGTTCAAGGGCCTCCTTCTTAAAATGATCAGGGATTTCCAACGCCCACCAATTCATTTCTGCATTTTTGTGAGAGAGCTAGTCATGAGTCTAATCCATTTCATCTATGTTGTTAATATAAGCACTTGTGAGGATCTCCACTAGTTCCATGGATATTATTGAATTATAGTTATCATCTGTTGTCAACCACTAAGTATCATCCTATTTTGTGGTTATTGCATACAAACACCTTTGAATACTTGATATCTAAGTATACATCTTGCATGTTATGATGGATGTTCTTTTCATGGCCCATATCTTTTACATGCAATGGCACCCTGTGTCATTGTATGCAATGCATGGAACTTGCTTCTTCTTTATCTTTCCAAACTCATTTTCCTAAAATATTTCCAAGGAAAGGTCTCTGATCTCCATCTTGGCATCAATTTTGTTGAGCCAAGCCCTTCCCATGATAATAGTTATCCCTTATAGTTATCCATGTGGATTACCAAGAAATGTGCTAAATATGACCAACCATAAATGTTGGTCATAATATCCTCCACTAATCCTAAAGGAACAATGATGGATTGATCTATAAGATCCAACATGATATTTCATTTCTTAAGTGAAGGTAGGTTTTAAATCTTATACATCTCTTGGGAAATTAAGTTCATCCTAAAACCTAAGTCAGCAAAGCCTTGCTTGGATCATTTCTTATAATCTGTAAATAAATTAGGAAACTCCTAGGATCATATCGTCCCTTGGAAAGGTGTCCTACCTTGATCCAATCTGTTATTGCATGAGTCAATATAATAGTATGAACATTTGGGGATTTTTGGTTTGAAGGAATTTCAATGATAATTTCAAAAGCATTTTATGTAGGCTTAGTAACCACATATGGTTGCAAGGATTTTTGTGAACTATTTGGTCTGAAGAAAGCCTATTTGTGAGACTTATGCTCAAGACCTCTTGGATGGTCATCCAGCTATGAGTTTAATACCCTTTTTGCATTTCTTTGTTAGGGATATAGTATAATTTCCCCTTGCATTGGTGATGTAGATGACAAGGAAGTGATATTAGAGGATGCAAGGTGAGTTAGTGAATATAGAGGAGGATAAGTAGAAGAAGACTTAGTTTCAAGAGTGGATGTTCTATGATAATCTGGGGGATAGTAGTGATGAGAGAAGGAGTGTGGCTTGTAAAGTCATGAGGAGATAGAGGTTACTGAACATAATATCCATAAGGGTCCAACTACTAGTAAGGATATTGCTATCATGGTGGTGGCATCCCCCATGATTATGAATTTTGTCATTTTTTTATACTACTCATAAGGTTGAGGTGGTGTTCCACTTGGATAATACTCTGGTAAGTGGAACTTCTACTTATAATTGTCTTGTGGATAAGGTAATATCCTAGGTGGTTATCTTTTTTCCAATTTTGGATTTAATGCATACACCCCAAATTCTTGCTAATGTGACACTACATAACAACATCCCTTGGAATCTTCATATTGACAAATGTTACATCTATCATCATCTATTTCTAAATCTACAACCTCATCAACCACTATAACCTTATCTTTTTGCTAATAATAATCCTTGCATGTATCTTTCCTCCTTCTATTTCTATCTATATTTCCCTACTCCATTTTCTTCTCTACAATTTGGAATTTCTCATCTAAGGAGTCCCACATTTTGTCCACCTCAATTGATATTTCTATAACAAATTTCTAGATCGACAAGGTTTTCCTTTACACCACTTCATTTAGTAGTGCTTCCTCCTCCAAATCATAGAAATGTATCTCCCTTTTGCGAATGGAAGGGTTCTTGTTGTATTTCCTTTGGACTTTCTCACTTTTTCAGCTCTCCTTTTTCCTTTACCATGTAATCAATTAGCCTTTGAATCCAATGGGCTCTCATTTCCAAAAATATTCCTTGGCATAAACTTTAAGAGTTTCTATGGTTTTGTTTTGGAGCCCATCTACTATGTGTTGAAGTTAATTTCTTTGAGAAAAACTATGGCCTAGGCATCAATGTATGAGAGAGTAATACCTACCCAAGGCTACATCCAAGGATTCAAGATTGGTCCATTTTCATTCTTGGATTTGTTTCCTTAGGTTGAACATTCTCAAGTACATTTAGTACTTATCATTGAACAACTCCAGCATTGTACTCCATCCTTGAATGGATTTCGACTCCAAGGACTGGTACCAACTTTTAGCTTCTTTAATGAGTGTCTTTGAGAATAGTTTGAGCTTTTGCTACTTGTTCTTAGTTTTTTGCAAGGCATAAGCATCATGGAGGACTTACAAGTTATGGATTAGTAATATATCCTCCTTTAAATTTAATTATATTGTTTATGTCAAGTCATTTATTTTGCTATCCCTTTATTGTCTAGTAGAAATTTGAACTAATTCTAAAATATTGAGCATGTTCCACATAACCAACAATGGTTCATCATAGTCATTGCATTCATGATGGCCCCTATCATGGCCATGTCTATTATGATATGACCTATTATGCCTTTATTCTTGATGATGCTCCACTTCCTCTTGTAGTTGAAATTTCTCATTACTACCATGGGATTTCCATTCATCTTCATCTTAGCCCTGATCATTCCTCCTTTAGTCTCAGTCATAGTTCCTTCTATCAAAGTTTGACAACAAGGAGGATGGTGAAGGTGGAGGACTAGGAGAGTGGTGCCTACTAGTCCTTCTCCTATGGTCCTTTTTTTGTTCTTTCTCATTTTCTTTATCTTTTTCTTTACCTATTGATAAATGACTAGGAGATCTTTGCCTTGATGTTCTTTGAGTTTTGGACTCTATCCTCCCCTCATCCTAGTTATTCTCCAAGGTTGATTGCAAAGATTGGTAAAGTGTGTCTTTCTCACCAAAAGGAGGAGAATCTGTATGTTGAGCTTACCCTTAGAAAAATTCAAGGCACTCATTTTGTAATAATAAAAATAATAGTGTCAAGACCTTCTTGAACTTGAAGGCTTCATAGCATTCCTCCATGCATCAATTTTTTCTTAGCTAAGAATCTGTTGGTTGATAATCCTTGGAGGTGTGGTCTTTTACCTCATACTCTAGCCTTGATGGTTTAATTCCTAGCTTCATGAGATTGGCCATGAGCATGGTGGGAATAAACTAATCAAGAGGTAATAGACTGTTACATTCTATATTCCTCTAGCGTAACTATTCATATTAATGAAGAAACAAAGTGAAGTTTGGATAGTAGGGATCTGGATGTGCATAGACCACTTTCAACTATTGAGGTTTCTAATCGGTAGATCTTTTAGTCCTATCATGTTACTAATTAGAGTTATCGACATGTTGCGATGAATCATTCCTGTAATAATAAGCCATTTTAGTGGCTTGGATAAAGCATGCCTTCATATAATATTATTATTATTATTTTATTTTAAGGATAATTCATATGGATTCACTATCTATTACAACTTAGCTAAACTAAGTCCAAAGCAACAGTGACAATGATGAGCAACTCATCTCTTGTAGCTATGGGAAAGACCTGTGTGGTCCAGTTACACTTATCATCAATAATCTTTGCAAGGAAGCTTTTCCTTTTCGTTATGTGGAGTCACCATTGGAATTCTCTCTATCCTTAATTGAGAGCTCTTTGCCTCATCTAATTCTAAGTCATTCTATTTTGTAACAAGCTAGTATGTGTGGACATTTGGTTGTGCCCCAACTTGGGTTTCCTCCTTTAATACTCATTTATTTATAAGGCGTTTCCTGAGTTTTNGCTTGGATAAAGCATGCCTTCATATAATATTATTATTATTATTTTATTTTAAGGATAATTCATATGGATTCACTATCTATTATGACTTAGCTAAACTAAGTCCAAAGCAACAGTGACAATGATGAGCAACTCATCTCTTGTAGCTATGGGAAAGACNTATTCCCTACATCTAATCGTATGAATCACTAATGCATACATGTGATCCAATCAAATTCTATGAACTTATTTACCCAAGTGACCAATATTCCTAGATGGTGAATTATATAGTTGTAAGTCATTGTCTTTCCAATCCACACTTGTGTTAATCAATGTAGATGATTAAGTGTGGATGAGGCATAAGATATTTATTTTTATGATTTTTGTTTTTTTGTTTGCTTACTAAATGATTAAATGAATAAATATTTAATATTTAAATCAAAAAATTCATTGATGAGCGACAAGTATACCATACATCAATCATACAAATAAATTTTTCACGTACAATCCAGTTGAATTCCATGGATGGGACTAATTGTAGCATCTAGATCGTTATGTCTTGATTGCAGTTCGTTATCTTCCCTCTTGGACTAGTGGTAGCTTTGTCACGTATGGTTTAGTCCAAAGGGAGGCATATGATTGTTGATGTTGTTTTGGCCTTATTTTACTCTTAACAATAAAAGAGAAATTAATTATTTAATCTAATTAACAATGGGAAGATAAAGTCTAAACTAGCCTACAGGTGATGAGTATTTGTTCCTAGCTTGTTGTACACATCCTAAACCCATGCATCCACTATTGGGATTACCAAGCACTATGCTACTGGGTGAACCAAGCAATAACGCTACTGGGAGTACCAAGTGAATAACGTTGCTAGAATTACAAAGTGAATACATGTTTATGCTTGAAACTCATTCTGCCTATATGAAATATAAATATTAACTAAGTACATTGAATATAAATTACATTAAAAGTAAATTTAATCTAAGTCAAAGTGCTATAATGAATAAGAATCAATCTTGATCTTATTGTCATTAATGGAATGTGTCCAGGTACATTGCCACTCAAATAAGACATTGTACAACTAACTCAGATCCATACTATGCGCACTCACTTACTATTTTCTAAGACTACAAAATAAAACTGCAAGAGTTCGGCTACTCTATTGACAAAAGAATTAAAAACTACTATGGATCGTGCATATAAGTATTATATTTATAGGTAGGCACACATCCTGCGATATCAGATATTTGATAACATAGCATGTGATCTAATATCAGGGCTCCAATATCAAGGATCTGATATCAAGGCCTAAGCAAAATACAATTCATCATACCCCCATAACTAAATGAAAACTCATCCTTGAGTGAACAAAAGAAGGAACAAGTTTTTTACAAAATATTGGGAAGGTATGGGATTATTAACTAACTCTAAGTGCTATATTAAAACATTTTATTCAAGTGGATGCAAATAAAATGATAAAGTGACAAAAATACTAGACAAACGTTGAAGATTACAAAATTTGCAAAGGTCTTCAAAAAGCTGTTGAACATGATTCTTTTTGTTACTGCTAGTGGTGGCAGACTTCCAACCTTGATTTTTATGTTGATGCTTCTCTAGTTACGCATAATGTTCTTGAAGGATGGATTGAAATTTCTTCTTACCGTCCCATGGATTGAGTAATCATGTGATGTTTAAGTCGTTATTTTGTATATGTTACTATTTGTCCATGAGCATATACTCCGTTGTTCCTCTCCTGGCTTCATTTTCATGCCTGGAAAAAGACCTTCTTCCTTAGGCATCCCTTTTAGTATTAGTTGTAGTCACCAAATGATCAACATTAGTTTTGGTGAATTTTCTTCATTAATCAACCCTTTTCGGATCCCTTAGTTTGCGTTTAAGCACAAGGTGATGACAACATACTATGCCCAAGGCTGTGAGGTAACTAAAATTATCAAGCTATTCATATTATTTTGGTCAATTACCATTATTTATCATAATGTTCAAAAATATGATGTTGAAAAAATTTCAAAAATTTTAGAGTGAAGATTCCTAACCCCCATAACTAATAAGCATAACTCTAGAAGCACACAATTAAAGCCAAAGGTCTAATTCAAAAGATGGCCAAGAAATATTAATGGATATGGAAATAGAAAAGTAGGAAAAATTAATGAAACATATGCAAATTAGTCTCAAAATTATGCATAAATTCAAAGAAACCATCATTGATGTTCTAGAAGATGTGAAGGTTAGTTCAAAGCAATGACAACAAAAGTTATGCAAGTGGGTCCTCCCCAAAGCAAGCTCCTACCATAATGCCCTTGCATAACCACTTCTAGAGATGTCTGTGGGTACCTTAGAAGTTAAATGTAGATCATGTATTTGTTCCAAATAATACACAACTATTGTGGTTGGGATGTTTCACTATACTATACAAAACTAAAAGGCTCATAATTATGTGCAATAATGAGGTGAATGAATGGGATGACAAGGAATTGCAGAGATCGGGATGTAAGATGCTTTACCATGTCCACAATAAGTTCTTGTGTCAAATGTTGATGAGCGGTAAGGTACCCTTATGCTCAACCATACAAATCACAAGCATTCATGCATGATCTAGTCAAATTCCATGGATGGGACTAGTTGTGGCATCTATATTACTATGCCTTAATCACAGTTCATTGTCTTCCCACTTGGACTAGTGGTAACTTTGTCATGTATGGTTTAGTCTAGAGTGAGACATATGATTTTTATTATTTTATATTTTATTGTTCTACAATTAACAATAGGCCAAAACTCAATTTATAATTAATTCAACTAATCTAATTTCTAATTAATAATCAACCACCCTAACATAAGTATCCGATCCCACTTCCCATGCACATCCTGAACACATATAACGCTGCTAAATTACCAAACGTTAAGCATTGCTAGGATTACCAAGATTCATATGCATGCTCGAAGCGATTGTACTTATGTGCTTAATTAATTAACATGCGTGAAAATGCAAATATTAACTAAGTACATGAAAAGTAAATTGCATGGAAAGTAAATCTAGTCAAAGTCAAAGTGCTACAATGAATAAGAATCAATCTTGATCTTATTGCTACTCATGGAATATGTCCAAGTACATTGCCAATCAAATAAGACTTCATACAACTGACTCAAATCCACTCTATAAGCACTAATTAACTATTTTCTAAGATTATGGAATAAAACTATAAGAATCCAACTACTCTATTAACAAAACTATGAAAAACTACTACAAAACTGACTTAAAATCCTGAGCCCAAGCACTATATTTATAGGTCAACCCATACCCCGCAACATTAGATACCCGACATGACATCTTGGATCTAATGTCAAATACCTGACATCGCATCCAAACCTCGATGTTGGATACCTNGAAGACCTTTGCAAATTTTGTAATCTTCAATGTCTATCTAGTCTTTATGTTACTCTATCATATTGCATGCATCAACTCGAATAAAATTTTGTAATGCGGCACTCAGAGTCACTCAATAGTTTAAATATCAATGAATAATTCCATACATTNTCTCCTTCTTGTCGCTAGCAGTGGCTTACTTTTAACCTTTATTGTTATGTTGATGCTTTTCTGATTATGTAGAACATTCTTGAAGGGTGGACTGAAATTTCTTCTCATCATCCCATGAATCTAGCAAACATGCAAAGCTTGAGCTACTATCTTGTATGTGCTATGATGTGTCCATGGTCATATCCTCTGTTGTCCCTCTCTTGGCTTTATTTTCATGCCTGGCAAAAGACCTTCTTCCTTAGGTGTTTCTTTTAGCATCACCTACAGTCACCAAAGGATCAACATTAGTTGTCGTAAATTTTCCTTAATAATTAGCCCTTTTCGAATCCCTTAGTTTTCTTTTAAGCACAAGGTGATTACAGCATACTATGCCCAAGGCTATGAGGTAACTAAAATCATCAAGCTGTTCACATTATTTTGATCAATTACTATTAGTTACCATGATGTTCAAAAATAGGATGTTGGAAAATTTTAAAGCAGGCATCCCTAGCCCCCATGACTAAGAAGCATAACTTCAAAAGCACATAGGTTTTTGAATAATTGAAACCAAAGGTCTAATTCAAAATATGGCCAAGAAATATTAATGGATATGGAAACAGAAAATTAGGAAAAATTAATGAAACAAATGAGAAGTAGTCTCAAAATCATGCATAAATTCAAAGAAACCATCATTGATGTTCTGGAAGATGTGAAGGTTGGTTCAAAGCCATGATCAACAAAAGTTATGCAAGTGGGTCCTCCCTGAAGCAGGCTCTTGCCATAATGCCCTTGCATAACCACTTCTATAGATGTTCGTGGGCACTCGAGAAGTTACATGTAGACCATGCCTTTGTCCCAAACAACACATAATTGTCATGGTTAGGATGTTGCCCTATACTACACAAAACCAAAAGGCTCATAATCACATGCAGTAGTGAGGTGAATAATGGAATGAGAAAGGATTGCAGAGATGGGGATGTAAGGTACTTGACCATGTCCACAATAGGTTCTTGTGACATTTGTGATTAAAATGATCAAGATACCTATCTATCCAAGTTCAGACCAAGTCCATACCATGAATAGTGACATGTCTTTCTAGCCTCATAACGAGTGCTTGTAGCCCATTACTATGTCTAAGGGGTGTGCTTTGAATTCCCAGTATTGTTTATTATTTATTTTTATTTATTTTGTCTTTTCCCTCTTCTTTTTTTTTCTTTTTTTTTGTGTTTTTTTTATAGGAACCACACTATGCAAAGATAGAGCTTCCTTATTATTGGTTGATGGGGGAGTGATGATACATTCCAAGAGGAGTCATAAACCACATGAAGGAAGTTAAGAAGAGAACCCAACAAGTCCCCTTGAGGTCACACCCTTTACCATTCCCACTTGGTCATTTCATCTTTCTTCAAGGTACAAAGATCATTGATTAATTTTAGTTTCATAAAAGAAGAATCACATTGTTTCTATGAAAAAAACCTTTTATTCAAAGAACTAGAGGGATGGATGAGATGGTCTCACTACTTTACACAATTACTTATGCAATCATCTTAACAGCATAGCACAAAAAACCCAACACATAGCGTTGACTTCTACATCATGACTTGGCAATTTTATTAATAAAAACAGAAAATACATTCATAAAACATAAAGAGAATGACTCAAGAAAAGAGAAAAATATAAAGAAAAGATAAATATTAAGAAATGGAAAACATATTAAGAATCAGAAAATTATAGAACTAGTAAGCAAATCAGTTGATTCCATGCATCTTCGAGATAGTTTTATATTCTCATTTTCAAGCCACTGGGTGTCTTCTGGTTTAGTGGCTACTATGTAGATTCGGTTTTGCTCATACACTTACTCCTAAACTTTATGGTGGGTTAGTATAGGGGTTCTGTTAATATTTTGAACTTCTAGCCCACAACTACACCCTTTATCATTATTAATGATGCATGGATTCTTCTATCTCTCCACAATGATAGGTTTATCATTTATGTCTTCTGTTGGAGTGGTTATAGTTGTTGGCTTTTGCGTATGATTAGGAGACATCATTTTTGTGAAAAAGGTTGTTGCATCAAATTGGCCTTGTCCTAGTTTAGATGATGTAGTAGGTCCATGAGTGTTTTGCTTCAGCTTACGACCTTTCCTCCAGAAGCAAGGTTTCTGAGACTTTGGTTGAGATCTACTAGTCTTATCATTTACATGTATGTTCGTATCACAAGTGGTCTTCTCTTGTTGATGATGTGATGCTAAAACTTCCTGTATTGTTGGAGGTGACATATGGTGGAGGTGAGTATGAGAATATTGAGGCTATGATGTAAGGTGAGAGGTGTGAGGTGGTGATCTCATAAAAGATGTTGTAGGATAATGATATTTGGGAGAGTGGTATTAATGATTTGAACTAGAGGAAGTAAAACTAGTTAGTGAAATAGGGTGTTGAACATAATATCCACATGGGTTCAATTGGTAGGAAGGATAGGGCTGGTTTGGTAGTGGCCTTCCCCACAACTGTGGTTGTTTCCATTACGGTTGATGCCAATGTTGAGGTTGGTAACAAGTCCTCCCAGGATAGTACTGTTGATTTTGGAGTTGTCTAAAATTACTATACGAAAGAGGAAATCTCCTGGGCATGTACTTCTGTACAAACTTCAGATTTAATGCCCCTACCCAACTTTTATGTAGATGTAACAAAATTGGGCAATGGCCCTTTGGATGGTCATATATGCAAATGTCACATCCATTATCTTTATCTGTGGTTGACTCTATAGCCTCACTTTCTTCAACCATGTTTCCTATTTGCCGATAAGTGTTCCTAGCTGTTTCTTGGTTCTTTTTCCTCCTTTTGTTATGATCACTTAATTTGCTTTGTGTCACTTTCTTCTCTATGGTTTCTATGCAAGTTTTAACTTTCTCATTCATCCATTCCAACATCTCACCTAGCTTTGCTTCAAGCTCATTAATAAAATTTTGTATTAACAATTTGGTTGTAAAATCATCTCATTGAGAGCTGTCTCTTTTTCCTCATCATAGATATGGACCTTTTTTCTTTTTTCTTTTTTGAAGAGTTGGGTCCCAGTTTTTTTCCTCTACATTCTCTCATCTACATGGCTCTCCTTCTTCTTTTGCCACATGCTTGATCAACTCTTTCATCTGATGGGTTCATAGCTCATATAATTGACCTAGAGCATACATCCCAAGGGTCTCCCTTGTTTCATTACGAAGCCCATCTATGATGTGGAAAAGTTGCCTTTCCTCAAAGAAACCATGGCCTGGGCATCTACGTAGTAGCGAATAGTATCTTTCTAAGGCCACATCTAAGGGCTCATGATTTTCTTGCTTCCACTTTTGGATTTATCTCCTTAGGTTGGACACCCTCACATAGGTTTGGTATTTTTCATTAAAAATTTCCAACATCGTGAACCACTGGTGAATGGAACTTAGTTCCAATGATCTATACCAACTTTCTGCTTCATGAATTAGTATCCTAGGAAAGAGCTTAAGCTTTTTCCATCCATTCTCAATATTGTACAAGGCACAGGCATCATGGAAGGCTTGTATATGATGTTATGGATCTAGGGTGTAGCCTCCTACAAATTTAGGGATATTGTTTCTATCAAGCCTAGGTAAGCGACTGTCCCTATGATGCTTGTGAGGTATCTTAACTACCTCCATGATCTTCGTCAAGCTCTTAGTGGCCAACAAGGATTCAACATCATGAGACATGTTGTGATGAAAATTTCCATTTCTATTCTTTTGATTGTGATGATCTTGTCTATGCTCCTTCTGATATCTTTGATTTTGCCCTTGGGTCCGATTTCTATCTTTATCTTAACCTCATAGTGGAGCTCTATCTCTATACCTATGTTCATCTTCATAAGAAATAGAAGTTGAAGAGGAAGAGGAATATGAGGAACTAGGAGAACTGTCATGGCTCCTACAGTTCTCCCCTTGGTCCTTTGATATATCTTATCTAGGTTTGGAGGAGGTCCTAGGCCTTGATGCACTCCTTGATCTAGGACTTTCTCCATATCCTATATGATTATCTACACTACTTGAATGTAGTCTTTGAGTGTAGTAAGGATCTAAATGAGCATAGGAAATCCGTACTTGAGGTTGTTCACTCCAATTCTCTTCAATAGATATTCTATTATTTCTCCTACGAGTGTTCTCATCATACGATGCATTATTGGTCTTGTGTGAAGAAAACATGGTTTTACCTAATAATGTGTGTGACTTAAAATATTTAAATTTTTTAAAAGATAGATCGTTAATACCTTTATAGCGATCATGTATAATATAACTAATCTAGATAACTAGCACCATCCCTGGCAACAGCGCCAATGATGAGCAGTGAGGTACCCCTATGTGCAGCCATATGAATCACAAGTGTTCATGCACAATCCAGTCGAATTCCATGGATGGGACTAGTTGTGGCATCTAGATCGCTATGCCTTGATCATAGTTCATTGTCTTCCCACTTAGACTAGTGGTAGCTTTGTCATGTATGATTTAGTCCAAAGTGAGGCATATGATTTTTATTATTTTATATTTTATTTTTCTACAATTAATAATAGCTCAAAACTCAATTTATAATCAATTCAACTAATCTAATTGCTAATTAATAATCAACCACCCTAACATAAGTATCCAAACCCACTTCCTGTGCACATCTTGAACACATATAACACTGCTAGGTTACCAAACATTAAGCATTGTTGGGATTACCAAGTGATGAGTGGCGAGATACCCCTACACTCAACCATATGAATACAAGCTTTTTCACACGTAATCTAGTCAAACTCTACAGACGGACTAGTTGTGGCANAAGTAGTCACACTTAAATGCTCGTAATCAAGTCGTACTCATTCCGCGTCTAACATGAGTTTAAGGGTGAGAGAGTATTAACTAGGAAAATAGTAAATAACAATTAATTAAATAAATAACAAAGTAAATGTTGCAATGATGAAGTAATCTTGATCTTTATTGCCGATCATGTGCGTGTCCAAGTACGTCACACTCGAATAAAGGATGCCATACAATTACATTCACCACACTACGGGTAGACACGGGAAAATAATTCTATCTCTGGAGGGATCAAACTGCCAGAGCTTCGCTAAGGAACTAAGACTAGATGCCTAAAATTGGGAAATCCACCTCTTATTTATAGATAGTGCATGCCGTGATATCGCATACGTGATATCGCAGCTGATGTGATATCGTGGCTGATGTGATATTGCGGCTACAATATTACGTATATCACAGTAGTGATATCACAACCCCTGTGATATCATGGATGTGATATCACAGCAGCGATATCACAACCAACAAATTCATGACTCATCATACCCCCACGACTGAATGAAAACTCATCCTCGAGTTACAGAGAGAACAAGCTCCATTGATTACACAGTGGATAGGTATGGGATTATTGACTAACTAGAATGGATTCATGCTGCAGTGTGGAGTGAGACACAACACAAAAGAAAATATTATGATTACAAAATGGTGGAACTCATGTAGTTCCTTGTGGCGGTGGCTCCTCCATTGGTGTCTTTCCCTTTTCTTGCACTCCAGGTCTTAGAATTTGATGGCGTCGAAGTATGCCCTGGAGTTTCTCCTCTTGTAAGGCCATGAGTGCCTTGGCATGCACGTAAGTTTGTGCTTGTGCCATAAAGGCATCCCAGTCATCCTTCTCTTTTTCTTTCACCCCCCTTTTATTCTCTATCAATAGTTTATTAAGTTGCTCAGTTATAAAAGTGTCCAGCTGGTTCTGAGCAACCTTTGGCTCTGTATTCAGAAGGTTTAATACTTCCAAAATGGCTTGAACAGAGAATTTAATAGTCACACCACACTTGTTAACCATGGTGCCTTCTTCTTTATTGTGCCAAAATTGGTACATTTCCCCTAAGTACCAGGCACTGCTTTCAGAGAGGGTATCTCCTGCTTCTACCTGCCTGGACAATACGGTAGGAGGATCTTCTTGATGAATGTTGAATGATTGTTCCTCCTATTTTGCATGTTGTCTGGTAGGATCTTGTCTTCCACCTCTCTGAGATCATTCGATCACACCTTGAGCAGGACCTTCCTGTTGTCTGCGTTTCGGGGCCATCTGCAATCACACGGGACCAATTGTTAGTATGGTTGTTACCAAAGTTAGGTTCTGCTTTCCTTAATTAAAGATCTTATGTTATCACATGTGATAGTACTCGAAAGGTTGTAATAATGATTCATGTGACTTAGGTGGTTTCCATTTTCTGGTATAGCTAATGGGATGAAATTGTTTTTGACACATTTTATTCTTAATTTTACAACTAATTACCCTTAAACATGTCCTTTGGGTGATGATGAATTTCAAAAACTTTGTGTGCTATTCGATGTGTGCCCCTCCCCCACGACTAAGCTGAACACTCCAAGGTTAAGTAGGTTCAGACAGAATGAAAATCGGAGTACCAACGAGCAAGATATAGGTATAAAAGCAAGGGTCTCACAATCGCACGTCGTAGAGAAAAACTTCGAAAAATTCCCCCACGTGAATAGTGGAAAATGATGGTAAGTGTTGCGGGGAGGTCACGTATATATATATTTTCATCAAAGTTAGGGCACTTAGAGAATGTATCAAATTTTTAATATTTCTTTTGAAATTAAACGATGTAAACTAAGGACATCTGGACGATTGTTATAAGGTTCCAGGGTAATTCAACTGGTTCTGAAGGCACAAAAATTATGATGGTGTGGAATTTATCAATAAGGACCTTGGATGGTAGGGAAAAAGGCTATGTGAATATTCATAGGAACATTGAATCAAAGGGATAGTAATAAGGGAAAGAATATCATGAACAATACGCTCAGGGTAATAAATGGTGTGTGTGAGCTATGTCATAAGTGAAGATGATAAAAAATTACACAAGTGGGTCCTCCCCAAAGTAGGTTTCAACCTATAATACCCTTGTGTAACCATACTTAAAGTGTCCATGGGCACTAGAAGGGTTTAATGTAATCCGCACTAACTCCACAAAACACACACATGTAAATATCATCGGAATGAGATGAAAATTCTATGCTACACGGGACACGAGCTACAATTCTACGAACAGTGAGATGAGACAAGATCTAGAAAGGATCGTAGGGNACTATGAGAGTACCATAACAACAAGGCGTACGATCACTTGGCATTTTGTTCAAGGGAGGAGTGACTTTTGTTTTGTGGCACTTTGTTTTTCTACTTGCTTTTAATTTTCTTTTCTTTTTCTCTCTCTTTTTTGAACTTTCACTTTACTGAATCCAGAGAAGCTGCCAACCTTCAAGCATGGGTGCATGTCTTTCCAGTGGGACCCCCTAGAACAACATTTGATTTTTGAGTGCCCTTTTGATTATTCTTACTCCCATTTTCGTTAGATCTACAAGGATCTTAGTACAACCACGTTGCATGATGACTCCCGCAGATGTCACCAAAGAGAATCCGCAAGTCCCCTTGATGTCACATCCTAATCATTCCCTCTTGGTCCATCCTTCTTCATTCTGGGCACAATGAACACAAAATTAATTTTTAAGTTTTAGAAAGATCAAGAATATCATTGTACCCTTGAACAGAACCTCTTATTTGTAGAGTGGATGAGTGGGTGTAATGGGCTCACTGTTCCAAATAATTGATCACTCATGACTTAATAACATAGAGCACACCTCAACCAACGATCCACATGAGTGTTTTATTCATAAACGAGATTACTTACGAAAATGTAAAAAAAAACACAAAAAGATAAAAAGAGAAAACAAAAAGTTGAAAAATGAAAAACTGAAAAACAAAAAGTTGTAAAACAAAAGAAAATGAAAAATATTTATTAACCTTGCTTGTTATTTAGAATGATGGGTAGCCCCCATAACTAATTGGTTGAGGATGGCAAGGATTAATAAATGGAAGATGGGGATCCTTGCATGTTGGAAGTATTGGAACTTGGCCATACTTATCCCTCGGGGTTCACACACTTGATTATAATAAGCATAGTGGGACACTTTATACGATGTAGTTCCCGGATAATGAGTTGACCCACTATGATATTTGGGACCGTTAGATGGTATGCAAGGATTAGGATGATGCCTCCCATGGTTGTGTTCATTGGGTCGTATGGTTGTTGGAGTGTTAGTTGGTGGCCCTGATAAAGTTACATGAGGCATTGGGTTTGAAGGTAAGGGTGCACCATAGTGTGGGGCTTGTGCTGAGTTGGAAGATGCAGTGGTCTCTGAATTATGTTGTTCCTTCTTACAGTAGTGCTTAAAGAAGGGGTGCTTTTGATGTTGCTGAGGTTTCTCACTGTTGTTGGAAGTATTAGCACAAGTGTTATTCATGGGTTGTTGCTGTGGTGCAGGTACCTTAGGAACAATCGGTGGCACTGTGGAAGGAGGGAAAGAATGAGAATGTTGAAAGTTAGGAGGAATATAAGATGCACAAGGTGGTGGTTGTGTTGGAGGCATGGGTTGATAGTATTGAGAAGAATGGTATTGTGGTGAGATAGAGTATGTTGGCCCAATTGGAAAAATAGGGTGTTGAACAT
>MNCI01018056.1:167492-186651 GCA_015680685.1 Gnetum montanum | reverse complement strand
CTCTCTTTACTTCAACCTCCTCTCTTTTTTTCTTACATTCCTATAAGCATGGTTTTTTCAAGTGAGGTGTGAATCACTTCCATGGTTGATTCTCTCAAGTTCTTTCATGCATAATTCTCTCATGTTCTCACACTAATTTTTCATGTTTCTCGCATATTTTTTCTATCAATTTACATTCTCTCATGTTTCTCAATTTAATTGCATGTTCTTTTAAGTTTGGCATGAAGATTTAAAACAATAAAGTATTAGCCTAGTGATAAGGGTCTTAGCCTAGTAACCCAAGGTCACATGTTCAATTCTACTAGGCAACACTAAGTTATAAATTGAAATATATATATAAGGAATTTTGAAATTGATCTAATAAATGCAAAGTATCTCAATGGAAATAAGTAAAAATTTCAATTTCAATTTCAAAAGTAAAGTTTATCTTATAGTTATTCAAACATGAAATGGATAAAATCAAATGACTTTTTTGACTTTTGCAAGGTGTATATATAGGCAAAATTGATAATTGTTTTGACACATGTGCATTTATGTATCTTGAGGTTGCATCAATACAAACATGTTAATGCATTATTGTATAACTTCGAATGTTAATTTTCTAATCTCATTAATCCCAAGACAACAACAATGTTGGTGCTTCCTAGTAACATGCCATATTAGCCTTAAGGTAACTAACATCTTTTAGAGTCAACTTCATCAACTTGTATATATCAACATAACCCCTATGGATCAAACCTGTAACTTGCAAAGCACAAACCAAATGAACTATGTTACAATCTAAAATATCATATCTAATATAAAAATTCAATAAATCTTTAAAAAGTGTTTTCGAATGTATTTTTAAATACTAAGCATAAGAATAATATTTGCATAATAAATATACATAGCATTGATATACTAGGATTTTGCCCTAGTATGTACCTTTAAAAAATTCATATCCATTTGTGCCCATTCTACTAATTATTATGTGTCAATAATATAGTCATCTATTAATCCATTTGAATGAATTAACAAAGGAAATATCGAATGAACAACAAATCAATGTGGTAGAAATGCAAATGCATAGATGAATGGTTAATTTCACAAGAAGAGATAAATTGCACAATACAAACATTAGAAAAAGCACTAGAGTGGCTTCTATTCCAAATAAGTTATAAGAATGACATCTTATATGCTTTGGGCTTTAGATAATTTACTTAATGATATTTCTACACTCATAGCATGTACATTTTTACTGTCTAATGAATCCAAAAAATCTACGAATGTAATAAAATTTTAGTTTCAACTTAAAGTTCAAAAAATGTTCCTACATCACTCTTTCAAGAAATCTACTTAAATGAAGGCTAGAAAAGATATGGGAAAAATAATTAAAGATGGTTTAAAGAAATTACAAATAAATAAAATTTAACTTTTCATAGAAGCAAATGATGAAAGAGAACTCATGTACCTGACCCTATTTCATTTAGGGGGGGTGTCGGACCCCAAAAAGAGAATTTTATTAATTAAATGAGATTAAGTACATGATCAACATCTGAACATATTGATGGTTAAATAGGGAGAAGAACAATGTCAAATGCAGTTGTTGAAGGAAAACATCTTGAAACATAAACCTTCACATAGTATGGGAGTACATTCCAAAGAGCAACCTCATGCTAGGAATCACTAAGAACTGTGAGTTAATAAGACCAGGGGAACAACAGAGAGCTAAAAATGCTCAAAATTATGATGAGACACTCCGATGTAGCAAATCGAGATGGGGAAGAGTGCACAAATTGGTGTATATGCTCCAAGGCTGCAAACAATAAAACAACTGATTAGTATCCAACTTTAACTTAGAAGTGTGAGATATAATTTGGAAATGCACAAGGCGAAGAATTTGAAATTTTTCCATAATAGTTAAATGGTTAGAGTTAGACGAATCAGTGTTCTGGAAAAGAGCAGTGCATCTGCGCTTCCATATATAGTAAAGAACGAGGGGCCTAATAACTTCCCAAAGAAACTAAAGGTCAGCAGAGGGGGTGGCCAGAAAGCCGAACAAGATATCCTCATGGGAAAACTTGCACAAAGGAAAAACTTTAGAAACCCACTCCCATGAAGACTGAGCAAAGGGGCAATGCCAAAAAACGTGGACAAAATCATCAGGACCTCCACAGAGAGGGCAATTAGGGTTTGGAATCCCAAGGTATTCACGACGTTTGCCGATAGGTAGGCCTTGATGAAGGAGGCACCAAAGAAATTGTTTAATTTTTGGAAGAGTCAGAAGGCTCCAAACTCGTGAGAAGAGGGAGAGCCAAAACTATTCAGACTCTTCTTTGTGCCATGATCTATTGTAGCGATTAACAATCATAGAGGAATCATGCAACAATTGAAAGGGCACATGTGGTTTATAGGGTAGAAGGTTCAATCCATTAATCCACTGAAGACCATAGAAGAGACTAGGAACTGAAGCATCCAAATGCAAGTACTGATGAATGAAGTGATAAAGTCTATCAAGGCAGTGGTGCATAGTTCTAGAAGCCCCATATAAGTTTTTGAAAATATCCCAAGTAATCCACTAATTGGTGAGAAAAAGACATCTAAGGAAAACAACTCCCTTTTGAAACCAAATGGTGGCTATCCTGGCATTTGAGGTGGCTAGAGGAGTAAGCGAAAGGGGCAACCACCAAGGGCAAATCTTAGAAAGGAGAGTAGGATTGATATGAACATTATTCCAATTCACATGAGAATGTAAGACCTGCCAAGCCTTCCAAATTCTTTGCAAAACATGTGTTCCAGGAATGATAATGTCATGAGGAGAAAGGATCCAATTAACAGGGTGGATACCCTTCCAGATGGACTTACTCTTAGGGAATGCTTGTTGAAGCTTTAACTGAAGAATATTCCTAATAATATTGGGGGCATCTAAGTGCTGAACGAACCACTTAGCAACAAGGGTGAGACCTTGCTTAAAGAAGTTCAAAAGGCCCAATCCACCTTTGTTCTTAGGAAGAGTTACTATATTCCAGGCAACACGATGAAAGCCTTTTTGGGAGTCTTTAGACAACCACATGAAGTCTCGAAATAATCGTTCAAGCTTTTGATAAGAAGCGTGGGAAGGGGCCCAACATGACAAATAATAAATGTGGGTAGAGGCACAAATAGATTTACAGATGAGATACTTACCGGCAAGGGTGAGGGGTTTGGTTTTCCATTTTTCGATTTTCCTTTGAATTCGAGAAAGTACTTGGTCCCAGAGCTCTGAAGTTGGGCCTCTAAAGCGAAAAGGGATTTCCAAGAGCTTAATGATTTCATGATCTTGAGTACGCTTCCAACTATAGTTGGACAAATGGCTGTAGTTATTGGTGAAGCTATATACTGAAGATTTACGCAAATTTATAACAGATCCAGAGAGGGAGCAATATTGCTCAACTCGAGACAAGAGACACTTCAAATTAACAACATTATTTTGAATAAGGAAAAAGGAGTCATCAGCGAAATGCATATTGAGGAGTTGATGTTGAAAGAAGATAGATGAACCCCAGATAAAACATTGTTTTGAATATCCAAGTTGATTTGATGACAAAGAAAATTAGCAACAATGATGAAGAGGTAAGGAGCAAAAGGGCAGCCTTGCCTAACAGACTTATGAATAGAAAAGGGAGAAGTGATGCCGAAGGAAGCCGTGATTCGCTCAGTAGCATCTGAGAATAAGCATTCTACCATATGAATGAACTTAGGGCCAAAACCCAATTTAGTTATGGTTTGGATAATGAAGTCCCACTTAATATTATCATAGGCTTTAGCGTAGTCAAGCTTCATCAGGAGAATATCCTGACCCTCGACCTCAGCCCACTTAAGACCTTCCCAAGCAGCCACCACATTATTTAATATGTATCTTCCTAGGACAAAGCCAGTCTACTGGGGGGAAATAATAAGAGCAAGGATTTTCTTTAATCGCAAAGCAAAACATTTAGCCCAAATTTTGTAAACCACATTAAGTAAGGTGATAGGTCGCCAATTGGAGATACAAGTAGGATCTCCCGATTTAGGGAGAAGATGAATAATCCCTTGGTTTAAGATTGGTCCCAAAGAACCAGTAAGCATAGCCTCTTTGATAACATGGAAGAGGTCAGAACCAACCAAATCCCAATGCTTTTGGAAAAATTCGACTGGAAAACCATCATAACCAAGGGCTTTCCCAAGGCTTAGGTTAAAGCAAGCCTGTCAAAGCTCAGCTGGAGTAATATCAGCTTCTAAAATTGTCAGCATAGAAGAATTAGCCAATCTAGGATAATTTAGAGTGGCAACCACGAAGGATGCAGGATCCATAGGAGTAGTGATGAATAAGGCCTCAAAGTGTTCCTTAAGGTAAGAGAGAAGACTATTTTGGTCAGGGATAATGGATCCATTTGTGGAGAGTTTATCTAAAGAGGGCAAAGAGGAGGACCGGTTAAGGTACTTAAAGAATTCCTTACATTGCTCATCTTGAATGTTAAGCCAAGTGAGTCGGCTTTTAATGAAGGTACCTTGTGCCTTATATACTTCCCAATGTTGAAAGGCTATACGAGCTCTAGCAAGCTCTCCTTGAAGGTGACTATTGAAGGGATCATCAATTAGTTTGGTCGTAAGGTGCTCAATGGTAGACATATGTTGGAGTACTCTTATCGAGAACGAGAGGCAACTTCCTTACCATAATGACGGGCGAGATTCCTAACTCTACTAGTAGTCAGAAGCCACCAGTGGATCCAACCCTTTGGACCTAAGGGTCTAGGTTCAGCATTCCAAAGGCTAGAAAGAAGTTGTTGGGCGGAAGGAGAAGAGAAACATTGACTATGTAACCTAAAGAGATGATAATTCCGTCGTTGGTGGTCATTATGGATCTGCATAAATAAAGTAATGAGGAGATGATAATTCCGTTGTTGGTGTACGACTAGTCAAGGAATCGGCTGCTCGTCACACTTAGGCTAGTTAGGTGCCTCAGTACGACCACTTCGAGCACGTGCGTTACGTGTGGTGATCCCAGTAACGATTAGCGTTTGGTAGCCACAGTTGCATAGTTCAGGGTGTGTACAGTAAGTGGGAACGGATGCTGACGCTAGTTAATTTAGACTTAGGACATTAGTTAGAATTAGTTAGTTTTCTCAACCCTTTGCTCTTAGCGTCGAAGACATAAAACCATAAAAGACTAAAAAAATCATATACCTCGGACTTACTTAACCATACACCGTGACGACAACAAGTAAGTCTGGGAAGACAACGAACGATTAACCCCAAGTGTTCCATGGGGCGTTTAGGCATTTAGTCTGCGAAGTTCGACCGGATCGCGCGTGCTACGCTCGTTTCGTATGGTTAAGTGTAGGGGTACCTCGCCACTCATCAGGTTGCATGTTGGTGAACTTTAGTAGTAGAAAGGGTTTGCCAAAAAGAAAGAGTGGAAAAATAATATCTATCTAACCAACTATAAATGCGAGCCTACCCCTTAAGAAGATTGTTCCAAGTGAAGCTATTTAGAGAGCCACTAGTAGTGGCTGCGATGCCGTCCGAAAGATAGAAATGTTTCTTAAAATTTGACCAGGCTTGATATTCGTGATGAGGAAGTTGAGAGAAAACACCCCCAAGCTTATCATGAGAGAATTCCATCATGTTAAAATCACCGCCAAAAATCCAAGGAATAGACGGGAGGCTATGAGTGAGTTCATGCCACAATCGAGCCTGTTTGGTAGAGTCATTGGGAGCATAAATAGAACAAACTCCGAAGGGACCATGTAAGGAGGAGAAAACAGCCCAAGCCACTCTGTGACCTAAATCAGACCCATGCTGTAAGAGTTTGTCTTTCCAATAGGTTGGAAAAAGAATGGTTGCTCCACCTTTGCCACACTCATGAGAAGTAGTGAGAATAGAAGAATGGGGGAGAAACCAATGGGCTGAAAGAGATAATTGGTCCGTTGAGATCTTGATTTCTTGAAGGAGGAGGAAATCCAAAGTGAGATTTAGACTAGAGAGAAAGTTGTTGGCTCGTTTGCGACGAAGACTATCAGTTAGGCCTCGGACATTCCAAGATAGGAGGTTCATGGAGAAGCTCTAGATGTTATGAGTGACAGGGCAGTAGAAGAATCTGGGTTAGGGATGTCAGTCATCATAGTAGTGGAAAGAATTGCAAAGGAGTTGCTTGTATTAACAGTTAGAGGTGGGTTAGTTCTGGGCAAAGGACAAGAATAACATGATGATGATGCTTCTAAGTATTTTTTTTTTCCTATATTAATCAATTATATTTTAAATTTCCTCATAGCTTTGTCTTTTTCCCACCATAGTCCATTAACAAAGTTAAATGAGTAGTAATAGGAAAAATATTACCAAGATGAACCCTAGAAGAGAATAAAAAAAATCCATCATACAAGATGTGGTCGATGAGCTTCTACCTCGTACGAATCCAATGCAAAAAAATGTCCTGCTATTGCTGGAGCTCTACTTTATTGGAACCGTGCCAATATTCTGTCGAAACTTATCCACAATTTGATGATCAACGCTGGCTATGGGTTAGGACAAGGATTCTTGTACGTGAAAGAAACAGGTTTTAAACTCTTTCCATGTACAATTTTCTATACTGGTTATGGATAAATAATAACCCAATGATGACAAGAGAGCCACGTATTCGGATCCAAGTTTGCCTTGTTAATTAAAATCGTTAGAAAATCATTTTACCCTGACTTCTTGCATTATGCCGGAAAAAATAAAATACAATCCTGTTCCATATGAAGGTCGTCCTCGCAGTGGATCATGTTTAGCATTCTAGACATCGTGAATCATCGAGAAGAAATACGTGGTGTTCAAACAAATCTTGACAAGTGTCAAAAGTTACATGGACACACAAACCAGGTTTAAACAGCCATCAACAGATAAAGCGCCAAAGTTTGGAGCAAATTAATGATATTAAAATATCGTCTTTTCCCCCAAGAAAAGGAAAAAAAGCGCACACAATGCGACCTTTTCCGTTGCAGTGACTTACCGTTTCAATTCAAACCGCGAAAAGCCACGCAAATGAGCAATAATTAATATAATATCTGAAACTCACGCCCAAGATATTTTTCATTCTAATAGCTCTAATTATGGGCGATATTTTTCATTCTAACAGCCCTAATAATGGACGTTTCGTAGAATATCAAAAGAGCAAGCAACTGTTTCGACCAAGGTGAAGAAGTGAGAACGCATTTTTTTTCTACCGCGATCAGGAAAGATGCGGTACGGGCAAAATATCTGCGCAGCGGCCATAAACCAGTAACCTGCGCACACCAGAAATGCCAGCAAACAAAATATCTGTCAGCTTCGGTACCTGAAAAAAAGTGAATTTTGAAGAAATTGGCGTCCCGCACAAATATCTAGAGCTGCAAATATCTGCGCCACCACAGCTGCTAACGTGGATAAAAGCCCCTGGCCTTGATGTCCAAGGCGGTGTCTGTGCCGTGCGCCTGCTGGTCTGCGTTTTTCGGCGTTGCTGCCGCTGCTGCTTCCGCGATAAAAGTTGGATCCTTTTTGCTGTTTCCGTGACTGTTGCGCTACAGAGTTTGAAACGATCGCATTTTGGAGTTCAGAGGAGCTGTGTTTGCTTCCAGCGTCGTGGTTTATTGGCCGCTGCTGCGTCTGAAAGTTTTGTTTTCTCCGCCTTCAACGGATGCCGTCTGGTGCTTCCGCAGCAGGTTTCATGTGAGTAGGCCGTTCGATTCGCATATCGATTGAGTTTGGTAAAGGTTTGTGTCGCCGGCATGGCGCCGAACGCGGCCAACGGCCGGGATTTGCACCGTCAAGATGGCCAGGATCAGTGCAAAGAAGGAGTAATGGGATACTATGACGAATGCTCCGCCGATTCCGCGAATTTCGTCGATCTCGGTTGTTTGCAGCTCGACGCCGGCGACGCCAGCGACTGTGTCGGCGGCTCCGTGAGTCTTAACCTGCGCATCGCTTCTTTCTGTTTTTGGTAATTTGCTAGGTTTTGTTTCTGCTTTGTTCTGGTAAGTTTTTGTCCTTAATTTTAGCTTTAAAGGACTGAATTTGCCTTGGCTTGCTGTCTCCTTTTGATGTTTGAAAGCTGTGAGTTACGCAAACGTCGCGTTTTCTTCTTTTTTTTCTTCTTTTTTTCAATTATATTCTCGCGTTTGTGATATTGCGACACTTGAGAGTTGTTGAATTTACCTATGTTCTTGCGTTCGTTTTTCTCTTCGTTTCAAATTCATCGTGAATTTTGGTGCTTCGAACATGTCTGTTTGTTCGCTTCTTTTCTTGTGTGCGGTATTTAGAAACGGTGGCTTTTTACTTCTTTATGATTTCGTGGTTTCACCGTGTCTTGTTCTGAAACGGCGATTCTGGTAATGTGCTGAGACATAGTCGGTTCAGGGACAGAGCAGAGTTCTTCATATTGTCAGGCGAGAATATATCTTAGATGCGATTTAAACGTAGTTTTTCTAAAAATGATTTTCAATTTTTAGTTATGGTTCTGTAATGACTGCTGCACCAAGAATTCTGTGTCTGGTTCATTTTTTCTTGCTTTATTGGAGGTTCTGTTCCGAAAACGTATTGACCTTTTAAATTTCGGTGAAAAATGTCTTGTAAATGTGACGCGACGTTTCCAAAGATGCGATTGAGCCTGATTTTAATCATCGAGATGAAGTTTTTGGTTACCGATGAGCTGTACCATTTAAGCCTTAAAAAGAAATAGAATAAGTGATAAGGTAATAATTTGAAGTGCATCTTGACTCTGAACTTATTGAAATAAGGAATATTCTTGGATTTTTTGCTTTGGCCGGGGCATAGTTATGCCTCGGTTTTCTAACTTTTATGTTATGCTTGCAGCCAAGTGATGCGATCATGATCACAGTGCAGTAAGAACTAGTCTGTGTTCGGATGATCCTCGCTGAATTAATCGATAGGTTTAATACTCCAGCTAGAATTCTTCCGATGAAAAAATGGATTGTATGATTGACTGGCATCTTAATATATGATCATTGTTCACAACCATGAAACCTGTAGTTGTCAAATCACATTTATATGTGATTTTTTGTAAGTATCACAAGGAGGTAATGCTCTTGCACATAAGCATAATATATTGTTAGCGTTTGTGCAAAAAAGCTTATTGTTCTTACTTAGGCGAAAATTATCTTGAATTGCAAAGGTACCGGTAATATTTTTCCCCTGTTTCCATGGATCCTACAAATACGTCTTGCACTTTGATCTCTGTTGTATTCTTTATGACATTTTGTACCTCTGTCTCTTAATGTACTATAAGAGAATGATCATATTACTCTTAAAATGGTTTTTTTTATCTGTTTAGCCCATGGGGATGGTGGATTGTGTACACCCAGGATGGACTGATGAGATGCATTCTTCGTATTTGGACACAATGGAAGCAACGTTTGTCAAGAAAATGTATGATAAGGAGTATTGTGCCTTGGATCTTTGTGGAGAGTCACCGAGAGAGCAAGATAGTCAAGATCCTGATACTGCAGAATCGAAGCTTAGCTATCCGTCTCCGTTTACAGAGGTTAGCCACTATATCTCTTATCTTTATCTTTCTTTTGGGTTGAGGAGAAATTTAGAAATCGCCTATTGGTTTCACATTTGAGCATTTGGCCACTAGCTTTATTTTTTCACCTTGTGCAGCTCAAGGTTTGGCAGGAAGGAAATTGGCAGAAGCCACCACACTTTAACATAGCCAAGAAAGCTGTTTTTACAACTATTTCACAAAATCCCTGGGTACAGCGTTTCAGAAGACTTCCCCCTGGCCAAGAACAAGGATCCAGTAGGAATCCTCTAAATGCGTCTACTCCGATTCTTGAACAAAAAGAAACACCAAGGTCAATGCATCATGTTGCTGGCGATTTCGCAAAATCTAATCATTTCCTTGGTGAGCGTCTTAATATCTGGCACTGTAGGCAGCAACATGGTCGTGCGGTTGCTATGAAATCCTGTATAGGTAGGAAGCTGATATTTGGCAAAAGTTAACCATATGTTTTCCCAATTGAAGCTGCTGGTCCGTGTTATGGCAGGAATTGAACTCCCTGCTTCAGAAATCTTTTATTGCCTATTGATTATCTGCCCTCAATGCAGAGAGAGCTGTTGAAGATACATCTTTGGTGGAAAGAGTTCTCATGCGTGATAAATCTGAATCGCGGAATATGGAGGAAGACATTGCAGATGAAAACAGAGTTCCAAAAAGGAGGAAGGGAGATATTCACGGTGGTTACAGCTCACACAATGATCAAGTACATTCAAACATCATTGCAACCATACAACTAAATTAAAAAGCTGCTTTCTGTCTTGTATGAAATCCCCAAATTATTTAGCAAGCCGTATAGATTAGATCATAAAGCATACTGCGACTAACAATCATATTTTACGTTTGAATTCAGGTGGTTCCGATGCTGGGGTGTCGAAATGTACAGCAAACAGGTGTTCCTAAACTTTCCAAGGTCGTTGCTTCCATGAACCGTACGCTGGAGCCGCACAATCCTGTGAACTCATTGCAGGAAGCCCAAAGGTCCAGGTTGGCTTGTCCCAGAGGCAAGAAGAAACTGGTATGATGATTGGTGCTGCTAAAGTAGCACAATCAATGTTACCTTCCGATTTATGAAATCCTAAAATTTGGGATGTGGAGCAGTTTCATGTCGATGTCCGAGGAAATTGATTGGAACAATTTCAAAAGAGCTGTTTTTTCTGCGATACCAATCAAGTGTACCACTAACGCTTTTCTTATGTCAGTGTTGTAAATAAGGATTCTTTAGCATCCTGTATAATAGGTGAAATGGAATTCGTATCGTTTGTTTGTTTTATCGCTTTGGGGAAGTGAGACAATTAAGTAATGATATAACCAGTATGACTTTGCCACTCACAGCATTGATCTCACTTTGTCCAAGTCAAGTTGTTAACCGCTTGGTATTATTTGATACAAACTCTGTTCATGTTTTGGAGGCCCTGAGATTCAAACCCAGGATTATTTATGGATAGTCATGTCAATCATACATGTGAAACATTTTACGGGAAACACTAATACCTCTGTCAGGTAGCCTACAAGATTGTACATCTGCAGCAGTGCAAAATGAAGTCTCAGCATCTGTGATTGGAACGATTCATGTCAACATTGGTTCACGTTGCTATTCATTTTGAGTCGTAAGCTATATCTCGGTTTTTCTTTCTTACCATTCTTTTGTTATTCGTTGTAGAATGCAAGTAAATCCAATCTCATATCTTTCATTGTATTTTGTCATATCGCTGCTTTATGTCATGTTTATCTGTTGTATTTTTAACAAGCTTTTGCCATTATTAAACGGTGTTAATACTTTTTGAAGAAAATTATATTAGATGAGACCTTGAATGCAATCATTCATTTTGCAATCCTCTTAAATTTCTAGTTTAATTTGAGATCAAAAATTTGAGAGGACTTTAAAGAAAAAAAATATCCAGTCTGTAGGCTTTTACTCCAAACATCAACAAAAATTTATTCTAAGATGACTCTGCATATTACTTCTAAATACGGAGGTGTTAGGTATCATGCTCTGTTTACGGAATTCAGAAATCGTATTGCCGATATGTTCTTCAACGTACAGCCAAAGACTATGCTGCAAGCAGATGCCCAATCTGTTGCCAATGAACTGCCCTGAAGCGAAGCATCAACCCGCAACCTAGCAGTAATTAAGCCATCCCTATACGGATACCGTTGACTCAACCTTTTAAATACAAATCAAATAAAAGCAACATAATCATCTTAAAAAGTGATTTTTTAATGATTTCCTAAGTATGTTCCGTTGCTCAAATCTGAGGGACATCATTTTACAATATAAATCCAACAATGAACAAAAAATATATCGTCCTACTGTCTCGGTAAAATTGATCTCACTCTAAGTAATGTCGGAATATATCAGTTAGTTTGATCAATGCAATTACTCAGATGATCAGAACATAATGTATAAGCCAATCATTATTGAAAACAAATGGCAATGACAACGCCAAATTTCTTCCATCATGTGATATGAACTCGACCAAAATTAATATGCAACCGTTTGTTTTCTTTTTCATCTATGTAGAAACGATAACAAGCCTCTCTTCAACACGATGCAGATAAAAGAACTCTCGACCAAGGTAAATAAGTAACCTTGCCAAAACAAAAAAAAACTACCAGAGCATAAATTATGCAAGAGGGAAAATTTAGACTGTTGAAGATTCAGCTAGACTGCTTCTTCTTCTTCTTTTTCTTCTTCTCAGGCTCTTCAACGATTTCTGTTGCTTCATCATCTCTGTCCTTTCTCTTCTTTGCTTTCCCATCAGGCTGCTCAGAGGTAACCTCTAATAGTACATCCTCTTGTGAAGATTCTTTCTTGCTTTTCTTCTTTTTCTTTTCCTTCCTGTCACTTGCATCATTGAGATCATCTTCTTCAGCTGCATCAAACGAATCCTTCTTTTTCTTCTTCCTCTTCTTTTTCTCTGTATCCTCTTGGCCAGTTGGTTCCTCCTGCAAATTGTCTTCCTCTCCTTTCTTCTTCCTCTTTTTCTTCTTCTCAGGCATCTCTTCCGCATGCGGAAGATCGTTCTCATCTCCTATCGCAAAACCTGGAGCTTCTTCCTTTGCATCCTGTGTCTTTCTCTTCTCAGATGGTTTTTCGTGTCCAATGGTTGAATCTGCGGCAGGATTATATGCCTGCATAAAAAACGCATAGAAGAGTTTCAGGATATTATTTATTTCAGATATGCACAAAGTAACCCAATGCATTCTTTGGTTACCTTAGCTGCAGTCAAAAGGCCTGCTGCAGTCTTCTTTCTCTCTTTATCGTAGGCCTCTATCTTCGGTTTGCCTTTAGATGAACCACCAAGACGCCCAAGAACTCTGGTTTCAAGCTGTCTCAATCTTGCTTCCACCTATCAAAAGAGTAAGAAAATTTAAGACATTTTCATGCTGTGCACAGAACATCCTCCAAAATAATGAAGGCTACAACAAAAAATAACAAAAACAACATCAAGAGAACAATGCCCCAAGTTCATCGTTGCCCACCTTCATTCTACCTTCAAGTCCAACCGAAGCATCTTGGTCTTCACCCAATGCATCACACCTTATTGCCAGTGCAGTTTTTGCTGCAAGAGACCTTGAAATCTTTCCTTTCAATTTGGGAGCAGCTTGTCCAACTAAAGAAGCATGAAAGATAAGTCCATATTTTGGGGTTTCATGCTTTGTTTTTAAAGCTCTAAATAATGCCTGCATGGCAATCATACCACATGAGATTGAAAACAGATTGTTGCAATACACTTGGGTCATTAAACAGCTATTAATTGGAGTTTAATAAGTAGTACCTTCTCAGCACCAAGTATTTGGATTGTGCTTGCAGGCTGTTTGGACAGATTTAATAAGCTACCTGTATGGGCTATGAGGCGTGCACCAACAAGTTCTCCCACCATGGCAGTCAAATTAGGAGCAATCGCATTCATTCGGCTTCTAAGGTAATCAAACAATTGTCCCCTGTACTCCGAAAGCTCTATTACCTGATCACAGAGGGCCTTTATGTTCAACATATCAATATCACTGATTTCTGTACCCATTGAGATAACTGCAGCCTCTTTCAACTCTGCCTCAACTTCTTCTGGGAGAGTCTGTGAATGTTTAAAACAAATTCAGCACACATCCCAAAGCATCACATCAAAAAGTACAACTCTTTTTAGGAAAATGGACAGTTAGTACCTTACCTTTAAGCCATATCTTATTTATCTAAGGTTGGCATTACAAAGACAGCAGAAAAAACCCAAAAAAGCATGGGAAGAAAGAGTAAAGAAGATTTTTAAAAACTTCAAATAAGTATTTGATTTGACTTTAGATAGATGTGAATGGAGTAAAGATAGATAAATAAAGGAGATTTATCTATCTAAAAAATGAGAGCTATGAAACCCACAGGAAGAGGGTCCAATCAATATTTTCAACATATATAGGACCACAATACTTGAAAGACATCAATGAAAGGAGAAAAACTTCGAAAGTAAAGGATTAAGATACCTCAGAAAAATCAAGACCTGAAGCATTCTCTCGACTACCCATAAGCTTTACTGCTTTAGCATACTGTATATTATCCTGTACAATCTTTGTCAACTCTGGAAAATGCCATCCATACCATTCACGGACCCTCATGGCATAAGTATTTAATTCTTTGTCAAGATCATCCAGTAATCCAATTGCTTGAATTATCATTGTATCCACCTTATCAGGGCTGAACTTGAGCTTAAATCTTGAAAGACTGTGGGAAAGACCCAAACTCATGGGAGCAAGATCCTGACTCCCAAGGCCCTCTATCAGTTCATTTAACTGGGATCGCACACCACGCAGTAACTCTATGACAGAGTTGTTGTGGATACAGTCTATTTTCTAAGATAGGAAAAATACATAAAATGAAATATTAGGACACGTAATTGTCGTAGGATGCTAAAACAAAAACAGCAAAAAGATGGAATGTATACCAATTTCTCTTTGATTGCATTCCCAAGTTTTGAATCAGCGACAGCTAGTGTTTCACCATCACAGTGCTTTTTTAGAAATTTTCTCAAATCCTTGCTTGGTTTGCTATCAACAAGTAATGTTGTGGAACTTAGTGCTTCTGCAGTGTTCTCGAATTTATTGAAAGCTTTTAACTTGACAACCTGAATCAAATGACAAAGAACAGATATCAGTAAATTTTTGCATGCAAAGACTTTGTATATTGAACATAATTTAATACTTAGCATGGGAACCAGGTCAAGGGTTCAATTTCAACCGGCTTCAATGAGTTACCGGGAAAAATTCTGTAATGGGAATTCTAAAACTGTTGTTGTGCATGGACGTGAGTAAAAATTCAAATTCAGTTTCAGATTTAATAATTTAATATTAAAAAATGTGTTGGAAGCAATAGTCAACTAATGCTTATCCTGTATAAGATAAATGAGAGGGTTTTTGATAGAGCAGCGGTGTTAGTATACTGGCAAACAATTTTAAAATCCTTGCCTTCCCATCTTTGAGGTCCATTCCAAATGTTTGTGATCATGCAGTAACAAGTGTTTGCAGGATTATGAAATTGCCAGGGGTCTTCATCGGGTCCCTATTCGTATACTCTACGGAATTACTCGATAAGAAAATAAGACACGTTTAAAGACATAGAAGTTAACAGGAACATATGCAGTGCAAGTTTAAGGAAAATAGGAAAATGCTAAAAATTATAGTGAATATTAATGACTTGTAAATTGAAAAAGGTTATCATTTTCCTTACCTAGGGTCAACCATTAAAAAAAAGATAAAAATGGAGATAAAGACATACAAAATCAAATCCAACTAGACAATGTGAAGACAAAACAGTGAAGTTCTATAGGGTTTTGAATGATTTTTCAAATATTAGTGGAACTTGTTTTGTTATATAAAGTGGAATGTTAAACACTCAAAAGACAAGAGAGAAAAACAAATAAATAGCCCTGGTATACATGTGTTGGAATAAGCAGCATCTTTAACAATACATTATTACATTACAAATGATGAATTAAAAGGAGCTCCAAGGGTTATCCTTATAGGAGTCTTACCTAAGAGTTCTATAAGTTCAGTGTATATCAGAGCGGGCTACTATGTAAATGAAGTTTTCCCTCATATCATAAGTAAAATAATATATCTAAGAAGGCAAGATAGAATGTGAAGCATGATGCCATGGCTAAACCCTAATGGAAATTTACAACTCATAGATGCAATCTTTAAAGAGGGTGATGAATTAAAAAATGTGCAACATCAAAAGGTGCACTATCATATAAAAGGCAATAAAGAGTAAAAGAAAAGAATGTATGAATGATAAAAATTAATCACTAATTGAAATAACTATCTCTGACAAAAGAGGAAACACTCGATTGAACTAACACATTACTTGAATAATGCAAAATAATTAACAAAGAAGAGTTCAGAAACTTTGTAAAACAAAAAAAAAATCACACATAATCTTCAGAGAGATCTTGAATAAACCTAGATATTAACATTTTAGCTATCTAGGCATAAAATGAAGTCTACCACAGTGTTGATTAGAGTTCGGGACTAGACTTCACAGTGTGACATATAGCCAATGAAACGATCATCCATATAAAACCTAGACTAGACTATGAAGAATTTAGTGGCAAAAATTTTTGCAACTGTTTTAACGATTTTACTATTTCAATATTCGATAGTCAAAAGAGTACTCGATAAAATACTAACCTTTCTGGCAGATTCAGATGTCTGAAAATATTTCCATAAATCCTGATATCGAAGAAAAAAAGACAATAGATAATCAGCGCAACCAGCTCCCGTAAATCCAGAGATCGACCCAATAATAGTATAACAATAGTAAAATCAGCGAAACCAAAACAATATACTTTCAGAAATTCTCAAGAAACAACCATGGCAATGAAGTCAATCCAGTTAAAAACGTGTATTGCAAATCACTACAAAATAAATATTTACGTACCTCGAGATTGGCAAGCTTCGCCTCATCGAGAACTTTAAAAAGCGCAAAACCCGCAGGGGTTTCGAACAAAACCAACATCTTCAGATAAGCTTAAATACAGTCCTTGGCTGAACAATGAACCGAAGCTGCAACAAAACTATCTCAATACTCAAAGCTATGATTTCGCAGCAATGCGATCGGATATAACAACGTTATAATGTTTGCGAGAGACAGGTATTTATCTGCGGACCGATTTAAGAATTGTTTTATCCGTCAAATGAATGGCTGCCTCTAAAACCCTAAACCCTGTAAAGCCAGGGAGTTGCGCTTTTTATAGCACTCCAGTTTTCAGCGGACTCATTTTGTTGCGGCAACGCTCCGATGATGATGGACAAGAAAAACTACTGTCATTTTAGCAAGACTGTGATTTCAAAGTTCTAGTTGCGGTGTTGGAACCCAAACCTGTGATGGGGGGTTACTAACCAGAAACTCATACCACTACGCTAACATTTTATTGTTGATTTCAGTTCAAAATTTTAGTTATGAAATCTTTACATTTAGAAAGTTTTATGTGGATCATTTTCATGGTTTTCTAAACTTGGAATCATGACTAAAGCATATATATACCCTACTAATAATACTTCCATTTCACAACCCTTATCTATTATGTTATTTTATTTGTAAGGAACCAAAATAAATAAATAAATATATACAACCACTAATAATACTTCCATTTCACAACCCTTATTTATTATGTTATTATGTTATTTTATTTGTAAGGGACCCAAAAAAATCAATGTTTACCCCTAAAACATATAGCCAAGTTACAACATTACAACTTAACATTACCCACTAGAATCAAACTCATAACTTGGAACTTCTAAATCAAAAGTCTTGCCAATTTTTCTTATGTTTTACTTGAGTTCTACAATAAGTCTAATGGCAAGACTCTTATTTTGATAACTCCAAGTTATGGGTTCAATTCTAGTGGGAGGGCAAGGTATCAAACCCTAAAAAAAAATATTAAAAATGAGCAAAAAAATTCAAAATACATAAAATGCTTTACACTATGTAGATATCATAAAAAAAATATGGAAAGAAAAAACTTTTTGATTTTAGGATTGTCTACTCAAGGTTACAACTCTACAATTAATACTTTGAAAAATTAGGCGAACAAAATTTTCATCATTTTTCAATATCCATGCTTAAACTTAAAATAGCAAAAGGATTTGAGATAGAGAGTTGTGGCTTAATACCAATATTTGTATCAAAGCAATATAGTGGCATCACTTTTAGAATATCTTCACCTCATCACTTATTATTAATCTTATGTTAAGAATCTTTATTATTAAGTACAATCTTATTGTCGACACTAGTTTCAATCTTTGAGTTAATAGTATTCTTGTCAAACAAGGAAAAATATGGAAAGAAAAAACTTTTTGATTTTAGGATTGTCTACTCAAGGTTACAACTCTACAATTAATACTTTGAAAAATTCGGCGAACAAAATTTTCATCATTTTTCAATATCCATGCTTAAACTTAAAATAGCAAAAGGATTTGAGATAGAGAGTTGTGGCTTAATACCAATATTTGTATCAAAGCAATAAAGTGGCATCACTTTTAGAATATCTTCACCTCATCACTTATTATTAATCTTATGTTAAGAATCTTTATTATTAAGTACAATCTTATTGTCGACACTAGTTTCAATCTTTGAGTTAATAGTATTCTTGTCAAACAAGGAAAATTTTGTCTTATGACTTATTTATCTAAACTACTTAGTACTTTATCTAGTAAAAAGGATCATCACCTCGAGTCATAATAATCATCTCGCCAGGTGGGGTCCTAGGAGGATTGGTGGATGAGTACAGCCTAACCTCTTTGAGTGGCTACACCTAGGCTCAAACCTGGGTCTTTGACTTGAGAAATGAGCACTTGACCATCACTCTAATTTCTCTGTATTCTTTATTGTTATTTGATCATTGTTGTTGTTAACATTAGTTTGAGTTTTCATATATTTAATTTTATATTATTTTTTTCTACCTTCAACTTCAACATATTTTTTCTTTTATTCATAATCTTTTTTCGAGTAGAAAAGGACAAGCATTAAACAAATGTCCCTCACGATGGCAAAAGTTGCAAGAATTAGGAAGATTATAATATTCAAATGGCTAAATATAAGTCATGCATCCTACTTGTAATACCAATTCCTTTTTATGATTGAGAATAATGATTTAACCAAAAACATCTACGAAAACCAAAAGTTGTAAAAATAAACTTCATATGCTTAATGGGACCAAGAAAACTAATAAATTCTTCCTTGGCTTTCTAAAAAAAATCAACAAAATATTACATAACTTGACAAAATATGGAACTTTAGTATATTCTTCAAATTGGATATCAAAATATGAAGCCGACTTAGAACTGATTAATAGTGCATGCTTATGTATAAAAGATCCTACATCTAAGACACATTAAACCATCAAAGATTCTATATCTAGTGGTAAGACTCTAGATTTAAAAGCTCTAAGTCATGGGTTTGGTTCTTGTTTTTTTAGGCAAAACAACTCAAGGCTAGTAGCACAGCCCCTACCCACACAATAGGGGTAGATGTGATCCACAACTGAAAAGGATCTTACCACAAGGCTACTCTATTCCTGCCACACCCCAAAGCACACACAATGTTGAGTTATAATTATTTCAAAGTTCCAACAACCCTCCCCC
>MNCI01018056.1:151875-167443 GCA_015680685.1 Gnetum montanum | reverse complement strand
CAAAACCTAGCCTAACTTAACAAGAAGAAAAAAATGAAAATAATACTTGGCATGAATGACTTGGATGTCATGTTTTTTCATCACATTTTTTAACTACAAAACAAAAATTTGATTACGAGATAGGTAATCCAAATTTTGAATAAATACATATTGTTATGAAAGATCAAAAACCAATGACTCATATATATTATCATGAAGAGAAAAATTAGGTGTCTTAGTTATATTGATATCACTGGAAGAAGGTGTCATAACTTTTCCTTACAAGCTTGTAAATCTACATCTTGAGAATCAATACAAATTTTGACATCAATAAAAGAAGCAGAAATTTCAACATTGGTTGAAGAAGTTGGGATTAATAACTCAATACTATCTATCAAAGTTGAACTTATAACTTGAAGCTTCTCAATCAAGAGTCTTACCATTAGGTTAACATCTTGTTATTCCCTATAAATCTTATTGGTTATATGTCTTGATTTGAAGTCATGGGTTTGATTCTTGTGGACAATGCTGAGTTATAGAGTTCTAATTGGACTACATGCCTTGTGGGTAAATATTGTTAAAAACTTATCTCAACTTCCAATACCTCCCCTTATTGACTATATGTTTTTGGATGTACTTATAGTTAAATTATTTACACCACCTTCTTCTCATCCTTTTCCTCATTCCCTTCTTCCAACAAAGTAATTTAGGACATATAAACAACATGGTAGTTTTGTAAAATTTAATGATATGTCAATGTAACTTACAAACCATGAGCTACATGTTCTAACCAATAACATGAGGTGGGAGGGGGGTAGGGGTGGGGTAGAAGGGGGATGTGAAGGGTGGGGGTGTTGGAACCTTGAAATAATTGTAATATAGATAAACCCCAATATATGTAGTCAAATTAAAACTTTATAAATCATCATTGCCCATTAGAATCAAACCCATAATTTTGACTAGATACCTCATTTATGGGTTTTGGGGGGAGGAGGGGGGGAGGGGAGATGTGTTGGAATCCTGAAATAATTGTAATACAAGTACACCGTAGGATATATAGTCTAATTAGAAATTTATAACTCAACGTTACCCCCTAGAATCAAACCCATGATCTGGAGCTTTCAAATCAATAGTCTTACCACTAGGCTAACATAAAGTTGTTAACTAATAACAATGAGATGTTAGCCTAATGGTACAGGCCTTGGCCTAGGAACCCCAAGTCACATGTTCAATTATACTAGGTAGCATTGATTGATAAACTTCTATAAATTTTAGGGTGTACCTATGTTTCACTTATTTTGGGTTCCAACACGCCTCACCCTCGGTTCAATTATATAATAGATGGCTAATATGATAGTTTTATAGAACTTAGATGATGAGCCGCGATATCGCAGCCCGTCACCAGTTCTATAAATAAGAGGCAGCCTTCCTTTGTTTCTCCATCTAGATCTAGACCCTTAGCCAAACTATAGCAGTTTTACCATTCCAGAGTTAGAATAATTTCCATGTGCCCGCAGTAGGAGTCTCAAAGTGAACGGATCTTTATTCAAGCAATTTGTACCTGAGCACACATTGTGTCCGGCAATAAAGACGAACTTTCTGATAAACCTTGCAACATATGGACTAAGCTAAATAGGATTTAATTACTGTTAAATATTTAAATGCTTTTTTAGACACTTAATCTCTCTTAACCCTTAACTCTCCTAGTTAAGTGCATTCAATACGACCGCTTTGACCACGTGCGCTATGCTTGGTAACCCAGCGACGAATAGCGTTTGGTAATCCCAGTAGCGTTGCACTAGTTCAGGGTGTGTACGACAAGTGGGAACGGATACTGATGCTAGGACGATTAGAGCTTAGTTAGTGAAAGTTAGTTACTTAGTCTCTTCACCCTTTCTCCTCTTAGCATAGGCGATAAAAAGATAAAAGACATAAAAATCATGTACCTCAAGCTCACTTAACCATACAACTATGACAAATACAAGTAAGCTTGGGAAGATAGCGATTGATTATCCTTAAGTGTTCCATAAGGCGCGTAAACACTTAGTCCTTGGAGTTCGACCGGATTGCGCGTGTAACGCTCATATTCATATGGTTGAGTGTAGGGGTACCTCGCCACTCATCATTGGCGTCGTTGCCAGGGACTTAGTTGTTTGTGCACTAAGTAGAACATAGGAAATCATCCACATCGTTGGGAAGCTAAAACGAACCCTTAGGGTTAATTAGAAGAAAAATTAAACAACGGTAACTAGCAGATCGAATAAAACAACAATGTCTTCTTCTTCTCACAAAAGCACCTCACTACCTAGGGACCACACAAGAGACAATCGGCAGCACAACATACGTAACCCAAATCCACCAGTTCCTCAACAGTTTTGGGTAGTGTATACTCATCACGATGAGTATATACCCAACTTTACTTTTATCCTCCATCAAGATGAGCAACTGCATTGGAGATATTTGGAGGGTAACATAGTGTTGCCCCAAACCGAGCAGTCCCCAACATGCTCCTTCGTGCTCTTGCACAAATAGACATGTCACAATTATACGCAGAGTACGTTGCGTGCAACTATGACACAAGGGAGTACCATCCCACAGAAGCGCAACATCAAAGGGACTTGCGACAGGAGAGCTACCATACATCGTTGAAGGGTAAAGGGCCCCACAACGTCCTGCATGTTATAAGTGAAATTGGAGATGGTGAACCAGGTATAATAGGTTCTCCATCAAATGATGTTCCCCCTCCTAATGATGGTCAGGAGGTGGGTATCAGAACCTACACTCCATGATTCATAACCCTGGTTCTGATCCCCATGAACACCAAGTGTTCAATGAGGGAGCACAAACATATGACAAGGGCAGGCAGTCTGATCATCATCACGATCGGGGCCGTAACCACTGAAGAGAAGGTAGGAAACATCATCATGGCAACAGTTCCCCTTCTTCTTCACCTTCATCGCCTCATTCACCCTCTCCTTCCACATCAAGACGCAGTCACAAAGAACCCAACCATGAGGATAAGGGCAAACATAGTGAGAAACCTCGATAAGAGAGTTGAGAGTGAGGACGAGGGAATTCGAAAGAATCACGGCATGGAAGAAGGGAAAGTAGGGAACTGCGTAGGCATCACAGACGCCATGAAAGAAATGACAACAAAGAACCCCTACTTGCAACCCGAAGTATGTTAGACATTACAGAGGCTGTTAGAATACCTACAAGACACTAGAAAGATAGCAGGATCAAGAGACTAGACATGAATAATATTCCACGATTTGAGGGGGGATATAACACTGATCCTCATAATCACTTACAGGCATTTCACGATGCCTATGCCTTGCAAAATATTGAAAATGAGTGGCAAAAGTTAAAGTTGTTCCCAAGGACACTGATAAAAGAAGCGGAAAGCTAGTATTGGTCCTTAGAATCGGAATCCATTTGAAGGTGGAGTACGATGCTAGAACTATTTAATGATAAATATCAAACGTACTCCTAGGTGTCCAACTTGCGAAAACAGATCCAAGGATGGAAGCAGGGTAATCATGAACCCTTGGATGCTACCATGGGCCTATATTATGCACTGCTACATCATTGCCTGGGCCATGGTTACGCACAAGGGGTTCAACTCTGCCATCTTGTAGATGGGCTTAGGCACGAAACTAGGAGAACCCTTGGAACATATGCCCAAGGGAGATTATCTGAGCTTAGGTCCCATGAAGTTCATAGATTGTTGGAACAAGTAGCTAATGAAGAAGGAGAGCTATGCAAGAGAGAAAGCGTGGAAGAGTACAACTGCGATCCTTCCCTCCAAAAGAGGGGAGTGAGATTCTGTGAGGAGGAGGATGAGTCACCACTCAAAAGAGATGGTGAATAGAAAAACCTTGCAGCTTCAAAAATTAATGACAGGAATGTCGACTAAGGTAGATCAAATGTGGGACTCCTTAGATAGTAGATTCGAAACCGTCCTTAAAATTGTAGAGGAGTCTAAGGAGCGAAGTAGTGACTATGATAAAAAGAAGAGGAGAGACTTAGACCATGCATGTAACAAAGGTAAGGGTAAAATGACTATCACCGAAGAGGTTGTGGATTCCAATACAGAAAATGATGGTGGATGTGAGATATGTTAGTATGACCATCATAAGGGATGTTGCCCAATAATCTCACATCTACAAGAGTTTGGGGTGTATGCACTCAACCCAAGACTTAACAAATGGCAAGCACCCTGAAGGTTACCTTATCCCCAAGGTAACCCAAGACAGTTCCACCAACCCTTAATGTATTATCCAAGTGGAACTCTGCCACAACCTATCGAGCAACACCAGCAGTGGCAATACCCACAGTCATGGGGGATGCCACCGCCTAGGCAACAATACCCTTACCGGCAACCGGATCCATATGGCTATTACGTGCAGCAGCTGGTCTCTCCAAGTGACTCTGTCAATCACGTAACCCCACAACGTCACTACTAGGCTCGGGAGCATTATAGGACTCCTTCTCCTAGGGGAGACACACCACATGCATACCATCCTCCAAACCCATTCACAACTCTCACACCGATAGCTCCACTACCACCTACTCCAGTAATGCAAGGGGAACTCCCCACTCAACCACAGCAACATAATGCTACAAGAGTTGTGAACCTTCGACCCACTGCTAGTTCTGACAACCGTATAAAGAGAAGACCTTTCTTCATAACCAACAGTCCAAACAAGCTCTTACAACCACAAGTGATTGAGCCTCAAAACACCTCTCCACCAATTAAGGCTTCGGAGCTCCCTTCAAACCAAAAACAGAGCTCAACACACATGGTTATGTTAACACATACTGTCACTGACTGGATAAAGGTGGGCCACCTTCCCAGGAAATTCTTTGACCTTGGGAGTCCCTTAATCTACCTCCAAGTCACTCGGAATGAACCTTGTAAAGCTCTTCTAGACTCAAGCTCCGGAGTTAACTTAATATCACAAGAAATGTATAAAGCTTGGAACTTGCCTCCACTAAAGAAGAGCAATATTCGCTTAGAGCTAGCTAACTAGTCCATCACCGTTCCCTTGGGATTGGTGGAGGACGTCGTTACCACTATGTGTGGGTGGTCATACCCAGTTAATTTCCTAATGATCCAAGTAAACAATGACAAAGGGGATTTTCCAACAATAATGGGAAGGACATGGCTTAGCACCATAAATGCATGCCTAGGAATTTGCGATCTTTCCCTAGAAATATCTAAGGAAAACACTTATGGAAAGATCGAGAAGAAGAAGGTTCCATGCATCACATACAGTGATACAGAGGGTGATGGCATACAGGAATGTTCAACACTTCCTGTATGCAACCGATGTGCCCAAGAAACTAACATACAAAAGTTCCTATATGTAGCAACCACACAACAAAAAGACACCCCGTGGTTGATAGCTAATCCAAAGAGCAACTCACCAACATGCATGGAACTAACTGGGGGGAAAAATTGCGCTCACGTCGAAAGCATAGATACACTGGAGCATGAGCGTCACCAACTTCCAACCCTTAACTTGAAAACATCAATTGGGAGAAGTTGGACACTTCTAAAAAATTCAAACAAACACTCTTTATTTTAGATCTCCTCCTTTCAACTCAATTGTGGGGGAGATGGCCACCTATGCTAATCAATTGAGGCCCTTAGTTCCTTTTTAAGTTTTTGTTTTACACATTTTTGTTTTACAAATTTCTTTAACTTTTTTTTTTTTTTTGCAACATCGTTTATACTTTTTCTTTTATTTGTGTGTGTGTGTGTTATCCATTTTGTCAAGTTTGTCACCCAATAAGTACTCTTGGTGATGGTATGAACTATATTTTATGGGTTGCTAATGTTTGGTTTTTACCTTTAAGTTATGATGTTGATACTAAGGTATGGTTCTTTTGATATAATAAGCAATGAGTTCACATCATCCATGCATCCATAAATTTCTATGGTCTCTCTTGGCTTGGAACTGTGCAGTCCCTTTCTTCAAAATAATAATGACTATAAATGAATCGATGACTGGGCATTTCTCAAACTAAGAAAGGACTCAAGGATTGAAAAGGGTGTGACTTCAAGGGGACTTGATGCATTTGTGTTGGTCATTCTCTTGGGTGCTTGGATGTTTTCTTCTTGAGTTTTCTTATCGTTCTGACGTTACCCCATTATCGGGAAGCTGAGCAATAAAAATAATAATAAGTCTTTGCATGGTGTGGTTCCCATGCAAAAACACAAAAAAAACACCAGTGAAGATTCAAAGCACACCCCTTAGACGAAATAATCATCTGGGCTACAAGCACTGGTTATGGAACTAAAACAAATATGTTCCCTCTAACTAAGGTCCTTTCTCACTTCCTAATCTCCCCCTTCTCATTTAGTCAGAATGGTGGTGACTCTTTGATGAAGGCATTCTTGTTACTTCTAGTGGATGGTCTAGCCGAATGTATTAATGTGAAGTCACTAGATGTGGATTGTTTGAGGCTGGATTTGGAATGAGATCTACCAGGTCACATTAATCATTAATACACAAGGGGTTGTACATCACCTTGTTCTTGAGACTCCATTTCATTCTCTTCTTTCCATCATTCTTCCTCCATTGTTCACCTCATTGCTGGTTATATCAATAGTCTATATTTTGGTTGACGCATTGTTTTCTTTTTGGTAAACTCTTGTGGTTAAGACTTTAACTCTTGCTTCCAAATGACATTTCCAGAGCCTACGAACTCTTTGAATGTGGGAATGTCAGGGCATTAAGGGCATGAGCCTACTTTGGGGAGGACCCACTAGCATTCCTATTTGGTGCATCAGTTAATTTCTTTCCCTTAAACATTTTTGCAATCAATTTCTATTTCTGTTCATTTCCATCTCTAACATCCATTTCATCGGCATTACAGTTGTCTCTTGTTCTCCATCTTTCTTATTCCTTATCTTTTTCCATTCTCTTGCTACCAGAGGTTCGCGATTAGTCATGGGGGTCCTGGTCCAATTTTTTAGATTTTCTCCTAACCCCTACACCTTGGGTAGTCACTAGTTTTACACCTCCAGAATCCACATCAGCCATATCACAACTCAGCCAATGGACCTAACACTGAGGCAAGGTATCAAATGCATTGTGATTCATTTATCCTTACTAATATAAGATTGTGTTATGTGTGCAGATGGCAATCATACACTAATGGATTGGATCTGGAGGGAACATTTGGAATGGACCGGTGCTAAAGTAGTTATACAAAGAACAAGATTGATGGTGAACTTATAAATGGACAACGAAAGGTGCAATCTTGGCGTTGGTAGCAACAGACTTCTTCTCTCTTCTCTCTTAGCTGCCAAATAAGGCCTGATGTCAAATGTATAAAGTGTTCACTCTTGTTGTCATGAACACTAGTTTTATCATGTTTTGTAATGATGATCCGTTTACATGTCACCCAATTCACCATTAGTATCATTCAAGTCAATAATCCCATACCTTCCCAATATGTTGTAAGGAACTCGAGGACGAGTTTTTATTCAGTCATGGGGGTATGATGAGCCGCGATATCGCGTCGTCCCCTACGATATCGTGTATGCGATATTGTAGCCCATCACCAGTTTTATAAATAAGAGGCAGCCTTCCCTTGTTTCTCCATTTAGATCTAGACCCTTAGCCAAACTATAGCAGTTTTACCATTCCAAAGTTAGAATAATTTCCATGTGCCTGTAGTAGGAGTCTCAAAGTGAAAGGATCTTTATTCGAGCGATTTGTACGTGAGCACACATTCTGTCTGGCAATAAAGACAAACTTTCTGATAAACCTTGTAGCATATGGACTAAGCTAAATAGGATTTAATTACTGTTAAATATTTAAATGCTTTCTTAGACACTTAATCTCTCTCAACCCTTAACTCTCCTAGTTAAGTGCATTTAGTACGACCGCTTTGAGCACGTGCGCTACGCTTGGTAACCCAGTGACGAATAGCGTTTGGTAATCCCAGTAGCGTTGCACTAGTTCAGGGTGTGTACAGCAAGTGGGAATGGATATTGATGCTAGGACGATTAGAGCTTAGTTAGTGAAAGTTAGTTGCTTAATCTCTTCACCCTTTCTCCTCTTAGCATAGGCGATAAAAAGATAAAAGACATAAAAATCATGTACCTCAAGCTCACTTAACCATACAACCGTGAAAAATACAAGTAAGCTTGGGAAGACAACGATTGATTAACCTTAAGTGTTCCATAAGGCACGTAAGCACTTAGTCCTTGGAGTTCGACTGGATTGCACGTGTAACGCTCGTATTCGTATGTTTGAGTGTAGTGGTACCTCGCCACTCATCATTAGATATAATGTAAAGATGCCTCAACTATAGCCTAATTTAGCATTGTCTTGTCCACATAATGCCAATGAAAAATATTTTTTATAATAGTACTTGACATGAAGAACTTGAATATTATGTTTTTGCATCACATCATTTGTATGTAAATGAAACTTTGATTATGAGGTAGGTAATCCAAAATTTGAATGAACACATGTTGTGATGTAGAATCAACAACTAATAACTCATACAGATCATTAGGAAAAACAAAATCATGCATCTTATTTACATCAACAACACTAAAAGAAGATGTCACAAATTTTTGTTCGCTAATTAGTAAATCTATATTATGAGAATCAAAAAAGAATTTTTTGCATCAATGGAAGAAGCAAAAATTTTAGCATTGGTAAAAGAAGTTGCTAAAATTTAGAATTTATCATAGGGAAACAATAATTTTAGAGAAATTAGATATGCCAAAAAAATAGTCGAAACTCACAAACTTTAAACAGTTGCATTACAAAATTAGTTTTAAATAACTTGAAGAGAAAAAGTCAAAACCACAATATCATATAGTTTAGATTATTATTATTTATTTGTGGTTGAGATTTAAAATCAAATATTAACCTAGACTTGGTAAATAGCAAATCATCGTTAAATTTGTTACCTAAGTGTCAACCAATCATAAAAGGGATAAAAACAAAAGACAATGATTTGACAATTGACTAAAGTTGAGAAGTATCTTATATAACCCACTTCATTTTCATTACAATTTAGGTTAAATTCATGTTTTTAAAGTTAAAATTAGTTAATTACAAACATTCAATTTTATTCAGAGGGAAACATTGAAAAAATATATTAATAAAAGTAAAAAGTACAACAAACATACAATAAATATGCAAGGCACCCTCGTGGGCCAAGGATGTTGAACTATATGAGTCAAAAATGTACAATCATTAGTTTCGTAATTCCTTGAGAGTATTGTTAACCACTATTAACCAATTCGTAATGAAAGGGTATGACTTGTACCTAAAGAGCAATCACAACTTTTCTATGAAATATTATCAACCAACACTCATGTTATGAATGTGGAAAAAGAAGAATAAGAACTAAAGAAGAATCAATGGATCATTAAATGAAGAGCACCAGAAGAAATAAATACACTATAATGTGTATAAATAAAGAGGCTAAAGCAATTAGTAACTCAAATATATAAAGTAGATATTACGAAACAAAAAGTTCAAAAAGAGCACTTGGGTAACATAATCAAAAGGTTAAAGAAGTACCTTGAAGTTAAGAAGCAAGTGTTGCAAAACACAAGTATAATCCCTATAGCACTAGATCCAGTTTCCCATAGAGAAAGAGGTCTAAGTTGTGCCACATGTAGCCTCATCCAATTTCTTAAATAAGAAGATAAGATCACCTAGAAGGCTACAATGTTTGAAAAAAAAAAGAAAAAAAGGCTTGCAAAGAAGTATTTTGTAAAGCCTTGTGAATCAAGATAGCGACTTGTAAATACAATATAAGACAAGTTCATAATCAATAAGTTAAGTCAAATGCAACTCCAAAAATGACTATAGTTGATGAGTAGTGAAGGGTACCCCTATGTCCAACCATATGAATCACAGAGTGCTCACGCGTAATCTAGTCAAATTCCATGGACTCTCTAGTTTCTAGTGCACTAGTCTTTTAGGAAGTGAATTTTACCCTAATAGTCATTCGTTTCTTACTAATTACACTTGTGAAGTACAAAGGTATGGTTAATTGTAATCGAGGCATATGATTTTTATCATTTTATGTTTTATGTTCTTTGGAGCTTGAAGAGAGAGAGAAAGTAATTTAATAACTAATTTGATTTAACTAACTAATTGATCTCTAACTAGTCCTAACATAAACATCCAGTCCCACATTCTGGACACATCCTAAATCCACGTATCCACTACTCAATTACGAAGTGTTACGCTATTGGGCGTACCAAGCAATAACACTGCTAAGATTACAAAGCGAATATGTGTTATGCTCGAAGAGGTCGTACTTATGTATTTAATCTATCTAGCTTATCTTGCTTAATTAGCTTAATTACTAGAAAACATTAAATAAATGACTAAAAACATTAAATGCATGACAAAATAGCTAAACTATTCAAAATGCTACAAGGTTTATCAAGAAGCTTATCTTTATTGTCGTACACACTATCATACTTAGGTACTGTACTGACCTAAATCGTCGGTGTAAGGCTGGAAGGGAAACAAACACCGAGAGATCGTTGGGTAGCCATAGCTGACCCTGCCTTCGCCCGAGGGCAAGCTGGAAAAGTAAACGAAGGCAGAGTGCCTTGGATGGTTTGCACGCAAATCAACCAAGGACTTCCCCGAGCGTAAGCTACGGCTAGCGCTGGGGTTATCGTAAATGGTATGTAAACGGAATGCAAACGGTGATACGAAATGTAAATAAAGCATACTAAATTATGAATGAAGCATGAACAAAGTTATATTTGTAAAGCATAANGTCAAAGCGTAGTTGCACAAGTGTGAATGGCAAGTCAAACGCCTAGCCCCGGAAAATATGACACAATGATGTGACGATGTGAGAAGAACTTGGGAGCCAAAAATCGGATGTGACGAGCGCCCAAGGATTGCAAGTTCTATCCTCCTTCGGAATCGCCAGTTTCTCCAGTCTTTGCCTTTTCCAATCTTCTTCTCCTTCTTGCTGCTTTTGCTTTGCTTCTATTGCCTCTCCCAGTTTGTGTGAATTGATAGGGTATTTATAGGGTTGGGCTAGGGTTTGGCTAGGGTTTTCTTTGACCAAGTTCAATGTATTTTACAATTTGTGGGTCATTCAAGCCCATAAAAAAAATACAAATTAGAAATACAAGCCCTCAAGCGATAAAAAACAATAAAAAAAATTTAAAAAATTTAAAAAGATTAGCTCCAACTCTAGCCTGCTTGGAAAAATTATATTTCCTTTTTTTTTTTTGCTAAATATTTGGCTTGATTTTGCATGGGCTTTCATATCCCTTTTCCATTTTATAGATTTCTTGAAAAAGAAAATCAAGAAGGATTAACACCGCCTCGCTTGTCTAGCATCTAGCGTGACTTGCAGTGTGACCTCCAAAACTTGCAGGCTGAAATCTGGAATTTCTGAAGGCTGGGACCCATAGTTATCAATAGTGGACCTTGAGGATGACTTACACCCTTAAAATCAAGTCATTTTGGCTCAGTTTTGGGGCTCTAAAAATTGGTGACGCTGATCCTTACGCTATGCAGCATCTGAAAAAGTAACCCCAGCGTCACCAAGTTAAAATGGCACATTTGAGGCCCTAATCTTGATTTTCTGGAGGCTGAGAGCTGCTGGGGACCTTGGTGAAGGTCATGGGGGATCCTTGTGCTCGATTTCGGCCTATTTAAACTCAATTTCGGGGCTCCAAAAGTTGGTGACGCTGATCATTACGCTGTGCAGCGTCTATGGGCCCTGGGGGAACCTTGCCTGTTGAATCATGGACCATCGGGGGCTATTTCGGTGGCCTCCAAGTTTGGTCACGTTGTACTTATGTTGCACAGTAGCATGACTTAGCTTGATTCTTATCTAAAAGTGCTAGGCCAAAATTAGTGGTGTTTCATTGGCCCCTCTTTGTTGACGTCTGGAGGAATCCACCCGAGAGGTGTCGACAAAGAAGTGCAAAACACCATGAGCAATAAAGCATCAAACATTAACCGTCAGCCCTTGGCTGGGTGTCATCGCACCATTTTCAAAAGTACATGGGATTTGAGGGAATGTGGTTCAAGTGGGAGAGGAATGCTCTCTTGTGAACAAGTCATGTCATTGGTCCTTGTCAACAGCCGGATTTTTAGTAGACTCGGAACCAAGATATAGGAGGTGCATTCTTTGAAGAAATGGGACTCTTATAGAGTATTTGCGGGACTCGTTGTAAATAGCCAAAGCCATGCGATGATGTGCAACATGGTCTCTTTGAGACACAAGTGTAACTATTTTTCAAGACAATTGCCTTCTTGCCTAGGGCTTGTATGAGAATGGCCAATAGTCTTTTGTTTATGATGTCAACGAGGTCTTGAAGACCTTTTCCATTCATTTTTCTCTTTGACCTTTTTTTGTTTTTTTTTTCTTGTTTTCTCTTTTTTTTTTTTTGCTTTTTTTGGTCTTTTTGAAAGAGCTTGCTTTTTGTGCTATGCTCGTGTTTGAGCACTTGCATTTTGCATCATGTATTATGTATTGTGTTTTGCGTCGCAACTACTTAGAGAGCTACAGTATGCAACAGTGTATCAAGAGTTTTGAGGTGAGCAGAATGTATCAGGGGGGTGTAATTGAATAGGACAAGGGAGCATGATGGGGAATAGGGAATGTATCAGGAATCAGGAATGTACTTATGAACGGATTGATTAACCCAGTCACATGCATCAGGAAAAGCGTGATACCTTGTCGTCATGATGAAGTGCATCTATGCACGAACGCCTCAAAAGTGTCATCCTGCAAACACAACTCCAAGAAGACAAGAAAACCACAAATGAAGAAGTCAGCTAAACACTTTAAACAAGGAGATGGAGTCATCACATGTAGCTTTCAAAGCAAACAGAATCATGAACAGCATCAGTTTCATTAGGCCCCATGGGATGAATCATGCAACAAGTCTGTGTGGAATAGAAACCGCTAACTACAGTAATAGATCTTTTCAAATTTTACCTGGTCATCAATGATGTCGCTAGTTTATAGTCTTAGCGGACTGTTGTGGATTAGTTTCACGTCATAACCCCTTGGACGATGCCAGTTTAGCATCGTAGTGGACGGTGCATTGCTAGTTTATAGTCATGGCGGACTAAAAAGAGGTAAACTAGTTTATAGTCTTAGCAGACTCTGGATGCTAGTTGCATGTCATGGCGGATGGATGTAGCAGTTTAGTGTCATACCAGACAGAACTCTGTGGTATCAGTTTTAAGTGATAATCCAGGACTGTTCTGTGGTATCAGTTTTAAGTCATGATCCAGGATTATTCTGTGGTATCAGTTATAAGTCATGATCCAAGATTGTTCTGTGGTATCAGTTTTAAGTCATGATGCCAGGACTATTCTGTGGTCTCAATTTTAAGTCATGATCCAGGACTGTTCTGTGCTAGTTTATAGTCATAGCGGACTGATACTTACCTTGCTTGTGTAAAGTGTGATGCTACATGCATGGTCATGCTATGTGCCTACGAGATCCTGCAAAAAATTAACTAGGAAGAAAACAACATAAAAAAAAACACCTATCGTACATAGAGTTAGAATGTATGAATGAAAGAAAAGCAATGCAAAAAGTGGTAGTTTTATGCTGTTCCGAACCGTAAGCTAGTTTAAGGCCTTTTTGGGCCATGTATTTTTGTAGTTTTATGTTTTTTTTATTGTTTTTCAAATGCAATGTGTGAACTAAGTTGACGAATGTGTAAACAAAGAAAAATGCATGATCTAAGTGAGTGAGCAAAATTTAAACGCATAGGCTAGTGTAATGTAAAAGAAAGTCAAAAAATGCATGTCAGAGGAGTAGGCAGAAGGTAGGCAAGCATCAAGCACATTTTCAGCCAAGGGAGAGTCTTGGTCATGTAGTTGCTTCCTAACTAGGCATGGATTAGGGAGCATGCAAGGTTTAGGATCCTTTGGGGGGTTGTTAGCTTCAACCACTTGTTTGGGTGTGTTAGCCTTAAGGGTTGTGTTGGTTGTCATAGGTGTATCATTAAGAAACTCTTCTTCCAAAACTTGCACCATGTCTATGTCGTGGATAGTCGAAGAGGAAACGTTATCACCATGGATGATAACTTGACCACCTTCGTATGGAAGGTGGATTTCTTGGTGGATGGGAGAGGAGATGGCCCTTAGTTGAGCTAGCCAAGGCCTGCCTAGAATCATGTTGAAACCTGGCATCTCCTCTATGACAGTGAAATCTACGCTAGTGGGGAATTGCTCTCCCGCTACAAAGGCTAAGTTTATTGTACCCTTGACCGTGACATGTGATCCATTGAAGGATTTTAGACATGTGGTTTTGGTTGGCCTAATTTCATCTGCCAGGCCTAGCTTATCGATGACGGAGTACAGGACTACGTTCGTTGTTGCACCATCGTCAACATGCACTCTGCGGATGATGCACTGCCCAACACGAATGCTAATGGATAGTGGAGCTGTAGTGACTTCCCCTAGTTTGGGGTTGACTTTAACTGCATCATCACAAAAGGCTAAGGTTGTTGAACCTAATCCTTGTTGTGTCTGTTACGAAATTGTTGCACGGATGGATTCTTCGTTTGCGGGGATGTCCTCTGTAACAGGAATGGATGCTAACATTTGAGCCAAGGCTTCGCGGTGAGTGGTTGAAGTCATGACCAGATCGTACAAACTCATCATTGTGTTCTTCTTTTTTAGTGCTTGTTTTACTTGGGTTAGTGCAGCTACGAAGTCCTTGTCATTAGCTATCGTGTTGGTTTTAACTTTCTCCGTAAAGCTTGAGAGATAGACCTCTCGGGAGGGGGAATTAGGCTTGGTTTGCTTAGGGGTAGGGGCCCCAGTGTTCAGTTGCTGTTTGCTAGTTGTGGCCTTTGATTCGGTCATGGGAGTTGTGAGGTGCTTACGTTTCCATTTGGTGGGCCTAACCGGGTTGCTAGTGGGGTTAACCCTTGGAGGAGGAGGGATCGAGATGTTGTCCAGTATTGGGCTTTGGGCAGGTGAGGGGTCATCTCGTTGTGGCACTCTTATGACGAAAGGTTGCTTAGCGGTTTTTGTTGTTGTGTCATGCTAGTTTAACGTCTTAGCAGACGATGTCTGTGGAGCCTTGACCACAAAGGGTGTTGTGGGTGCCTGGGGTGGTACCTTGATAACAAAGGGAGGCCTCTTGTTTGTGGAGGCTAGGGGAATCTTTGCCTTACTGGGAGGCACACAGATCAAAAAAGTTTTTTGCACAGGTTTGGGCTTTCCACCTATGCTAATTGAGTTTATGACATAGGAGGCATCGTCTATGTTGGATTGACTTGTCGTGTCAATCATTAGTTGGCCTTCTTCTATCATTCCCTGTAGGTCATCTTGCAAGGCACGACAGTTGTCGATACTGTGACCAGCCATTTGATGGTAATGACAGTATTGGTCCAATTTAAAATGTTGTGGGACCAGAGGCTCATTTGGTACTGCTAAGGTGGGGTTCTTTAGTAGCTCACAATACCTGTCATGTTTTTGGCGAGTAATCTCTGACACGTGTTTGTGTTGGATTTTCCCAGCTTTCAAGAGTTGCTCCAATAGTTGAGAGGGTTGCATCGGTAGTGGTGTATACTTTGAGCGGTCCTTGC
>MNCI01018056.1:115406-133369 GCA_015680685.1 Gnetum montanum | reverse complement strand
GAGGCCACGGCTGGTGCCGGCACCAGCCAAGCCACAACGACCCCTGAAAAGGCCCCCCCAGCCAAAGCCACATTTTGAGCGTAAAGATCGTTCAAAATATGCAGCCTTACCTGTGAAGCATTCTAAATTGCTGAAACAACTGTTAGCAGCAGGGCACATTCAACCTAAGAAGGTGTCCAAGGAAGCTCTGAAGCGTCACAGACGTCACTGTGAATTGCTGAAGGACCCTTCTTTAGCCTTACCTAACGAACCAGCAGTTTCAAGATCTTTCATGCTCGACCGTTTCTGTGACTACCACCAGATGTGTGGTCACGACACGGATTACTACTGGGCGTTAAAAGACGACATTCAACGCATGATCGACGAAGGTCATCTAAAATTAGACAGTAGTAATCCGACGCGTCCGGAAAACCAAACACTGCATGTATATAAGGACCCGTTGAACGCAAACAACGATCCTTATACAATCACTGTGGTGAGTACGGACGATGAGCGTAAGGGATCGCCAAAATAGCTTTTTGTCTTGCGCGTACCCGCCAACCCATCCAGGGGGCCAATCATTTCATTGGCAGCCAGTGGCGTCTCGAGGCCGCCCTTCATTATACGGGCACCTTCTCACATAAACCCTCAGTCACACAACAACGCCCAAGCCGCGGCTTCGTCCGCGCCCATGCCAAGAGCGCCCTTCATTATCAAGGCGCCAAAACCACAGGCTGCTCCTTTCACGCAGGGGCAGACCTCTAGCCAGAATAACCAATCATCGCCTCCCATGCGAAAGGGAGAGGACACCTCAGTTAGTGTAACAAAGGACCACTTTACGCTCGACTTCCCTAAGCCTAGGCCCCTGGCCTCTGCACCCTTGTCTATGCCTCAGAAGCAAGATAAAGGCATAGAAACACAGTCGCCTCCTCTTGGCAAGGAAAAGACTAGCCCTCCAGCCAACACTGTCCCACCTCGAGAGATCCGTCTCTTGGGATGAATGGAAGAGAACAAGGGATGCAAGCAACCTAGCCGAGAGAAGGATCTCCTCGATGCATTTACGCAAGTTAGATAGGCTCTCAAAGAAAAGAACACAATGCTGAGCCTGTACGACTTGCTTATGACATCTCGCGAACACCGTGAGGCTATGGTTCGCATGCTGACATCCATATCAGTGGATGAAAGCTTGCTAGCGGAAGAGGAAGCGATACATGCTGTCATGTTTCCTCCCGAAGCTGAGCAACCTACGCCTTTCTCGCTGACCTTCCACGACGGATCTATCAAAGACGATCTTGAGAAAGGTCGGGTGACAACTGAACCTATGTTTATCACTATCCGGGTGGGTCAATACCGGATCCGGAGAGTGCACATGGACGATGGCGCAACTACCAATGTCATTCCCTATTCCATTGTGGATAAGTTGGGACTGGTCGACCATATCACTCCCACGACAACGGCCTGCGTAAAATCGTTCAACGGGACACGGGTTCAAGTCAAGGGGACGGTGCGCATCGAGTTTGTGGCGGGTGACCAATTCCCAATGGAGGCCACCTTCCTAGTCGTCGAGGAGATGCCAGGGTTCAACCTGATCTTGGGGAGGCCATGGTTAGCTCAACTGAGGGCAGTTTCATCACCGATACACCAGGAGATACACCTTCCCTATGCCGGAGGGGAGGTTGTGATACGCGGTGATGAACTCACCCCCACGACCGTCAATAACATTGAAGAGGAACAGGGTTCGGAGGTAGAGATGACTGACGATCAGACCCATCTCCAAACCCCTCAACAAACCAACAGCAAAGATGACGGTTTAGTTTGGGCCGACCTGCCGTTTCGAGACGGCAGCGTAGAGGAGGCAAATCATAAGTCTCTTCGCCCTTACGCAGCAACCAACGTAAAGGCCATTAAAAGACAATTACGTATCAATGGTTGAGCAATGGTCTTTGCGTACGACATCATGTCTTTGCCAGTTATCGTGGTTCGTACTTAACAGTTTCTTTTGTTGCAATAGATTCCTTTTTATGCTACCTTCGCCTTCTACTTTTACGCTTGTCATGTCTTACGTTTTTATCGTACCCGTGTTATTCCTGTTATCACACCATTTTACGCATTTACGCACCATTGTATTCTATTACCATTTACGCTTAAAATGACCTGCAACAGCCTTAAACTAGTTATTAGATTACGTAGAATTGTGTGATGGCCCGCAACGGCCTTAAACTAGTTATTAGATTACGCAGAATCGTGTGATGGCCCGCAACGACCTTAAACTAGTAACACAAAATTGTACACCACTACAATTCACGCGTATTACGCAATGGCCCGCAACGGCCTTAAACTAGGAATTACGCTCTATCATTATCACTTAGGTGAACTTTTCAACAATTACGCTCGCACTCTATCAGCAAAACGCAAAAACGAATAAAAAAATGTGTAACTGACATTTAACGCATCCACCAGATTTTATAACACATCTTTTTAGTCATTCGTAAAATGGTATTGCACCCAACATCAATAAAACTATGCGTAAATTATAATTACGCATTTCCCCTACTGCCACTATCACCAGTATCCCTTAAGTCTGGATCCAACGTTAATGGATCGTCCTCCAATGGGCCGTCGTTTCTAGGAATGACTCTTTCACGAAGAATGTCCTCCTTGCGAGGTACCTATTCCGGCGTTAGCTCCATGGAAGGACGCTCCTCATTGTTGCGTTCTTCTGCTTCTTCTTCTGCTTTCGTCGCTCCTTCTGCTAACTCCTCCGCTTGTTCGTCTTCCCTATCCTCAGCTGGTATCTGAACACAGTAAGCACATTAGTTACGCAAGGCTTAACATCACAGTCAGAAACGCAAACTAAGTCGCGCGTAAACTTACTTGTGACAGCCCTGCTTCCGCAGCAAAGGGGAGCTTGTCCAGACCAGCCCACAAGCGCTTCATAATCTCTTCCTCCGTTAGATCTGGCCATACGTCCTCGCCCAAGGCAGCCCCAGCCTTCACTTTCCCTTTCTCCACGCTGCTCCAGCGGGGTGGGTCTGGGAAGAAAGTAGGAATTGAAGCCTAACCCCCAGGGAAAGTCATCGCCCTTTCGGGAGACGCACTGACAGTCACCTGCTCCTCGAACTTCTTTAAGGCATCGGAAGCGCCGATGACGTCCTGAAAGACTTTTAAGGACCGGGCCCTGACGGCAAGATCTCGGTAGAGTCTCCGATAAGCAATGCTTTCCCGCTTGTACAAGTGCTTGTGGTCCTTCTCCTTCTGCCCCCATTCTTGCACACTTGTATAATAATCCCTCTAGTCCCGGCTTTTCTGGGCTAGGAGTTCTATCTGCATTCGCTGCTCGACTAACGCGCGATTGGTCTGTACGCTGTGTTTGATGGCTGTCCAATACCGGGAGTAATCGACAACAGCAGTACGCCAGTCTTCATCCCCTGACGCCCGCGCTTGTAGGAAGTCGCACCGCGATTTTAAGTCTCCAACCTCTTTGGTCAGAGATTCAACTCTCTGCTCCAACCTCTGCAACCTTTTCCATAAATTCTCATTAACGCCCTTACTCTCCCATAAGGAGCGTGTCGAGCGTAACGCACATTTACGCATTTCCTCATAAATGTGACGTGGCACGGCTGCTTCATTGGATGGTGGCTCCACTGTGTCCAAATCAATAGGCTCAGTGGGATCCCATCGGAGGCGAGCTCCTAACAGAAACAATCATCAGCGTCGATGACACATTACCCTTATGTAACATCACAAACTGACTACAACCATAACGTACCCGCTCCAGGTTCGACGCGTTCCAGGCGCTCGATCATGTCGCTAACGACGCCTTCCATGAAGGCAAATTTATCAGGAAAGTCTCTCCACGCTCTGCTCACAGCGACAGGTGTGGGCGCGTCCTCTTCACCTGTAGCGTAATCTAGTTAGAAACCTCACTTATTTACAGAAATCCTGCAAACACACTAACAAATCCATTACCTCTACCAGTGACAGTGGCAACTTCACCGACATCTTTCGCATCCCTTTCCCTTTCACGCACATAAGTCTGTGCGTCACTCATTCCAGTAGCTGGGGCCTCCTCATGCACCCGAGCCTGTACGCGGTTCATGCTAACAACTGGGGCCTCTTCTTCCAAAATTGAGGCCCCCTCCCTACGACTTAGTGTTACTGCTCCCGTCTCAGGGGTCAGTTCTTCCGTAACTTTTGCTGGCCATATCACAACACCTTAGTATATCATTGCGTAAAACATCTAAACAAACATTGAGTAATATAATTCTTTCATGCTTACTAAGCGGAGGCTTACTTCGCTGAACTTTGACTGCCACAGTCCGGCCTGCGTCACCCTCAGGAGACTCGGCTAGGCGGAGCCTTTTACCCCGAGCTGCAGGTTCTATGATTTCTTTCGCCACGCGCTTCCCTCGCGAGGCATCGCTAATGTAGGTAGGCACTATCCCGCCTACGCTGTCGAGACCTCGCACTTGGGGCGCTGCCAGACCCTTAGTCGTGATAGACAACGACTCCCTGATCCCTTCCGGTGGATCCTGCCCACGGGTAGTGCTGAGGATGTGGGCAACCCAAGGTTTAAACAACTGGTCTCGGTCTTGCTGCACCCAGACCCCATTCCTTTAGATGACCAGAAACTCAGCGAACCGCCGAAGGCAAGCTATGAAGAACACGTAATGCACTTTGAAACGAGATTCAAGCTTCTTGCGAAGCTTGATCATCTCATTACGCAGTCTTTTGGCAAAATAGCTTGCCCAATTGAACTGAGTTCCTTCCTCCAGAACCTCTCGCATGATACGGGTTTGTTCTACGAAAAAGAACTTCCCCTGCAAGAGAGTTTTGGGGAAGGTCCAGGCCCGGAAAAGGGGATAAAATGTCTTGGTGGCGCCCATCTCGAATTTGTCGCAGGGAAACCCTTTAGTCTCCTTCGGGACCCTTACCCACTCCTTCAGCCAATTCTGGAAAGCTTCGCTCCTCTTCGCCTTCTCACTTACGAGAGGGCCGTCTGAGGGGATGCCGAAGAGGTCCGCGAAGAGCTGAGCGTCGATGTTAAAGCTTACGTGCACGTTATGTACACGCGTCCAGAAACGCTTGGCCTTTTCGTTGAAGGAGTTGACCAGGGTTAGCATTTCACTGGCGGGGACATCAGGAGTCGCAGCCAAAAATAGGTGCATTAGCCCTGCTGCTCGGATCTTGGAGGTCACCGCGACTGGGGCCGCCGAGTAGCTGAGCTAGGGCTGTGCGTCCTTGATGTCGCCGTAGAGGAAGAGGACAGCGCTCACCTCGCGGCCAGAAATCGTAAGGGTAATCTCCCGAGATTCCCTAACTACACAACGTGAAGCACAAATTAACCAAAGTTCTATTACGCAATGTCCACAATCTACAATAACATTACGCAGTCCTCAACTACACCACCGCCTTACCAGGGCCAAATGGCAACGAAAATGGCAGGAGTTCCCTCTGCACGTCCTCGACGGTAAGGGGCGGATCTAGGGTCCAGTCATCGTGCAGCCACCCGAGCCATTGGCAACTCTCAAAAGCCTTAACGTAACGGGTGGGGTACTCACGCATGTCAAAGCCGATCTGCTCTATAACACCGGCGCGCACGTTGCTAGTTGCGGTAAATGCCATTATCGCCGTTTCGGCCCAGGATAACACATCACCATCTCCAACTAACTTGTTGTCCTGAATAAAGAACCTGTACCATACAACATAAGCTTATTTTACATTTTTCGCCATTTTCCCTATATTTCACACCGACAACAGACATAGAACAAAACAGAAACACCGTGCCTTGTGGGTTCTGGAAACAAGTTGAGACATGGCGGGCCACGAACAGCGTGTTATATGCGTGATAACAGTTGAATCGGGTCATTTCCCAGATCCAGTTTAAGCTCCGCAAGCCCCGGGCGCTAAGCTCTCGATCTTCAGGACGGCCCGTATCGATGGCCCCGTCTGTCAAAAAAGCCAGAATCCTTTGCGCAGAACCCATTAGCAGGTGCTCTAACAGGGCACCCACGATGTCATCAGACAAATCAGACCACACGATGATGCTAAAGTTGCGCAGCGAGAACTACAGAAACTCCAGCGCGCCCTGTCGAAACCATATTGCCTTCCCTTGCAACCGCGTGTGCGAGGGAGGGACATTGGGGACGATGGGGTTTATACAACACAAAACCCCCACAATATCTAGCACAATCAAAGTGGGCTTTAGCGCAACGCTGTACATACAACCAATACATACATAACACCTACACTTACATTTACATCACTAACGCAGAAAACCCATAAATTACACCTAGCTAGCCAGGCCGAAATCACCCAAACCCTTGCAATAGCGCAAGGTTCGTCCCTGACAACGGCGGTAGACGCAACCCATTAAACCCTCGCATTAACCTGAGGTCCGCAATTTTAACATTCACATTCACGTAAGAGACATCACGAAAAATAGACATTAGGAACAAACATAAGCACAGGAAGAATGGCCTACCGGTTCAAAGGCGTAGGGTTGCAAACATCGACCAGCGCCTGCGAAACACGATTCAAATTTTCTTGCACTTCGTCAATCTTGGCAAATTTTGCGTTCTTCCTCTTGATCTTCGGTGCCATTGCGACGGTTTCAGAATTCCTTCACAGCCTAACGCTTGCAAATCTTCGCAAGATTACACGTTCTCGCTTTCTGCTCTTCCTTCTCTCAGCGACAGTCACGAGTTCTAATTCTCAACAGCCAACAGCCTATCCTTATCAAAGAACTCCTTACTTATACGCGAGGATCACCGACTTGATATCTGATTTCAGCGGGACTTTTCTAAAACGAAACCCGAAAGTCCGGGTATCAATGCGGCTGATATTTCATGCTCCACTGTCCGAAATGACGTTAAACTACCACATCTTATCGCATCGTAATCGGGTTACGTTGATTACAACTTGTCTATAATATTCAAAATTCAGTTAGCCTTCCACGTTCGGTGACATCACGTCACTTGTCTCCTAACCATTTACGCACTTGGCGGTTTTGCAGGACAGACGGGAAATGGACGTAAATTTTTCAACGCCTCTAACTTTAACGGGCCCATACGGGAAGGTAATTAGACAGTTTGACTTCGCGCTAGTAGACGTTAACCTCCCTTTAGAAGGCGTAAACATAGCTGCGTCGGAGACGTCCCCAGAATGGCCAGAACAGTCGACGCGCACGCTAGACCTGGAGGCTGGGGACATAACCGAGGATCCCCTCAGTGAGGTCCCTATCGTTACGCATAAGGGTGAGACTAAAATGCTCAAAGTCAGTTCTTTGTTAGAGCAAGAAACGCACAACGCTATAAAACAGGTCCTGCAAGATAACATTACTGTCTTTGCATGGTCATACGAGGATATGCCTGGGTTAGATCCTAGGTTAATCCAGCATAACATCATCCTAGACCCGCAAATTAAAGCAGTTAGGCAAAAGGCACGCAAAATCAAGCCAGAGATCGCGCTAGTCGTGCGTGATGAAATCACCAAGCTATACCAGGCTGGTTTCATCCGTGCGGTCGATTACTCGGAGTGGGTATCCAACATTGTAGTCGTCCCAAAGAAGACTGGAAGCATACGCATCTGCATAGACTTCCGGGATTTGAATAAGGCCACAATCAAGGATAACTTCCCGTTGCCGAGTATCGACTAGCTAGTGGATACAACAGCTGGGCATGCGCTTTTGTCCTTCATGGATGGCTTTTCAGGCTATAACCAGATTCGCATTAACCCAGAACACCAACTGACCATGACATTCATGACGCCCTGGGGCACCTTCTGCTACACTATGATGCCTTTTGGTCTGAAGAACGCCGGAGCAACGTATCAACGGGCCATGACATACATCTTTAACGATTACCTCCTAGGAAGGCTGAATGATTACGTAGATGACATAGCTGTTAAGTCTTTGAAGTCGGAGGATCATTCAGGGGACCTGGAGTTAGTCCTTAAAAGATGCTCCAAATACGAGCTCCAGCTTAACCCAAAGAAGTGCATATTTGGAGTCAAAACTGGACGCATGCTGGGGTTTGTGGTGTTGGAAACCGGCATACGAGTTGACCCTGATAAGGTCAAATCCATTGTCGCGTTAACGCCTCCCATAGACCTCAAGCAATTACGTGGGTTACAGGGACGCTTACAGTTTATACGCCGGTTCATTTCGAGGTTAACCGACAAGTTGCACCCTATGCAACACTTGCTGAAAAAGGGGGTTAATTTCGAATGGACCGACGGTTGCCAGCGTGCGTTTGATAGTTTAAAACAAGAACTACAACATTTGCCGACGGTTTTCCCACCACAAAGGGATTTGCCATTTTACATTTACCTCGTAACTTCAGACGTAGCGATAGCAGCGTTACTTTGCCAAAGGAGGAATGATGGGTCGGAAGTGCCCATCTACTACTTGAGTCATGCTTTATGTGCGTACGAAACGAGGTACAACGACGTCGAGCGTAGTTGCTTAGCATTAGTTTTTACGCTTAAGAAATGTAGGCATTATCCTTTTCGTAGCCAGGTCAACGTCATTTGTAAAAACAACATTCTCAGAGCCATTACGCATAGCTTATACGAGAGTAGAAAAATAGCTCGCTGGAAGGCTATCACAGCAGAATTCGATCTACACTATGTTGGTCAATCATCTACGAAAGGCCAAGCGATAGCTGACTAGTTGATAACTTCACTGATTAACAATCAGGCAACTATAGAGCCAGAGTTCCCTGACGAACATGTACATAGTCTAAGCCCTGTCTCAACAGGCCTCAAAACAACGTTGTACTTTGACGGCGCTTCAACCGCTACAGGCGGCAGTGCTGCCACTGTTATCACGCTATCGCCTGAGGATGTGCGTCTACACGCTTATCGCTTGACCTTCCCCTGTACGAACAATGTGGCAGAGTACGAGGGGCTCCTTAGGGGATTACTAACCGCTAGTGAACTCGATGTTCAACACCTGGCGATTAGGGACGATTCGATGCTTGTCATAAATCAGATTACTGGAGTCTACGCCTGCAAGGCTATACATTTGCAGCCCTACTGCCATACGGCTAAAGATCTTCTAAGACGATTTGCGACCATCGATGCCCAGCACGTGCCACGCACGGATAACACACTGGCCGACGCACTGGCAACACTAGCTTTGAACGTGCCTACTCATCTTTTTGACACCTTCCTCGCATTGATTACAGACTGCACAAATTCTATCATTCAGATGGCACAAATCTCCTCTCTTCTCGAGGAAAGCACGTCTGAATGGTACGACGACATTAAAGCTTATCTTTTACAGGGCAAGCTACAGTCTACATTAACATGCGCACAGAAAGACACAATCCGTAAGCGGGTTAGGCAATGCGTCATCATCGGAGGCAACACTCTCTGTAGACGCTCCTTTGATGGCGTGTTGCTTACTTGCGTTGACAAACACCAAGCGCAGCGCATAGTCGGCGAAGTTCACGAGGGACTGTGCGGCGGCCACGTAGCACCACAGGCTATGGCCCTAAAAATCCGTCGCTTAGGATACTACTGGCCACGCATGGAAAAAGATTGCTTGATGAAGGTTAAAACCTGTGACACATGTCAGCGTCACGCAAATCGTATACACCTGTCACCCACAGAATTATATACAACACAGATAACATGGCCATTTCAGCGATGGGGACTAGACATCATAGGCCCCATCACGCCGAAGTCTTCCGCAGGTCATAACTTCATCATTACCGCTACTGAGTATTTTACAAAGTGGGTAGAGGCTGTTCCCCTGCGGAAGATCACTTCTCAGCAGATTTGCCATTTTATCCTAGACAATATAGTAACCAGATTTGGTCTCCCGATGACTATTGTGACCGACAATGGGCCGCAGTTTAGTAGCACGAAAACCAAATCCTTCTGTGATAACTTAGGCATCAGACAATATTTTTCTTCCCCTTATTACCCGCAAGCGAATGGTCAAGCTGAAGCGACGAACAAAGTAATCATCAATCTGCTCAAGAAAATGCTCGACAGCAACAAAAGGCGGTGGCACGAACAGATCCTCTATGTGCTATGGGCGTATCGTACTACGTGTAGGACAGCTACGGGTAGTACGCCCTATAGCCTGGTTTACGGGTCTGAAGGAGTGTTGCCTCTCAAGTTGCAAATCCCTTCTCTGAGAATGGTCCTCTCCGCGGTTATAAATGAGGCTCAACACACCGAGTCTCGAATCATAGATCTGGATTCAATGGAAGAGAAGTGGATATAGGCTCTTGACATGATTGAAAGATATTAAGACAAACAGCGACAGAAACATCACCACAACCTTCAACAGCGCCCGATCAAGAAAGGAGATCTTGTTCTCAAGGCTGTGCGTGAACCAGTAGGCAAGTTCTCTGCAAACTGGGAAGGTCCTTTCTTAGTGGTGGACATGTACAACAACGGAGCATTTAAGCTAGCAGATGTCAATGGCAATGAATTAGCGAACCCTGTAAATCATGTGTACTTGAAGCAGTATACATCTAGCAACATCTACGGTGTCGATAGCAAGTATGGCAATACTCGTCCACTACGACGTAAAACTGGCACCAGGTGTCCGCTACGACGTTAAACTGGCCCTGACCATCCACTACGACGTAAAACTGGCATGCCTTGCACGCGTCCGCCACGACGCTAAACTAGCAATGTTCGTCCACTATGACGCTAAACTAGCAAGTTGTAACCGTCCGCTACGACGTAAAACTGGCAATGTTGTACAGGTCCTCCAAGACGAAAAACTGGCATTTTTTGCACGCGTCCGCCATGATGCTAAACTGGCACAGGTAGGTAGCTGTCTACTGAGACGTAAAACCAGCACAGATCTATCCCTAGGTCATGACGCAAAATTGACATCCACAGTGCAATCTGCTAAGACCATAAATCAGACATACCACCGTCCGCTACGATGTAAAACTAGCACTTCTTGGTCCGCCCAGACTTTAAACTGGGACCATGGTCTGCTGAGACTTAAAACTAGCGATGGCAGTCTACCAGGACTTAAAACTGGGACTTACAGATCGCTGCCATGCAGATCAAGCAAGCGTGATCATCTCTGTATAGCTGCACGACCAACGGGGTGGGATACTGGGACAGTTTCAGCATCGCCACCCCACTGGCATCCTACTGATCCCTCAGACGAGCTGAAAGGCATCCTATTGACCCCTCGGAGATGCTGTCGCTGCATCCGCCGCAGTGGTAGCACCTCTGAGAGATTAGTCTCGCCAGCCGGAGCCCCGACGACGTCCTCGTCGACAACAACCTCGGCGACCTCCGCCAATCATCGCTATCGGACGTCGGCTTTGCAAATTCATCTGGTTGGTTCCCTATACAACCAGTTAGCTGCACTGTGTCTGATGCCTTTTGGCGAAGATATATTGGGCCAATCGTCAGGATTGGTGGCTCCGCTCGCATGCCCCGACTTCTTCTTTACAGCCCAATCGCTCTAGCTCACATTAAACAGCGTTTGCTTCAACAACCTCGCCTCTTGTTCGCATGAGCAATGGTGTCCTCTACTTTCTTTTGTGGTTGCAGGTTACTTGCCTTGGAGGATGTCGCTCAAAGGTGCATCCATCTGAGCGGTGAAGTACAATAGCGTGTTGAAGTGGCTGCTCAGGTTTGCCCAACCACTCAGATCTACATATCTACACCTCTCACAATCCTACCCTTAGCTCTTGTTTCCTTCATCCCCACCACCCGCTTCCCATACGCAAAACCTACATACGCAAGTATCCATTTTCCACACTCATGCTAGCAGAGACACCGCAGAAGTGATGCATCATGCTCCTTTTGCACACATTCCTGCTATAATCAATGACAGAGAGATCTCAGGCTGACGCGCTACGCTCGTGTGGAAGCATTCCTATCAATACAAATGTGCGTATGTTTCTGTGCGTGCTGTAAGCGTATTCCATACTTCTACCATCCTGCCTCATTTTACACCTTCTCTGAACCTATTTCCCACCATGCCATTCTATCTCCCATTCCCTCCAGCTTTGCTCTTCCATGTTGACAGGGCAATCCTTGAGTAGCCACGGATGGACACTGTTCTTGCTTCTACCAATCCGGTGTTTCGTATTCTTTGTCGACGTCTTTCGGGTAAGCCCTCCAACCGTCAACAAAGAGGGGCCATTGAAACATCGTAAAAAATCGCGAGTTGGCCTCAGGCAAAGATTCGCAATTCAGGCAAGCGTGCATCTCAGCATTCCAAGGGGGGAATAAGACAGAGCAACACCAAGAGGTGCACAGCATCGAGTCCTCGACTTCTTATGCAGATGCCTAATCTTTCTATGCTTTTTCTGTTTATGCTATATCACATAACAAAGCGTAATGGCGCTTAGCGTGATGGTGTTTCAACATAGTCCGACATCAGAAGGATAGTTGCTTCAGCATAGGAAGAAGCTTAAGCAGCGTGATATGCAATTTCTTGTGTATTTTGCTAAGTCTTTAGTTCAAAGACAGGTTTACGCTCTGTTACGCACGGCAGTGTAATAAGCTCCAGAACAGTCAAAGGCAAAGTCTAAGACAATGCGATTGCTCAATCATACGCTCATCACGCAACGGAGCGTATCGCAGCATATTGCATTGCCAAACTAGACATTGTTTACGCTTCATTACGCGCGGCTGCGTAAGCGAGCGTAAAACGGCTTTAATTCCATTGTTCCCATGTTACGTTACGCTCATACACGCAACACAGCGTGAATGAGCGTAATGTAACCCAAGATAGTTGAAACATGCCCAACGCGCGTCTCTTCTTTACACGCACAATACGCGAACGAGCGTGTTGTGCGTAATCAGGAAGTTTGACGCAAAATTAGTCAAGTCAATAGTACCCGAAACACGCGGGACACACGTCATCAGGGTTGCACCTTTTCCACGAAGCGTCGCAGCCTATAAATACCCCAATTGACAAAGATATAGGGGTTGGCAAATCAGAGAAGCAAAGACATTTTTCTGAGCACTAGAGCACTTATCACTTTTGGAGCAGAGATACAGAGAGCAGTGCCTTGGCAATTGTTGACAGCATCACCTTGCAGCAGAAACAAAGCACAGTTCGCTTTAAGCATCGGTGACAAGAGTAATCGTTCTGCTGGGAAGACTCTATTGGTCAGAAACAGTTGATCGGTAGACGTTAGAGCTTGGCCTTCCTTGCATCTTGGCTTTAGCCCACGAGGTAGATGGGACTTTTGTTTGGACCGTTCTGCTTGTTGTTTTGTGCTTGCTTCACATCCAGTAATCAGGGATTCCCCAGTGTAATTTCTCATACAAAATATACATTTTTTGAGTCAAAGCGTGGATCTTGAAACTATGTGCTTCTCTTATGCCAGCCTCCTTTTATCGTGTTTAGCGTTATCACCGTTGCAATCCATGTACATCGTTTTCCCCTCGTTTTACGATTCCTCGAATAAGATTGTTTTTACGAAATATTCATCGGTTTACTGATTAGTAAGTCCCTGTCTGATTGACAAGACCGTTCAGGGCGCCGCGAATTCATTTTTTTTTTCCAGCATAGCCCTCGCGCGGATCTGTGGCTAAAACTGTGTACATGGAATTTGTTCGGTATTTTCCAGTTGCCGACATTTTCCGTCGTTACAGCGGGCACATGGAAAATATTCTATCTCTGGAGTGATCAAACTGCCAGAGTTTCCCTACTTCTAGCCTAGGATGGGAAATGAAGGGAGTGCCGCCTCTTATTTATAGATTTGGCGATGAACCACGATATCGCGTACGCGATATCGTAGGGGATGACACGATATCGCGATGGCCGCGATATCACGGTGCATGCAATATCGTGTCTCATCATACCCCCATGACTGAATGAAAACTCGTCCTCGAGTTCCTTACAATAATATCAGGTAGGTATGGAATTATTAAGGGGAATGGAACTAATGGGATGACATGTGAACGGATCATTATTACAAGACTTGACAAAACTGGTGTTCATGACAACAAGGGTGAACACCTTATTACAATGACATCAGGCCTTTGTTGGCAGTTGAGAAAGAGAGAGAGAAAGAAGTGTTGTTGCTGCCAACGCTAAGATTGCACCTTCATTGTCCATCCGTAAGCACGCTATCGATCTTGCTCCTTGCATCGCTACTTCTAGCACGACTCCACTCCAAGTGTTTGCTCTAGATCCACTCCGTTGTTTGCATGGTCACCATCTGCACACACAACACAATCTTCTATTAGCAAGGGTAATGGAATCATCATGGAATTTGTACCTTGCTTCGGTGTAAGTCCATTGGCTAGGTTGTGGTATGGCTGATATGGATCTGGGAATATATTAAGGATAACTACCGAAGGTGTAGGGGTTAGGAAGAAAATCAAAAATTTTGGGGCTAGGAGAAAATCGAAAAAATCAGGCCTCATACCCCCATAACTAATCGCGAACCTCCGGTAGCGTTAGAATGGAAAAAGAAAATGAGTAAGAAAGATATAGAAAAAGGAACTATGGCATCGATGAAGGAAATGTCAAGATGGTAATGAACAAAATAGAATTAATTGCACAATGTTAAGGAAAAGAAGTTAACTAATGTTCCAAATAGGAATGTCAGTGGGTCCTCCCCAAAGCAGGCTCATGCCCTTAATGCCCTGACAAACCCACATTCAAAGAGTCCTTAGGCCCTAGGAATGTCATTTGGAACAAGAGTTAAAGTTGTAACCATAAGAATTTACCAAAAAGAAAACAATGCATCAACCAACATATATACACCAATGATACAACTGGTAATGAGGTGAATAATGGAGAGAAGGATGGAGAGAAGAGAAATGGAATGGAATTCCAAGAATAAGGTGGTGTACAGCCCCTTGTGTGTTTGATGATTAATGTCACTTGGTAAATCTCATTCCAACTCTGGCCTCAAACCAACCACATCTAGTGCAATCGCACCAATGCATTCGGTTAAACCATCCACTTAGGCAACAAGAATGCACGCTCCAAGAGCCAGCACCATTCCAACAAAACAAAGGAGAGAATGGGAAGCGAGAAGGGCCTTAGTTAGAGGGAACACTTTTGGTTTCATAACCAGTTCTTGTAGCCCAAGTTTATTCGTCTAAGGGATGTGCTTTGAATTTTCACTTTTTTTACTTTTTTTTTTGAGTTTTGTGTTTTTATGCGTGAGAACCACACCATGCAAAGACTTCTTATTTTTATTGTCTCAGCTTCCGATAATTGGGTAACATCGGAATGGCAAGAAAACTCAAGAAGAAACATTCAAGCACCCAAGAGAATGACCAATACAAAAGCATCAAGTTCCTTTGAAGTCACACCCTTTTCAATCCATGAGGTCCTTCCTTAGTTTGAGAAATCCCCAATCACCGATTCATGAAAGTTCTTATTAGAAAGGGACTGTACATTTCCAAGCTGAGAGAAACCATAGAAATTAGTTGATGGATGGATGAAGTGGTCTCATTACCTGCCATATCAAAAGAAACATACCTTAGTATCAACATTGTGACTTAAAGGTAAAAAGCTAAACATTAGCAATCAATATAAAAACAATTCATACCATCATGAAGAATGCTTATTATGGGACAAACTTACAGGGTGGATCACACACACACACAAATTGAAAAAGTATAATGATGTAAAACAAAAATGAGAATAGTTAAAGCAATTTGTAAAACAAAAACGTGTAAAACAAAAACTTGTAAAACAAAAATGTGTAAAACAAAAACGTTGTAAAACAAAAATGTGTAAAACAAAAACGTTGTAAAACAAAAACATATAAAACAAAAACTTAAAAAAATTGAGCGTCCCATATGATTAGCATAGGTGGACATCTCCCCCATGACTGAGTTGTAGGGTAGAGATTCGAAATAATGAGCGTTTGTTTGAATTTCGTAGAAGTACCCAACTTCTCCCAACTGATGTTCTTAGGTTGAGGGGTGGAAGATGGCGATGCTCATATTTCAATGTGTCTATGCCTTCGTTGTTGGCATGGGTTTCCCTAGTTCGTTCCATGCATATTTTTCTGCTCCTTCTAGTTGTCAACCACGGGGTGTCTACTACTTCTTGTGTGGTTGCTACATACAGGCATCTTTGTTGCAAAGTTTCTTGGGCACACCTGTTACATGGAGGCATTTCCTCCATGTCATCACCTAATGAATCACTGTATTTTATGCATGGAACTTTCCTCTTCTCGATCTTTCCACATATGTTTATCTTAGAGATTTCCAAGAAAAGATCGCGAATCCTAAGGCATGTGTCTACTGTACTTAGCCATGCCCTTCCCATTATAATCGGAAAGTCCCCTTCGTTGTTGTTCACTTCAATCACCAGAAAGTCAGCTGGGTAAAACCAACCACACATAGTGGTGATGATGTCCTCCACCAATCCTAAGGGAATGGTGATGGACTGGTCTGCCAGCTCTAGTTGAATGTTGCTCTTCTTAAGTTGGGGTAGGTTCCAGGCGTGATACATCTCTTGTGAAATTAACTTGACTTCGGAACCTGAGTCAAGAAGAGCCCTATGTGGTTCATTTTCGGCGATCTGCAAATAGATTAAGGGACTTCCAAGGTCAGTTAGTTTCCTTGGAAGGTGGCATACCTTGATCCAGTCAGTTACAGTATCCGTTAACATAACCGTATGCGTTACGCTCTGTTGGACTGAAGGGTGTTCCGAAGTGTTAGATGGTGGAGGAGTGTACATGGCCTCAACCGCTTATTGTTGCGAGAGTTTATCTGGGCTTTTGGTTCTGAAGTAAGGTCTTCTCTTTTTATAGTTGTCAAAACCAGCAACAGGTTGGATATTTACAACTCTCCTAGCATGACGTTGCTGCGGTTAAGGAGGAAGTTCCCCTTGCATTGTTGGAGCAAAAGGTGTTATGGGAACTACTTGTGGTGGAAGAGGTGCAGATGGATTAGGAGGATGGAATGAGTGTGAGATGTCTCTCGGAGGAGAAGGAGTCCTTGTAAAGTACTCCCGAGCTTGGTAGTGACGGTTGCGGGTTATGTGACCCATAGAGTCACTTGGAGAAATCGACTGCTGCACATAATAACCATAAGGATTGGGCTGCCGATAAGGGTACTGTTGTGTTGGCAGTGGCATCCCCCATGACTGTGGGTATTGCCAACGCTGATGCTATCCGATGGGCTGCGGCGGAGTTCCACTTGGGTAATACGTTAAGGGTTGGTGGAACTGCCTTGGATTACCTTGTGGATAAGGTAACCTGCGGGGTGTTTGCTGTTGGTTAAGTCTTGGATTAAGCGCATACACCCCAGACTCCTGTAGATGTGAGATGATGGGACAACATCCCTTAAGATGATCATAATGGTAGATCTCACATCCACTGTCATCGTCTGAATCAAAATCCTCAGCCACATCGAAGTTAGTGATTTTTCCCTTACCCTTGTTATGTGCAGGGCCTAAATCTCTCCACTTTTTCTTACCTTTGTCACTACTTTGTTCTACCTTAGACTGTTCTACAATTTTCAAGACTATTAAGGAATCCCACATTTGATCTACTTTGGCCGATACCTCGGTTGTTAACTTTTGGATCAGCAAAGATTTCCGATTCACCAATTCTTCGATTGGTGACTCATCCTCTTCATCACAAAATTTCACTCCCTTCTTCCGAAGGGAGGGATCATGATTGTACTCTTCTGCACTTTCCCTTTTGTGTAGTTCACCTTCTTCATTTGCTACTTGCTCCAACAAGCTACATACTTCATGGGCTCTAAGTTGTGAGAGTCTCCCTTAGGCGTAAGTCCCAAGGGTTCTTTGAGTTTCATTCCTTAGCCCATCCACGATGTGGCGAAGTTGATCCCACTGAGCATATCCATGGCCAGGGCAACGATGTAACAATGTGTAATAGCATGCCATGGCAGCATCCAAGGGTTCGTGTGTACCTTGCTTCTAGCCTTGGATCTGCTTACGCAAATTAGACACTTTGGAGTACGTTTAATACTTTTCGTTGAACAGTTCTAGCATCGTACTCCACCTCCTGATGGTTTCCGGTTCTAAGGACTAGTACCAG
>MNCI01018056.1:92081-115218 GCA_015680685.1 Gnetum montanum | reverse complement strand
ATGATGCCTGTGATGTCTTCGTCGTTCCCTACTCTCCCTACATCCTTGCCCTTGTCCTATCTCTCGACCTTCCTATCGAGGTCTTTCGTCCTTTTTACTTTTATCCTCACCTTTATGTTCATGGTGGTTGTGCCCAGATGTGGAAGGAGAGGGTGAGTGATGTGAAGAAGGGGAAGAAGAAGGGAAACCATTACCATGACGATGTTTCTTGCCTTCTTTTAGGCTACTACGGCCCCGATCGTGGTGACGATATAAGTGCCCATCCTTAGCATGAGCGGTTGTTCCCTCTGTGAGCAACTAGTGTTCACGGGTATCAGAACTAGGGATATGTATCATTGATCGTAGGTTCTGATACTCATCCTCCTCACCATCATTAGAAGGGGGAACATCCTTTGCTAAAGAACCCATGATAAAGGGTTCCTCGTCTCCTATTTCGCTAAGGACGTGCAGGGCTTTACCCTTCAAAAAAGCATGTTGACTCTCCTGCCTTAAGTTTCTCATACATTGGGCATCTGTGGTCTAATAATCCCTCATGTCAAAATCTTCCGCAACGTATTCCGCGAAATGCTCTTGCATGCCAATCTATACCAAGGCACGGAAAAGCATGTGAGAGATTGATCGATCTGAAGGTAACACAATGTTATCTTGCAAATCTCTCCACTGCAGTTGTTCGTCCTGATGGAGAACAAAAGTAAAGTTAGGAATATACTCATCAGGATGAGTATATGTCATCCTATATTGTTTAGGACTTGGCTTATTTTAGTTATGTGTTTTATCTTGCTGACTGTCTTGTGTGTGGTCCTTAGGTTGTGAGTTGCTCTTATGAGAAGAAGGCTTTTTTATCGGTGTGCTAATTTCACTGTTATATAATTTTTATTTGATTAACCCTAAGGTTCGTTAAGGCTCACAACGATGTGAGTGATATCCCTTATGTTCTATTTGGCGCACAAACACTTAGTCCCCAGCAACGGCGCCTATGATGAGTGGCAANATGGTCTTTTCTGGTTTTATGTCTTCTACGCTAAGAGCAAAGGGTTGAGAAACTAACTAACTCTAACTAATGTCCTAAGTCTAAATTAACTAGCGTCAGCATCCATTCCCGCTTACCGTACACACCCTAAACTATGCAACTGTGGCTACTAAACGCTAATCGTTACCAGGATCACCACATGTAACGCACATGCTCGAAGTGGTTGTACTGAAGCACTTAACTAGCCTAAGTGTGATGAGCAGCTGATTCCTTGACTAGCCATACACATCCGTAGATGCTCGTAATCAAGTCGTACTCATCCCACGTTCTAGGAGATAAGGGTGAGAGAATCTAATCGCGATGAGTAGCTGATTCCTTGGTTAGCCGTACACATTTGTCAATGCTTGTAACCAAGTCGTACTCATGCCGCGCTAATAACAGGTAATAAATAACATGTAATAAACCTATTCCATGTACTGCAAGGTTTATCCACAAAGCTCGTCTTTATTGCTGTATACAACTTACGTTCAGGTACAAAGCTACTCGAATAAAGAGCCATTCACTTGGGGACTCCTACTGCGGGCACATGGAAAATATTCTATCTTTGGAGTGATCAAACTACCAGAGTTTCCCTACTTCTAGCCTAGGATGGAAAATGAACGGAGTGTCGCCTCTTATTTATAGATTTGACAGCAAACCACGATATCGCGTACGCGATATCGTAGGGGACGACGCGATATCATAGTGCATGCAATATCGCATCTCATCATATGGGATTATTGACTAATTGACAACTGATAGTGGAATGGAATGACAGACTCAATGTGCCCAGTGAACGGATAAATAAGCATATTACAACATTAGTGTTCATGACTATTGTGATGAACACTTGTGCATAAATGACATCCAAGCCTTTATTTGGTAGCTTGAAGAGAAAGAGAGAGAGAGAAATAAGATGGAGTGTGTTGTTGCCAATGCTAAGATTGCACCTTCCGTTGTTTATCCATAGCCACGCCACCAAACTTGCTCCTTTCATAAATGCTCCAGTTCTAGTCCATCCTAAGTGCTTCCTCCAAGCCCAGTCCCCTGTTTGTATGATCACCATCTACACATACAACATATTCACAAATGAGCAAGGATAGATAAACCACAATGCAGTTGATACCTTACCTCGATATGAAGCGCATTAGCTGAGTTGTGGTTATGGCAGAAACTGGTTCGAAGATTTATCATAGGTGACTACCCAAGGTGTAGGGGTTAGGCGAATAGTAAAATGGAGAAAATTGAAAAATTTATGCTAGGGCCTCCACAACTAAGAGCGAACCTATGGTAGCTATAAGATGGAAAAATATGAGGAATAAGAAAGATGGGAAAAAAATAACAATGATAACACTAATAAAATGGATGTCATGGATGGGGATGAAACAAGAGATGATTGATTGTAGGAAATGTTTAAGTAAAAGAAGTTAACAATTGCACCAAAAAGAAATGCCAGTGGGTCCTCCCCAAAGCAGGATCATGCCTTTTATGCTCTGACAAACCCACAAACCAAAGAGTCCATAGGCTCTAGGAATGTCATTGGTAGTAAGAGTTAAACACTTACCCACAAGAATTCACCAAAGAAAAACAATGCATCAACCCAAAATGGACTAATGATAAAATTGGTAATGAGGTGGAAAATGGGAAGAAAGATGGAGAGGAGAGAATGGAATGGAATCCCAAGAACAAGGTTGTGTAAAGCCCCTTGTGTATTTCATGGTTAAGATAATTGAGTAGAACTCATCCCAAATCTAGACTTAAACCAACCACATTCAGTGACCTGCATCAATACACTTGGCTAATCCATTCGCTTGAGGCAACAAGAATGCCTTCAGAAAGAGTGACCACCATCCCGAGTAGAGCGAGATGGAGAACCAGGAAGTGAGAAAGGGCCTTAGTTAGAGGGAACCTTTAAGCATGGATAACATGTCTTTCCAGTTTCATAACTAGTGCTTGTAGCCCATATTGCTTTATTATGTCTAAGGGGTATGCTTTGAATTCTCATTTTTCTCCTTTCTTTTCTCTTTTTTTTTGTGAGAACCACACCATGAAAAGACTTATTTTTATTCACTTGGCTTCCTGATTTTTGAACAATGTCAGAATGGTAGAAAACCCAAGAAACAAGCATCCAAGCACCCAAGAGAATGGCTAGCAAAAATGCATCGAATCCCCTGGAAGTCACATCCTTTTCATCCTTTGAGTCTTTCCTTGGTTTGAAAGGTACCCAACCACTAATTCATTAATAAATTTACTTAGAAAAATGGGACTGTACAGTTCCAAGCCAAAGGAGACGATAGAGTTGTATGGATGAGTGGACGATGTAAACTCATTGCATGTTGTACCAAAACAACCATACCTTAATATCAACATCATTATTCAAAGGTAAAAACCAAACATTAGCAATCAATATGATATAATGCAATCCACCATCATGAGCACTTACTGCATGATGAATAAAAGTAAATCAAGTAAACAAAGAAATAGTAAAAACATGAACGATGTTGTAAAACAAAAATAAGAAAAGTTGGAAAAATGTGTAAAAAAAAAATATGTAAAACAAAACTTGAAAACAAAATAAGGGCCTAAAACGGTTAGCATAGGTGGCTATCTCCCCCAGGACTAAGTTGGAAGGAGGAGATCTGAAATAGTGAGCAGGGTTGTCCATCAAGAGAGGTAGCATGTGTACTGGCTATCCTAAGCTCCTGGAAAGGTTTGGTTCATTGCACGTTGACCAAAAGTATCTTATCCAGGCTCTCAGGTTTGTATATTGTCATGGCCCTTGAAGGAAAAGTTGCATAAATAATATAAGGTCCTTCCCAAAGTGTTTGAAATTTAGTACGTTGTGGCACATGTGTGGGATTCCAGTAGAGAACCTTATCTCCTACTTGATATTTAACTTTCCTAATCCTTAGGTCATGATGTTGTTTATTGAATGCCTTATGCAACTCGTTAGATGACAGGGCAGCTAGTTAGTTTTCATCTAGCAAGTTAAGGGTTACTAATCATTATTTCTGTGCTAGATCAAGGTCAAGGTTGAGGTCACATGCCATGGATAGTGTACAGAGCTCAGTTTGAATGGGAAGCATTGGTAATGTACTGTACACTAACTCATAGGGAGAGTAGCTTGTAGGAAGTTTCCATGTGGAGCGGTATGCCCAAAGAACATCATTTAGTTTATTGCTCCAGTCTTGCCTAAACTTGCTAATAGTTCTTGTCAATATCTTGATAATCTCCCTGTTGGTAACTTCTACTTGACTGTTTGCTTGGGGGTGGTATGGTGTAGTCAATTTATGCTCAACCCCCAAGTGTTGCATTAATTTTTGAAAAGTTACACCTGTGAAGTGGGTACCATTTTCTGAAATAAGTGCATGAGACACACCAAACCTATTTATGATTTGTTGTTGAACAAATCGTGCAGCTGTGGATGATGTACAATCATTAACAGTAGCTGCTTCTACCCATTTAGTTAGGTAATCAATAGCAACAATGATATAGGCTTTTCCATTGGACATTGGTGTAATTGGCCCTGTAAAATCAATTCCCCAAATGTCGAAGGGTTCTAACAGTTGAATCCATTGTTGCAGACCCTCCATTCTAGCAGTCATTTCCCCATCATGTTGATAGCACTTACAAGATTGGACAAAATGATGGGCATCCCGAAATAATGTAGGCAAATAATATCCTGCAAGCAGGATCTTGATGGTCGTTCGTCTCCCAGCATAATGACCCCCACAAGAACCCTCATGAGTGTCTTGGAGAACTTGCAGTTGATCTATATCGGGAACACACCATCGAACCAAGCCATTAGGACACACTTTGTAAAGCTACCCNGATTCAACTGTTAGAACCCTTCGACATTTGGGGAATTGATTTTACNCTTTGTAAAGCTACCCATTGATTTCCATAAAGTACTTGGCTCGGTGAAAAAACTGTTGTTTCTTTTTAAGGTTTAACTCTTGTGCTATTTTTTGGGTGAGGAGATAGGTAAGAATGCTACTGTACCAATTTGTCTCCATGGATGATTAATTATTCACTACACATAAAAAGAGGAATTCATTAGGGAAATGATCAAAAATTGGATACTCATCCTCTTTGTTGTCCCATCACAACCGAGATAAATGATCAGCAACTACATTCTTAGTGCCTTTACAATCGATCATCATAAGATCAAACTCTTGTAAGATTACAACCAATCATATGATACGAGGGCTTGCCATTGGCTTATTCATGAGGAACCTTATTGCACTATGATCTGTATGTATATATACTTTATATCCCAATACATAATGTATAAACTTTTCTAGTGCAAACACTACAGCCATTAATTCTTTCTTTGTGGTAGTGTAGTTAAGTTATGCACCAGCGATACTTCTACTTGCACAGTGGATGTAATAAGGATGCTTTTGGTCATCTAACTATGTAAGTATAGCTCCTAAGGCATAGTTGGATGTGTCATTCATGATATGGAATGGTTTGGACTAGTCAAGAGCTTGTAGAATGGGTGTTTCTCCTAGCTTCTGTTTCAAAGTTTGGAAAGCTAATTCACATTCCTTGGTCCACTCAAAAGGTACATCCTTTTTCATTAATTCCACCAATGGTTTGGAAACCTTTGAAAAGTTCTCAATAAATCTCCTATAGTAGCTAGTATGTCCAAGGAATGATTGAATATCTTTGATAGTTTCCGGTTGATGGGTAATTCCTTAGATAACTTTGATTGTACCTCTATTCCTATGTGTGAGATTTTGTGCCCTAGTACTATGCCTTCTTGGACCATCAAATGGCTTGTCTACTAGTTGAGCCTCAAATTGGTTTCTACACATCTTTTTAACACTTGCTCCAACTAGTGCAAGGCTTGATCAAAGTTTGTTCCATAAGTGAAGTCGTCCATAAAAACTTCTACACCATTTCCTATCTACTATTGGAAGATGCTTAGAACTAGTCGTTGAAATGTTGTAGGGGCATTGCACAACCCAAACAACATCTGTTTGTATGCAAACATTCCCCAAGGACTAGTGAACATAGTATCGACTTGGTCTTCTAGGGCTATTTGTATTTGATTATATCTGCTATATCCATCCAGAAAATTGAAGTAGCGATGCCCTGTGATGGTGTCTAAGACTTGGTCAACAAATGGCAATGGAAAGTGATCTTTGAATGTTGCCATATTCAATGGCCTGAATTATATGCACACCCTCCATTTGCCTTCCTTTTTAGGCACAATAACTAAGGGGCTAACATATTCGCTATCAGTAATGGGGTATATGAACCTAGCCTTGAGAAGTTGTTCGATTTCTTCCTTGACTACTTGCTTCAGCTTTGGGTTCAAACGCCTTTGCAGTTGTCTTGAGGCTTCATGGAGGGGTCGGTATAAATCCTTTGTTGGCATATCCTAGAATCTATTCTAGTTAATTTGGGATATGACCAAGTGAAGACTTTTGACCATCTATTGATTACCTTCAGCAGTTCTTCTTTCTATTGAGGAGCAAGCTTAGTGTTGATAATTACCAGTTTTTTGTTTTTAAGGAACATGTATTCGATACCGATGGGTAATGGTTTTAGCTCAAGGGGCTCTTTCTTAAATTTCTAAAGGATTTCCAACTTCCCTCAGTTGATATTTTCAAGATTAAGACTTGGAAGTTGGTGATGGACTTGCTCTAATGCATCTATGTTATCGATGTAAGCACAAGTCAAACCCTTATTTGGTTCTATACATATGAGTGAACTGCTTTCTTGATCAGCTGTCAGCCACTTGGTGTCTTCCTGTCGTGTGGTTACTACATACAGGCATCTTTGTATGTTAATCACCTGTGCACACTAATTACATGCAGGCAATACTAAACTTTGCACAAACGATGACCTCTGCACACAATTACACCCTATGTCACTATATGTGATGCATGAAACTTTCTTCTTCTCGATCTTTCTGAATGTATTTTCCTTTGATATTTTTAGGGAAAGATCGTGGATTCCTAACCATGCATCGATGGTGCTTAGCCATGCTCTTCCCATTATGATTAGGAAGTCCCCCTTACTGTTGTTTACCTAAATCACTAGGAAGTCAGCTGGGTACAACCACCCACAAATAGTGGTAACAATGTCTTCCACCAGTTCCACTGGGACAGTTATGGACTAGTCGGCCAACTCTTAACGGATGTTGCTCTTTTTCAATGGAGGCAAGTTCCAGGCCTTGTACATTTCTTGAGAAATCAAGTTGACACCATAACCTAAATCCAAAAGAGCGTTGCATGATGCATTTCCATCGATTTGTAAGTATATCAAAGGACTCCCAGGATCAAAGAATTTCCTGGGAAGGTGGCTAGCTTTGATCTCATCGGTGACGGCATGTATTAGCATGATTGTATACATTGAGTGTGGTAGTTGAGTTGAAGGAGGCTCTAAAATTTTGATTGATACTGAGGCGTCTAAGGAATCAGTCGCTTGTGATTGTAAGCGCATGGTTGGATTGTTGGTTCTAAAGAAAGGTATTTTCTTCATGTGGTTGTTGGAACCAACAGTAGGTTGATAGTTAACAGCCCTTGTGGCATTACATTGCTATGGTTGGGTAGCGATTTCACCTTGCATCGCGGGAGTAGGTGGTAGTGGAGCTATTGGTGGAAGAGATGTAACCAAATGAGAAGGATGATATGCTTACGGAATATCACCTCTAGAAGAGGGAGTCCCATAATACTCGCGGGCTTGGTAGTGAGGTTGATGAGTGATGTGACCAATAGAGTCACGTGGGGAGATTGGCTACTGCACATAATATCTATACGGGTTAGGTTGCCGGTAAGGATACTGTTGCCTTGGTGGTGGCATTCCCCATGATTGCGAGTGCTATCACTGTTGATATTAATCAATCAGTTCTGGTGGAGTTCCACTTGGATAATATGTTAAGGGTTGGCGAAACTGTCTTGGGTTACCTTGGGGGTAAGGTAACCTTCAGGGTTCTTGCTATTTGTTCAATCATGGGTTAAGTGCATACACCCCAGACTCTTGCAGATGTGAGATTATAGGGCAACATCCCTTAGGATGGTCATATTGACATATTTCACATCCACTATCATTGTCTATTTCTAAATCCACAACCTCTTCAATGATGGCAACTTTGCCCTTACCCTTGCTACATGCATGTTCAACTTCTCTCTTTTTTCTTTTTTCATGATCACTACCTTGCTTTCTAGACTCCTCTACTATTTTAAGAACAAATTGAAATTTATTGTCTAGGGAATCCCACATTTGGTCTACCTTTGCTGATACTTTTGATGTCAACTCTTGGATAGCCAAAGTTTTTCTATTCACCATCTCTTCAAGTGGTGACTCTTCTTCATCCTCACAAAGTCTTACTCCCCTCTTTCGAAGGAAAGGATCTTGGTTATACTCTTCCGCATTTTCTCTCTTTCGTAGCTCACCTTCTTCCTTAGCAACTTGCTCCAATAGTCTTTGAATTTGATGGGACCTAAGCTCAGATAGTTTTCCTTGGGCATAAGTCCCAAGGATTCTTCTCATTTCATGCCTAAGCCCATCCATGAGATGGCACAGTTGATCCCTTTGCGAATAACCATGGCCAGGACAACGGTGTAACAGTGCATAGTATCAGCCCATGGGAACATCCAAGGGTTCATGTCCTCTTTGTAACAGTGCATAGACACTTGGGAGTACATTTGGTACTTATCATTAAATAGTTCTAACATAGTACTCCACCTACGAATGGATTCTGGTTCTATCTCATGACTCTCTAGAGTGCCCTTGTCCCCTTTCCTAGCTATTTCGTCTATAACTTCCACTTTGCCTACCTTTATTCCCATGGTCTTTTTCTTTATGACTGCATTCAGATATTGAAGGAGAGGGTGAAGGAGATGATGAAGGTGACGAAGAAGGAAAACCATCACCATGACGATGTTTGCTACCTTCTCTTCTACGGTCTCGGCCTCAATCGGGATTGCGATCAGAATGTCCATCTTTATCATGAGTTCGTGTCCCTTTTTTGGACCCTTTGTGCCCATGGGTATCAGAACCTGGGTTATGAATAGTGGAATGAAGGTTCTGATACACAACCCCTTGGCCAAAGTTAAGGGAAAGAACATCGTTATGTGGGCGATTGCCTAAGGCAGGTTCACCACCCTCATTTTCGCTTAAGACATGTGGGGCATCCTGGGACCACTTACCCTTCAAAGACTAATGATTTCTATCCTATTGCAAGTCCCTTTGACGTTGTGCCTCTGTGCAACGGTATTCTCTCGAGTCATGGTCCTGCACAACGTATTCTGCATGTAAGTGCAACATGCCAATTCGTGTGAGAGCACAAAGAAGCATGCTCAGAACTGAACAATCAGGAGGTAATACTATGTTACCTTCTAAGTCTCACCAACACAATTGTTCATCTTGATGGAGGATAAAGGTGAAGTTTGGTATATACTCATCGAGATAAATATATACCACTCGAACTTGTTGAGGAACCGGTGGATCAACATCATGTGTATTACACCATTGACTATTTCCTATTTCAGACCTAGGCGATCATGTGCTTTCATACGAAGAAGGAGACATACTTGTCTGTTCAATCTATAATGTATTCGTGTTTATTATTTTCTCAATCAACCCTAAGGGTTCGTTCCAACGATGTGAATGATTTCCTATGTTCTAGTTAGTGCACAAACAACTAAGTCCCCGGCAACGGTGTCAATGATGAGTAGCAAGGTACCCTTACGCTCAACCATATAAATACGAGCATTTTACACACGATCTGGTCGAATTCCAAGGACTAAGTACTTATGCACCCTTGTGGAACAAGGATGGGTTGGTTGATCATTGTCTTTCCAAACTTACCTGTATGTCATGATTGTATGGTTAAGTAAGCTTGAGGCATATGATTTTTATAGCTTTTATGTTTTTATGTCCAATGCTAGTAGGGAAGGAGAGAGGTAACTAAGTGACTAATTTAACTTAACTACTCATTAACTAAGTTCTAACTAATCCTAACACTAGCATTCGTTCCCACTTGTCGTACACATCCTAAACCAATGTAACATTGTTGGGATTACCAAACGCTAATCGTTACTAGGTTACCAAGCATTACACGCATGCTCAAAGTGGTTATTCTTGTGTAATTTAATGATTTGCTTAATTGATCAAAATGAATTGCTATGCTAATAACAAAAATGTAAAGTGCATAAAATAAAAGGAATGCATAAGAAAATAAAATAAAAGAAATGCATAGGAAAATAAATCTCAAGTGCTGCAAGGATGAATTGAAGAGCTCGTCTTTGTTGCCGTACACAAGGTGTGCTTAGGTACACAATGCTCGAATAAAGATCCATCCACAGTTAGACCTCCTGCTACGACACTTGGAAAATACTCTAACTTTCAAGCAGACTACAAGAGTTTCGCTACTTGACTACTAAAAGACTTCTCCCAATTGTGCGCCTGGGCACTGTATTTATAGGCTTTAGAGAAACTACTCTAATAATTAGAGTAACTGCTCTAATAATTAGAATAACTGCTAAAGTAACCACTAGAGTAACCACTCTAATAATTAGAATAAACCACTAGAGTAACTGCTCTAATAATTAAAATAACTGCTAGAGTAACCGCTCTCATCAAAGTCCCTTTTGGAATTTGTGTTTAAAATGACCTGAGGAGATCCATCCTTAGTCCAAACCAAAACCAACCTCTTTCAATAACTTCACATCATCACTCCAAGATCGATTCACCCCCTTAAGACACAAGAGTGCTCCCACAAAACAACCATCGTTTCATAAAGAGAAGAAAAGAAAAGTAGGAAGTGAGAGAGGGCCTTAGTTATAGGGGATCTTTAGGCATGGGTAACATGTCTTTCTAGTTCCATAACCAATGCTTGTAGCCTATTTATTTATCTAAGGGGTGTACTTTGAATTCCCATCATATTTTTGTTTGTTTTTTTTTTGTTTTTGGATGGGAACCACACCATGCAAAGACCTTATTTGACTTCCTATCATTAAAACATGGAATGGTAATAAGTCGATGAAAAACACTTAGGCACCCAAGTAAGTAGAAGAGTACAAAGAGTATTACGTCGCCTTGAAGTCACATCCTATACAAACCTTTGAATCCTTCTCAATTCTAAAAACTATCAAAGTGACTAATTTATTAAAAGTTTGTTTAATGAAAGGGACCTCAAACTTCTAGAAAAAGGAAAACCATAGAGTTTGTGGATGGGTGGATGATGTGGACTCACTACCTAATCCATGAAAAATAAATCATGTCATAGTCATCAGACGTCAGAATTCAGAAATAGAAACCAGACATTGACAATCACAACATTAAGCATAAACCATCATTAGCAAACAACAATTGTGGCATTGTGTCCTATAGCTATAACGTACTTTTATTAGCAAAAATAATGAAAAGAACACACAAAATAAAATAAAATAAATTCAAGAAAGATAAAACATACTAATAATTTTGTAAAATAAAAATCGAGAAAATTGATAAAAATCAACAGTGTAAAACAAAAATGTATAAAACAAAAAGGTGAAAAACTGAGAAGCCATGTGGATGGTTAACATGGACGGGCATTTCCCCCACAACTATGTTGAATGGAAGAGATGCGAAAAATAGGCATGGTTATCCATCTATTAAGGTAGTAATTGCATTGGCTTATGTTAGTTTTAGGAAACGTTTTGTTAATTATATAAGGTCCCTTCCACAATGTTTGAAACTTTGTTTTCTAGGGTACATGTGTGGGGTTCTAGTAGAGAACCTTATCTCCTAGTTAAAATTTTACTTTCTATATTCTAAAGCCATGATGTTGCTTATTGAATGCCTTGTGCACTTCATTCAAAAATAAGGCCACTAATCAGTTTTCATCTAGCACATTTAGGTTGATCAATCTTTCTCTTTGAGCTAGACTTAGGTCAATGTCCAGATCACAGGTTGTTGAGAGTGTACAGAGCTCAGATTGAATCGGGAGCATTGGAAGTTTTTCATACACTAGCTCATAGAAAGAGCAGGCAATAGGAAGTTTCCATGTTGAGTAGTAGACCTAAAGGGCACCGTTGAGTTTTGTGCTTCAATCTTTCCTATATCTACTTATGGTTTTTGTTAGAATCTTTGTAATCTCCCTCTTAGTTACCTTTGCTTGACTGTTAGCTTAGGGGTAATAGGGTGTTGTTAATTTATGTTTGGCCCCCAAGCATTGCATAAGTTTTTGAAAAGTGGCACCTATAAAGTGAGTTTCATTGTTTGAAATTATTGCATGTGGCACCCCAAACCTGTTTACAACATTTTGTTGTACAAATCTAATAGCAATGGATGATGTACAATTGGTGACGGTTGCTGCTTTTACCCATTTGATGCAGTAGTTGACTACTATGATGATATATGCCTTTCCATTGGACATGGGTGTGATGGGACCCATGAAGTCTATGTCCCATATGTCAAAGGGATCTAGTGGTTGAATCCACTGTTGAGGACTATCCATTTGAGCTATCATCTTACCATCTCTTTGGCAGCATTCACAAGATTAGGTAAACTAGTGGGCATCCTTAAAGATTGTAGGCCAATAATATTCTACCATCAAGATTGTTATGGCCATGCATCTCCCTGCATAGTGGCCTCTGCTAGGGCCTTCATGAGCATCTTAAAGAATGCGTAGTTGATCCACATCAGGGACACACCAATGAACCAAGCCATTAGTGCACACCTTGTAGAGATGTTTATTGATTTCCATGAAGTACTTTGCCTGATGAAGAAACTATTATTTCTTCCTAAAGTCCAAACCTTGTGGCATCTCTTAAGTGAGAAGGTAAGTGAGAATGCCATCATACCATTTTGTTTTTGTGGGCACTTGGTCATTTATTAATCTTGTAAAGAGGAGTTCATTTGAAAATTTATTAGAGAGTAGGCTCTCCTCCTCTTTGTTATCCCATCTTAACCAAGAGAGGTGGTTAGTGACCACACTCTCAATCCCTTTTTAATCTACCATTGTGAGATCAAATTCCTACAAGATCACAAGTCACCATATAATACGAGGGCTCACTATTGGCTTATTCATCAGGAAGTGGATGGAACTATGATATGTATGCACAAATACTTTGTATCCAAGCACATAGTGTTGAACTTTTCGAGAGCATACACCACTACCATCAATTTTTTCTTAGTCATGATGTAATTCACTTGTGCACCCACAATGCTTTATCTTGCATAGTGGATGTAATATAGATGTTTCTTATCATCCAACTATGTAAGCACAACACCCAAAGCATAATTAGATCCACCCATCATTATGTGAAATGGTCTAGACCAGTTTAGTGCCCATAGAATTAGAGTTTCTATGAGTTTTTCCTTCAATTATTGGAATGCATGTTCGCACTCCTTGGTCTAGATGAATGGAGCATCTTTCTTCGTAAGCTTGACCAATGGCTTTGCGATCTTAGAAAAATTCTCTATGAATTGCCAATAGTAGCCAATGTGTTGAAGAAATGATCAAACATCTTTAACTGTCTCTAGCTGGCATGTGATTCCTTAGATAACCCTTATTTTTTCTGGGTCTACCTCAATCATTACTTGAATAATTCTATGCCCCAATACTATGCCTTCTTGGACCATTAAATGGCTTTTCTACTAATTAAGCCTAAGGTTTATTTAAACACATCTCTTCAATACTTACTTAAGGTGATCTAGGGATTGCTCAAATGTAGCCCCATAGGTAGAGAACTCATCCATGAAGAATTCTATACCACTACTGATGAAGTGTCATTGAGTCCTATGTCGACTGGGCCATGTATACGCGACCGCGTTGATGCAGGCTCGTCGACGTAGCCTGCTACGTTGACATGGGCCCATCGACGTGACCTTCCTACGTCGACGTGGCCCCATTTACGCAGTCACCCATCTCAGCCTATAAATAAGAGGGCCTTCTGTCTCATTTAGGCATCTTTCAGTTAGTTGTAGTGAAGCTCTTACAGTTTGTTCCCACAAGAGATAGAATATTTTCCAAGTGTCCGTAGCAGGTGTAAGAAAAGTGATCGGCTCTTTATTCGAGCATTGATGTATCTGAGCCCATTGGCGTGACGGAAATAAAGACGAACTATTCAAGCATTCCTTGCAGCATTTGGACTTAGTTATTTTATGCATTCAGTAGTTTAATATATTTATGCTTTGTTAGTTACATGTTAATTACTTAAGTTTCTGTTATTANATACTTATGCTAGGAATAGTTAGAATACAAGTTAGGAGAGTTAGAGATTAGATAATAGTTTATTCCTTACCTTTCATACCTTAAATTAGCCGCCAAAAGATATGCAAAAAGCTATAAAAATCATTAGCCTTAGTCTCACTTAACCATCATAAACGGAACATCACAAGTGAGGTTAGGAAGATAATGACCGTTCTAACCCAAAGTTTCACTATTTAGAGTCTGGTGTATCTTAAATACTTACAGTCTACGAAATTCGACCAGGTCGCGTGTGAACGCCCATGATTCGTATGGTTGGACGTAGGGGTACCTAGCCACTCATCAACTACCAATTTACTATTGAAAAATACTAAGAACCAGGCATTAAAATGTTATAGGGGAATTGCATAGACCAAATGGCATCTTATAATATGTAAAACTCTCCCAGGAACTCATGAATGCTATCTTGGCTTGATCTTTTGACGCAATTTGGATTTGGTTATAACCACTATAACCATCTAAGAAGCTATAATAACAATGCCTAGAGATAGTGTCCAACACTTGGTCCATAAATGGCAAGGAAAAATGATCTTTAAATGTTGTCATATTCAATAACTATAAGTCAATACAGACCTACCACTTTCGACCTTTCGTTGGCACAATTACGAATGGGCTAACTCACCCACACTCTATAATGGAATAGATGAATCCTACCTTGAGGAGTTGTTTTATTTCCTCTTTGATGATCTACTTCAATTTGGGATTCAGCTGCCTTTGCAGCTACCTTCTTAGCTTCATGGCTAAGTCAATGTATATACAATGTTGGCATGTCCTTGGATCAATTCCTGTTAGTTTAGGATATGACCAAGAAAAGGTTGTTGGCCAATTATTGACTACCTGCAATAGCTTGTCTTTTTATTTAGGAGTAAGATTTGCACTGATTATAACTGACTTACCCTTATTCAAAAATGCATACTCCATGTTGACTCATAGAGTTTTTAACTCTAGGGGCTCCTATTTGAAAGTTTCATGGATTTCCAACTCTTCCCAACAAGTATCATCATCTTCATCATTAGAGAGTTAGTGATGAACTTGGTCAAGTTTATTCATGCCTTTGACATAAGCACATGTTAGGATCTCAATAGGTTCCATGCATAGTGTGTTGCTATTTGAGTCAGCTGTTAGTCACTAGGCACCCTCCTATTTTATGGCTATTGTGTATAGGCACCTTTGGATATCTATGTCGTGAGCACATTGATTATATGCTTTAATATATGTAATTTTGATGAACCATATTTCTTGCACACAGTTGCACCCATTATCATTATACATGATGCATGGAACATGCTTCTTCTCCAACCTTCCAAATTTATTTTTTTTGGAGATTTCGAAGGAAAGGTCCCTGATGCCCATTTGTGCATCAACTATGCTTAACCATGCTCTTCCCATAATGATGGGGAAGTCACCTTTGTAATTTTCCATCTTGATCACTAGAAAATCAGTGGGATAGGACCACCCACAAACTATGGTCACAATGTCCTCCACTAGTCCTAAGGAAATAGTGATTGACTGATCTTCCAATTCTAAATAGATGTTGCCCTTCTTGAGAGGTGGTAGGTTCTAGGCTTTATACATGTCATGGGAGATGAGATTAACACTAGAACCAAAATTGAGAAAAGCTTTGCATGACTCATGTCCAGCAATCTATAAGTAAATGCGAGGACCTCCCAAGTCAAATCTTTTTTATGGAAAGATTGTTAACCTTGATCCAATCGGAAACAACATGAGTTAACATAATAGTGCAAATCTAAGATAACATTTGGTTTGAAGGGCACTTGAATGTGTTTGATGCAGAGGATGAGGGTGTTGGAGATACAGGGCAACTAGCTGCATTAGGTTGTGAGGGTTTTGGAGGACTGTTGGGTCAAAAAAAGGGTCATTTCCTAGATTGATTATTTGAACCACATGGCTAGAGGCCAATTGTGAATGTATAACCCTCGTAGCATTTTGTTGCTGCAATTGTAAAGGAATTTTGTGTTGCATGCATGGAGTAGGATGTAACTGGGATGAGGGTAGAGGGATGTGTGTAGGTAGATGTGAAGGGTGGTATGGATATGTGTGTTTTCTTCGAGTAGATGGTGAATGAGTTCAATGGTACTCTGGAGGGTAGTAGTGATTCTGGAATGAGGCTTGGCTTGCTAAGCTTTGTGGAGAAATGAGTTGCTAAACATAGTACCCGTATGGATTTGGTTTCCTGTAAGGGTCCTGCTATTTTGGTGGTGGCATTCCCCATGATTGTGGTTGCTGCCACTATTGATACTAGTCATATGGTTGTGTGGAGCTCCACTTGGGTAGTAAGCTTGTTGTTGCTAGTGGAATTGCCTTGCATTTCCTTGAGGATAAGGCAATCATCTGGGTGCTTACCTTCATGCTAGTCAAGGATTCAACACGTACATCCTAGACTCTTGTAAGTGTGACACCACAGGGCAACATCCCTTAGGATGTTCATGCTAACAAATGTCACAACCAACATCATCATTAGAGTTTTTCTTCACAACTTATTCTACTACAATAGCTTTGCCCTTACCTCTCGACTAGGCACGTTCAACTTCTTTTTGCCTCCAATGGTTATGATCACTACTTTGCTCTTTGGATTCTTTAGCAATCTTCCATCGTAATTTGGAATTTTTCATCCAAAGAGTCCCATAATTTATCAACCTTTGCTAAAATATTAGATACAGATTTTTGGATGGACAAGGTTTTCCTATTTACCACTTCATCGAGTGGTGACTCCTCCTCATCACAGAATCACACCTTCCTTTTCCTTATGGAAGGATTCCTACTATATTCTTCTACGCTTTTCCTTTTTTACAACTCACCTTCTTCTTTGGCTATTTGTAATATTAGCCTTTGTATCTGATGAGCTCTTAATTCAAATAGTGTTCCTTAGGCATAGACCCCAAGAGTTCTTCTAGTTTTTACTCTGAGCCCATCTATGATGTGGTAGACTTGTTCCCTCTGAGAATAATCATGGCCAAGGCACTGATGTAAAAGAGAATAATATCTACCCATGGTAGCATTCAATGGTTCATGTCATCCATGTTTCTAGCCTCAGACTTACCTTCTTAGGTTAGACACTCTGGAGTACATTTGATATTTTTCATTAAATAGTTCCAACATGGTACTCCATTTGCGAATGGAATTCAGCTCCAAGGATCAATACTAGCCTTCTGCTTCCTTAATGAGTGTCCTAAGGAATAGCTTGAGTTTCTACCAATCATTTTCGATGTTTTGTAAGGCTTATTCATTGTGAAAGGCTTGTAGATGATTTTGCAGATTAGAGTTATATCCCCCCTCAAATCTTGGGATATTGTTGATGTCCAAGTGCTTGATCCAACTATCTTTCACATGTCTAGTTGGGATCTTAACTACCTCTATGATGTTAAGCATACTTCAAGTTGCTAACAAAGGCTCATCATCATCATTATTTTTTTGTCACTGATGATGTCCTCTATTATCCCTTTGATTATTGTGGGCATGGTGATTAGTATTATTGCCTTAATGCTCACCTCCATCACGATTATTCCTTCTGTGACATTTCTCAGAATTAGAAGAGGAAGAAGAAGCAAAAGTAGATGAAGAGGATGAAGAGGGAGGAGGACTGCCACCACCATGGTGTCTGCTAATTCCCCTTAGACTATCACAACCATGTTCATTAGTTTTCCCATTATTGTGATGCTTGTTCGACCCCTTGCCTTGACTGCCATCTTTCCCTAAACTTGAATTGTGGATTATAGACTACAAATCTAAGTTCACACCCTCATCACTAGTAACAAAGGGTAGAGAATCTTCATGCTGAGAGCCCTCAGAGGAAGGGTCCTCATTGTCATCTTGGTTTAGTAGGAACAAGGGATTTGTGAATCATTTTCCCTTTGCATCCTCATGATGCCTCTCTTGATGTTAATCTCATGAACACTATGTTTTAGTGGGACAGTAGTCCCAAATGTCATAACCATTCACAATGTATTCCTCTTGAAGATCCAAGATGCCTAACTTCTTCAGAGTTTGAAGTAACATCCCAGGCACAGATTGATCAGGAGGTAATACAATGTTGCCTTCCATGTCACGCCATCGCAGTTGCTCATCTTGGTGTAGGATGAAGGTGAAATCAAGCATAAACTCATCTGATATTAGAGCCCAAGGAGCAATGTCAGATATTTGCTATTGTCTCCTCCGTGCTAGCCTATAAATATAGCACTTGGGTGCATGCTTGGGACACAATAGAGAGAAGATAATTTTAGTTCTTGATTTTTGATAGTCTTTCTTAGAGTCCTGTTATTCCTAATGCATGCCCACAATGTGACATTTGTAATCATATGACATCTTTGTTTAAGTGTGACGTACTTGGACATGTTACATGATTGGAAATAAAGATCGAGATTACTTCCATCATTGCCGCATTCACTTAGATTTATTATTGCTTTAATTATTTAATTATTTACTATTTTCTTTAGTTAATGCTTCCATTTATTACTATTTACTATTCCTATCATTAAGTAGAATGAGTACGACTTAATCACAAGTGCTTAAGTGTAAGTACTTGGTAATCTAGTAGTGTATCGTTTGGCACACCCAATGATGTACGCTTGGCAATTCGAGTGGTAGTTATATGAAGTCGAAGGCATGTACAAACGATTGGGAATAGATACTCATCAAACGTAAGCTAGTTTAGATTCTATTTTCTATTGTTCATTAGCTTAATTAATTTATCTCTTTATCATCATTAGGAGCAACATAGGATTAGACAACATCATATGCCTCACTTTGGACTAGATCATACGTGACAAAGCTACCACTAGTCCAAGTGGGAAGACAACAAACTGCAATCAAAGCATAACGATCTAAATACTAGAACTATCCCATCCATGGAATTCAATTGAATTGTGTGTGAACACTTGTGATTCATATGGTTGGATGTAGGGGTACCTCATCAATCATCATTAGTGTCATTGCTAGGGATGGTGCTAGTTATCTAGATTAGTTACATCATACACGATTGTTGTAAAGGTATTAATGATATATCCTTCAAAAAATATTAAATGACACACACCATAAGACAATGACAATGTCTCTTTCACAAGGAAGTGATAATGCACTATACAATGAAAACATTCATTGTAGAACTAATGAGATATATAGTGAGGAAAATTGGAGTGACCAACCTTATACAAGGATTTCATATGTTCATGACCACCCTTAGATACTCAAAGACTACATTCACCTAAGGTAGACAACCTTGGAGGAGAGGAAGTAAGTCCTGATCCAGAGGAGGCCTCGAGGCCTAAGGCCTCTTGGAAACCAAGAAATTATAAATCAAAGGACCCTGGGGAATACCATAGAAACCATGGCAATCCTTCTAGTTCCTCATCTTCCTCTTTCCTTTCAACGTCTAGTTCTAAAGAATATGAACGTAGGTATAAAGATATAGCTCCACTAAAGGGTCAGAATAGAAACAAAAATTGAACCTGCAGGAACACTCACAATCATCAACATGAACATAGATAGAATCATCATAATCAACCAAATAAAAATTTTCATCACAACTTATTTGATGACAATGAACCCTTGTTGGCCACCAAGAGCCTAATGCAGATCATAGAGGTAGTTAAGATATCTTGTAGGCATCGCAAAGAGAGTCGCCTACCTAGGCTTGATATGAATAATATTCGTAAATTTGCAGGAGGCTATGATTCAAATCTGCAACATCATTTACAAGCCTTCCATGATGCTTGTATTTTCTACAACATTAAAAGTGGGTGGCAAAAGCTTAAGCTCTTTCCTAGGACACTGATTGATAGAGCTGAAGTGTGGTATAAATTATTAAAACCAAATTCAATCCAATGATGGTCCAGAATGTTGGAACTCTTCAATGATAAATACCAGACCTATGCGAGGGTGTCCAACCTAAGGAGACAAATCCCAGGATGGAAGCAAGAACAACATGAACCCTTGGACATGGCCTTAGATAGATATTATTCCCTATTGAATAGATGTCGAGGCCATGGTTTCTCTGAGGAAAGGAAATTATTCCACATCATAGGTGAGCTTCATAATGAAATTAGGGAGACCCTTAGGATGTATTTCCTAGGTCAATTATATGAGCTACAAGCCCATCAGATCCAAAAACTAATCAAGCATGTGACAAAAGAAGAAGGAGATATATGAAAATGGGAGAATGTCAAGAAATATCATTGGGACCCAACTCTTCAACAAAAGGAGGTCCATATCTATTGTAAGGAGAAAGAAATTGTTCTCGATAAGGTGATTCTACAATAAACCTTACCGATACAGAAGTCTATTAATGAACTTGAAGCAAAGTTTAATAGGATGTCGAAATGGATCTATGAAAATGTTACAACTCTTATTGAGATGGTCAAGGAGAGGATCATGCAAAACAAGCTAGGAAATTACAATAAACAAAGGATACATAACCAAGAAACAGCTAGGAACACTTTTTAGCAACAAGAAAAATGTCTAAAGAAACTGAGGCTATAGACTCAACCATAGATGAAGATAATGGATGTGACATCTGCATATATGACCATTTGAGGGGCTATTGCCTAGTCCTATTGCATCTACATGAGTATTGGGTAGGTGCCTTAAATCTAAAGTTTGTACAAAAGCACATGCCTCGGAGATTTCCTCTTCCACAAGGTAATTATAGATAATCCCACAACCAATAGTACCATCCTAAGGGCACTTATTACTAGCCTCAACACTATCATCAATCATAGTGGCAACAACCACAATCATGGGGGAGGGCACCACCAAATCAACCCTATCCTTCCTACCAGCCGAAACCACACAAATATTATGTTCAACACCCTGTTTCTCCAACTAGTTGTACATCCTTTACTTCAAATCGCCACTATCACTCTCCCGAGTACCATCAACCCATGACATCTCCAAAGGGATCACCACGTCATGCCTCTTACCATCCACCCTACCCTTGATATTCTCATTCTCCACCTCATCACATATCACCACCAAGGACATGGGAACGTGTCACACCACAATATCAACAAATGAATGCCACTTGTGTTGCAAATGTGCATAAACATGCTGACACTAGTGGATCTCAATTGCAACCTCAGAAACGTCCCTTTTGGGGGAAAGGTTGTAAGCTGAAGTAAAAGACTCATGGATCTACCATGTCATTCGAACCACCACAATGCCAATTTTGTGCAACACCTCCCTTTTCACCATCATTATCCTCTGATTGTATACACAAGCCACCATCCATCATTACTCCAATTCCAAACCCAAGCAATGAATCTACAAGTGTGGGGAGACCAACAAATCCATGCATACCATATCATTATCAAGGTTGCACTCATGGGCTAGACATCCATCATGATAACAAACCTTACATCTTGATCCACTAAACATTTAACACTCAAGTGTGTGACCAACGATTTGTCTACCTAACCACTGCAACATCAAAAGATACTCAGTGGCTAGGGAATGAATGGTTACCAATGTTTTATACATGCATGGATCCTATCTATCCACTTATTAATCCTTGTCACAGCAAAATGTTTAGTCATTAGGGATCACCCCCCATTTTAATCTTCAGGATTCATAAGTGTTTTCCATCTTTTTGTTTTGCAATTTTTTGTCATTTCCTCACTTATTGATATGATTTTTCTTATTCTTTTCAACTTTTTCTATTTGTTGTTTTCATCTTCTTTGTTAGTAATCTCGCCTATGAGTAAAACGATTATTTTGCCCATTGAGATGAGGTTTTCTCTATGTTGTCGAGTCATAAGGGACTAATTATTTNTGGTCATAATGATATTCTTTTTCATCATCCAACCTAAAAATAATCCATAATCATTGTATCTAGGTAGAAGAGTGCAAAACCGAGGGGGAATGTAACGGGTGTGACATCAAGGGAATTTGTGAATTTTCTTTGGCCACTTTTGTATGTTCTATCATGTTGCTAATGTTGTAATTATATCCTTGTAGATCTAATGAAACATGGGAGTAAGAGTACCATAAAGAGGCACTAAATAAATTCCGCGAGTCCCACTTGAAAGACATGTACCCATGCTTGAAGGTTGGTGACTTCTCAATATTTTCATCAGGGGGAGAGAGAGAGAGAGAGAGAGAGAGAGAGAGAGAGAGAGGGAGGGAGGGAGAGGGAGAGAAGCAAAAGAAAAGAGAGAGGATGTGCCATAAATAAGCTCATCCCTTAGACAAAATGCCAAGTGATGTTACTCCTTGCAACTATGATAGTTAATTATTTACTCCTTGCACTCACTTAGATTTATTATTATTTTAATTATTTAATTATTTACTATTTTCTTTAGTTAATGTTTCCATTTATTGCTATGTACTATTCTTGTCATTAAGCAGAATGAGTACGACTTAATCATGAGCACTTAGGTGTAAGTACTTGGTAATCCAGCAATGTATCGTTTGGCACACCCAGTGATGTATGCTTGGCAATCCCAATGATAGTTATATGAAGTCCAAGGCATGTACAAATGATTGGTGACAAATACTCATCGCATGTAGGCTAGTTTAGATTCTATTTTCCATTGTTCATTAGCTTAATTAATTTATCTCTTTATCATCATTAGGAGCAACAAAAACTTAAAAGAACTGAGGGCCCCATATGATTAGCATAGGTGGCCATCTCCCCCATGACTGAGTGGAAAGGGAGAGATCCGAAATAATGAGCGTTTGTTTGAATTTCGTAGAAGTGCCCAACTTCTCCCAACTGATGTTCTTAGGTTGAGGGGTGGAAGTTGGCGATGCTCATATTTCAATGTGTCCATGCCTTCATTGTTGGCATGGGTTTCCCCAGTTCGTTCCATGCATATTTTTCTGCTCCTTCTAGTTGTCAACCATGGGGTGTCTACTACTTCTTATGTGGTTGCTACATATAGGCATCTTTGGTTCAAAGTTTC
>MNCI01018056.1:74537-89520 GCA_015680685.1 Gnetum montanum | reverse complement strand
TCAAAATCTTCCGCAATGTATTCAGCATATAGCTCAGTCATGCCTATTTGTGCCAAGGCACGGAAAAGCATGTGAGAGATTGATCGATCTAGGGGTAACACAATGTTACCTTGCAAATCTCTCCATCGCAGCTGTTCGTCTTGATGGAGAACAAAAGTAAAATTAGGAATATACTCATCGGGATGAGTATATGTCATCTTATATTGTTTAGGACTTGGCTGATTTGGGTTATGTTTTTTATCTTGCCGACTGTCTCATGTGTGGTCCTTAGGTGGTGAGTTGGTCTTATGAAAAGAAGGCATTTTGATCGGTGTGCTAAATTCACCGTTATATAATTTTTCTATTGATTAACCCGAAGGTTCGTTACGGCTCACAACGATGTGAGTGATATCCCTTATGCTCTATTTAGCGCACAAACACTTAGTCCCCGGCAATGGCGCCAATGATGAGTGGCGAGGTACCCCTACACTCAACCATATGAAACAAGCGTAGCACACATGATCCGGTCGAACTCCGCAGACTAAATGCCTAAACGCCCCATGGAACACTTGGGGTTAATCATTCGTTGTCTTCCCAAACTTACTTGTTGTTGTCACGGTGTATGGTTAAGTCCGAGGTATATGATTATTATAGCTTTTCTGGTTTTCTCCTATGCTAAAGGGTGAAGTGTTGAGAAAGCTAACTAACTCTAACTAAGGACCTAAGTCTAAATTAACTAGCGTCAGCATCCGTCCCACTTACCGTACACACCCTAAACTATGCAACTGTGGCTACCAAACGCTAATCGTTACTAGGATCACCACATGTAATGCACGTGCTCGAAGTGGTCGTACTGAGGCACTTAACTAGCCTAAATGTGATGAGCAGCTGATTCCTTGACTAGCCGTACACACTCATAGATGCTCATAATCAAGTCGTACTCATCCTGTATTCTAGGAGTTGAGGGTGAGAGAGACTAATCACGGTGAGTAGCTGATTCCTTGGTTAGCCATACACATTCGTCAATGCTCGTAACCAAGTCGTACTCATGTCGCGCTAATGCAGGTAATAAATAACAGGTAGGAAATAACATGTAATAAACCTATTCCATGTACTGCAAGGTTTATCCACAAAGCTCGTCTTTATTGCCGTACACAACTTGCGTTCAAGTACAAAGCTACTCGAATAAAGAGCCGTTCACTTGGGGACTCCTACTGCAGGCACATGGAAAATATTCTATCTCTGGAGTGATCAAACTGCCAGAGTTTCCCTACTTCTAGCCTAGGATGGGAAATGAAGGGAGTGCCGCCTCTTATTTATAGATTTGGTGGCGGACTGCGATACGCGATATCGCGGTGCATGCGATATCGCGTCTCATCACCATATGTGACAAAGCTACCACTAGTCCAATTGGGAAGACAACAAACAACGATCAAAGCATGATGATTTAGATGCCACAACTAGTCCCATCCATAGAATTCGACCGAATCATGCATGAATGCTTGTGATTCATATGGTTGGGTGTAGGGGTACCTCACCACTCATCAACATGATTTAATGGTTTATACAAAACTATGGTTGTACTTACATAAAATTAGCCTCCATTTAGATTTGATTATAGTAACTTTAATATTGTACAAAGAAGTAATTATTGAAATTACAAACATCAATTTAGAGCAATAATTTCAATTCCAAAGAAAACTTAGAGTTAAGAAAGGTTTTCCACTTTCTTTAATTCCCTTTTGTATCTTTATTGATAAAATACAAAAATGTTTATGTAACAAGCAAGAAAGTCATGCTATCAAAATTGGACATTAAATGTTGAACCTTCTTTTGTATGCAAAAAATGCAACATTGATATGCACTATTGTATAAGGTATGCAAAATATGTTGCAAATTTTAGATAATTATTGTTGCTTATTTGGTCTTTTAGTTAATGTGGATAAAGCCAATTTGATGATTTGGGGTACAAGAAATACATGTTATAACTTCCATTTTGAAGGTACTAATGTACAAATAGTAGATTCTTTTAAATATTTAGGTCTCATTTAAATAAACAATTACATGTGGGGGAAGCACATCAAAATTCAATGCTATATATGCTTTCAAAAACAAGTGCAACAATTTAGGACTCTAGGCTTGGAAAGTTAGAAAATAAAATTTTAAGACTATCATTTATCCTATTGTATTGTATGGATGTGGTTTGGGGACTTAGACTCAATGTTAAACTTTGGAAATATACTGAAAGAGTGTAAAATTTTTTTCTTATCAATGAATTAAAAGTAAAAATACAAATACATTACTCAATATTATTGTGTAAATGTGATTTATTACCTTTAGAAGTAGAAGCCTTATGCCAAGTCATTACATCCACTTGTGGTTTGCATATCTTAAGGTGAGAGAAATTTTCTAAAATAGTTCTTAAGGATTCACAAGATTGTTATTGGTATTTTTTCAAGAAATATAATGGCTGAGAAAATAGAATATCTCTTGGGAGGATGTGTGGTAGAATCCTAAGGATATTTACCAACTAGCTAAGCAAAAGGTTTTAACAAAGATGTAGTCTAATATAAAAGGCAGTAGACAATTTTATTTACATCACATTAGATCCAATACACTAGATGCTAAAGTTTACTATCTCTCAATTGGTATTCTAATCAAGTATCAGAATGTTGTTAGTAAGGTTTGCTTTAAGTTCTCATCATCTTAAGATTGAAAGTGAAAGATAGATTCAACTCCCTTGAGAAGAGCATATTTGTAAGTTGTGCATTCTACTAGCATTATGATGCTTGATTGGAATAGCAATCGCAATATAGTAGTTTTTTGCATTTAGTATCTTATGTCTAATGTGATGTAAATAAAATTGTCTATTATCTTCTATAATATACCACATTTGCGTTAAAACCTTTTGCTTGGCTAGTTGGCAAATATGCTTAAGATTTTGGTGCATGTCCTCTCAAGAGATATTCCATTTTCTTAGTCATTGCATTCTCTAAAAATGTTAACTATGGTCTCATGAATCATCAAAAACTGCTTTAGAAATTTTGTCTTGCCTTGAGATATGCAAACTATGAGTGTATGTAATAAATTGGCACAATGCTTTTGTTTCTAAAGGTAATAAAGTACATTCACATAATAACATTGAGTAAGGTGTTTTCATATTTACCTTTTAACTAATTGAGAAGAAAGTTTTTTTTTTTTTTTTTTTGCACTATTTCAATATCTTTTAGAAGTTTGGCACTGAGTCAAGGTTTTACAAATAGCACATCCATACAATAGAAAAGGATATATGATAGTTTGAATTTTTTTTGACCTTCCAAGCCAATAGTCCTAAATCCTTGTACTTGTCTTTGAAAGTATAGAGAGCCTTGAAAGGTCATTCTTTTCTTTCTTTGATGCACTTTTCCCACATGTAATTGTTTATATAAGTAATACCTAAATATTTTAAAGAATCTACAATAGGTCAACATCAAGGGTATGCATTTAGTTTGTATCTATTCACTACTGTTATGAATGAATTAACAAAGGAAATACAAGATGAAATCCTTTAGTGTATGCTATTTATTAGTGGTATTATACTAGTGGATACAACTCAAGAAAATATTAATTTCAAAATAGAAAACTGGAGACACGATCTAAAATCAAAAGGTTTAAAAATTAGTAGAATTATAATAAAATACATGAAATGTAATTTTAGTAAAAGTATAAATCATGGTGAAATGTAAGTAATAATCCAAAGTCAAAAGGTCCTTAACTATAGATAGTTTTGCTACCTAAGGTCAATGCTTCAATTAAATTGTAAAATTGACAAAGATACAAGAAATATGATTGATAGAGGATGGTTAAACTGAAGCCATGTTAGTTGTGTTTTATGTGATAAAAGAATCTCAATAAACTAAAAGAAAAATGTTATAGGACAATAATAAGGTATGCTATCATATATGGTATTGAATGTTGGCCTATACAAAGTGACATGAGCAACAAATGTGTAGATGAATATCAAATATTACAAGAAGAGATAAATTGCATAACATAGACATTAAAGGAAGACTTGGAGTGATATCTATTTCAGATAAGCCATAGAAATTATGTCCTAGATGATTTGGTAATTGTGTCTTAAATAATCTTTGCCTCTTAAAAAAAATTGCTACAGCACTATTTTAAAAGAGGGGGAAAAAACATAAGAAAAACAAAGATATGCGAAAAGAAATTAGTTTTAAAAAGTTGTTTCATAAATACATGTTTCATCAATGGCATTAAAATTTTTTACCAACTCCTACTTAAAAGGTTAACTGCTACCCATGATACGAGGTCTTACTACATTAAACAGCAATTAAACAGGTTCATAGCGAAGCATATGAGTACCCGAGCTAATGACTTATGGTGCAAATGGCAAGTTTGCGAGGCTCAGCTTCAGCCTGCAAGTAAACCTTTCCAGTCGTTCACAAAGAAATTTAATGGAAAAGAAAGATCACAAGCATAGTAGGCACATCTAAATTAAGAAGAAAAAAACGAGTTTAAAAAAATGTGAAGAAGAAAAACGAAAGTAAACAGGCCAAATTGCAGAGAGTCAACCCTGCGAGCAATTATATTATCGAAAAGCCCGGGAAAGGCGTCACAACCGTGAATCATGTCCTTTCTCCCTTTTAGTTTATTTGCTGAACGTTTGGCAATGCCGCCACAAAGAGTGCAACCCTTCGTATTTTCATTTTGTCACAAGAGCTCGAAGCTTTTGCTTATTTTTTTTTTTTAAGTCTCTGTGCTGGTTTGTGAAGCAGAGACGCAGACGTCTGTGATAACAATGCTGGTTGCAAACCCGGCGCAGGGCTCATTGCTGCAAGGAGCAAAACCTCAGGTGTCAACTAGAACCCGGGCTTTCACTAACCCTTGCAGAACAACATCGAGGTTTTGTTGCTTTAATAAGAACAACCGCGTTTTCTGCTCTGGACTGCATTCAAAAACCGTGGAGTTCGGCAACTGCGTTCGGGCCATGGCCAGTGTTCCTCCTCCTGCTGTCGATACCAGTGCCGTTGCTTCTTCGGCAAGCGAGGATAGTAAAGGTGAGCGGAGTGCTCAACTTTTTGTCCTTTGACTTTTCAATATCGAGTTCGTTCTCCACAAAATTTCACGTTGAAGAGTATCAATCATAGGCGTAGATGCTCCAGAAGAGGCCGTATTTTATTCTGTGATTGTTTTGTTTTCAGCGACTTGGAGTTTGCCTTTGAAGTTTCATGTCAATTGTTGAACTGCTGCATGCATAAATGTTGGATTTCAGGGCTGTAAGGGATAAAAAAACAAGCTTATTTTGCTATGTTTTTGGTTCTAGCCGTCCAGGTGCCCCATTGATTTAATTTCTAATTCACTATAAGGAGGCTTCGGATTTAGCTTCTCCATAGACGAAGCAACGAACATTGCATTTGTGGTTGCATGAATGCAATATTGTTATTTATTAATAACATTTTCTGTTCCCAGTTGAAAAACACCGTTTTTTTTTATGCTTGTCCATATTCTACGCTAGGAATGAGACCATTTGCAATCTTATTCAGTATTATTAAGCAGCTGAATTTTTAGTCTCTGAAGAGCGTTGATATTTCTACCGTCCAATAGATCCAGAGGGTCTACGGACATAATAAAATTTCAGTTTCAGTTTCAGATACGAAAGAAGGTTTTAAAGTTTGGTTAATACTGGATATACCTTGCACCAAAATGCTGTGTTTGCTCATTATTCAGAATAACGATTGGCCGCTAGTAATGGTTTTCTTTTTGTCTCATGTTGCAGAGACGAAGCAAGCTCTAATATCTTTGTCAGACAAACGAGACTTAGATGTCCTTGCCAAGGGTCTTGTCAGCCTTGGGTAAGTATTGGGATTTCAGGCACTCAACATCGAGTGGTTTGTTTGAAAACGTTATAATAACCATATTTGTATAGACCTGTTACTTGCTACATATGAAGCAACATAACATCATAATTTTGCAAATATGATACAATTTCTGTGATTCATTTATGTGTCAAAAGAAACTGCTGTATTGTTTACCTTTTCTTCCAAGGCAAATTAACATAATTTAAAGTTATTTGGTTACGTGGAAGAAGTTTCAATCCTGTGCAATCAAAGATGTAGAATGCTTTTATAATTCCACACTAAACACAAATCACCCAATTTTAATATATCATAATAATAATTATACAGATTTTTCTTACATATTTACCTTGTATCTAGTTGTCTGTGTTTTCTGGGATATGCACATAACATTGGGAATGTAATTTGTTATGTCTTGTTGCAGATATACTATTGTTTCTACTGGTGGCACAGCATCCACATTAGAAACGTTTGGAATTGCAGTGACTAAGGTGGAGAAACTAACTGGCTTTCCTGAGATGGTAATTTTGTTTTCCATCTATACTTTTGAAAGATATTTGGTGTTTTTATTAATAAAGATACACTTTATTTATCTAATCCAAACATGATGACTGAGAAAATTAACCCTTTTTAAGTATTGGAATAATGCATTACTAAGCTACTTGTTAATAAATATTTGTGATACAAAATTTTTAGTTCATAGATTTATACTTTTATTCTAAAGCATAAATTCAATGTCCTGATGCGTTCTGGCAGAGTTTCTTCTTTTGATTGAGAATATAGGTATGCATGAATAATAAAAGTAGGTTTCAATTTGAATTGTGAAGTAATTAATCTAAAAAGCCACCCGAGCTGTAAGAAGGGACAAAATTCCACATTCTTAAATAGCGTGAATATCAGGGACCCGATAAACACATATACGTGAAATAAAACCTTAAAGCACATTAAAACCTCTAGAAACCATAAAGAAATATATAATTAGAGGAATGGTGGCTGAAAACCTGATGTTAACTGCCGTAGAAAACAACCATCTTTGCCTTTTGTTTAATTTGTTTTTTTCAAAAAGTTGTGGAGGGTGTCTTCTGTTTCTACAATAGCCACATTCTCTCAATAAAGATGGAAGGTTTGCATTTAATATAAAGTCATTTGAAAAAAATTATTATTATTAAGTCCTCTTGTATAAGGATTTGAAAGTGACTTAAGTGTTTTTTGGAGCTTCTTCTGATTCTTTTTTAAACCTTTGAATTTCAGCTAGATGGACGTGTAAAAACGTTGCATCCTGTTGTTCATGGAGGTATCCTTGCACGAAGGGATCAACAAAATCATATGGATGATCTGAAAAAGCATGCAATTGGTTAGCAAGCAGCACCTTTCTGTTAGTTGCAAGAGCATGTGAATTTTTGAAAATAATTGTAGCTTCCTTTTTCATATTTAATTATAACATATTCTTTTAGCATTGAATTTTATGTTACTACCACATATGCAGATATCGGTTTTTTATTTTTTAACTTTAAATTTACACAGCATGTCACATCTAACAGTGTATGTGTTTTTTTTTTTAAATTTTAAATAGTCACTGTGTTCATAGAGTATTCTTGGGTAATCTTTCTGTGTTTTAACGTTTGAAAATTTTAATTTGTTTACATATCCTTGCAAAGTCTTATTTTCCTTGGGGAGCATATCTGGTAGATTCTTTCTGGTATTGTGGGCTGGAAAGTTCCCTTATCAGAATGTTATGACTTATGCAGACTGAGAAATTCTATTTTGACCGAATTGAGAATTTGTAAACATTTCCTTTTAATCAAATTGAATTAGAGTCTAAAGAGTAAGCTCAATCGAATAACATGAAAATGGACGTGGATATGGCTGTTCAGAAAATTAGTATCAAGCTTTTCTTATGGGAATGAAAAAGCTGGTTGAGCTGCAACAGTGAGATTGCTAAATTTTGGAAAAGTTGCCTTGATAAAATAAGATTATTTGTGGTAACTGGTGTGGCTGATGCAAGTATGCGGACATTCTTCATTTTTAAATTCCTTATTAGGATCTGGTATTATTTATTTTACTCCAGTCTTCTTTGTCATGTTGATATGCCATTCATTTGTGTTCTAATTTATTGTCAGACTTGCATCAAGCAAGGAGATGTGGTCTGATTTATCTTACAAGTCTAGCCAGTGCTTCTATGATTATATGACTTGCATATGTGTTTTTAGCATTTATTTTAAATTTTGAGTTTATTTTGTATTCCATGTTGCTAAGCTTGTTTGATACATGGAAATGTATTATTGTTATTTTTAATTGACATAGAGAAATAAACCTGAATGGTATTATTTGTGGTACACTGTGTACTTGTAAGTTTGATTGTCCTTATTGATGCAGCATTTATATCTGCCTAATCAGAATTTTGTGTCTTTGCTTTCTATTTTGTTTTGTTTTTTGGGTACAGGAAGGTTTGATTTGGTAGTTGTCAATCTGTATCCATTTTATCAGAAAGTTTCTTCATGTGCTGATGTTTCTTTCGAGGATGGGATTGAAAACATTGATATTGGTGGCCCAGCAATGATTAGAGCAGCTGCAAAGGTTTTGTATTTTTGTTCTCAAGATTCAGTTCTAAAGTTTCCAGCTTGTATTTTTTAATTGACAATATTCATCTTACTTTTAATTTAAGGATATTTTGCTTCGGTATGGCAGAATCACAGAGATGTTCTTGTGGTAGTTGACAACGCAGACTATCCTGCCCTTTTGGAGTTTTTGCAAGGCAAATTGAATGAAGGGGAAGAGTCGTTTCGTAGGAAACTTGCCTGGAAAGCTTTTCAGCATTGTTCTTCTTACGACTCAGCTGTGTCAGAGTGGCTTTGGAACCAGCTTGGTCAAGGTACCTTACCGTAGCATTTTATCAGAATTTGAAAGCATTTATCTCAATGCTACCATCAGATGAAAGTTATTTAAATTTAATCATTTTTTTTTCTATCAGATGAATATCCAGTAAATTTCACAGTTCCTCTTGGAATGAAATCATCTCTTCGTTATGGTGAAAATCCGCATCAAAAGGCGGCATTTTACGTTGACAAGTCACTAAGTGAAATACATGCAGGAGGCATTGCAACTGCTATCCAACACCATGGGAAGGTGAAGAATGTTTATTTATTGAGTATGCAGTTGTAACCAGACAAGTACACTGATTTTCTAAAATCTCTGTGAGAATATTCTCAAATATAACCCTTACAATGATGAACAATTTTCACAAGCAAACCAGACTAAAAGCAGAGATTTATATCTCTGCTTGGAATTATTATGTTTAATTATTCATACTTTGACTTATCCTTTCCATCTTGGAGCAGCCACCAGATTTTGCCTAAGCTGACACTCTTTTTGCAGAACTGTTTGATTTAGTTTTTGTTGCATTAGCTCACCTAGACAATGTAGTTCAGTTTGATAAGAAGCTTGTATTGTAACGTTCTTCACAGCCATAATCTAGCTTCATTTAAGTGTGCTGGAATTTTCTGGAATCTGACATGATCTGGAATCAATGCATGAGTATTTTTCCATGCTTCATATGATATGACTTTTGATGCATATCTTCTTACTTCACCTGATGATTTCTTATAAATGGTTCCTGCAGGAAATGTCATACAATAACTACCTGGATGCAGATGCTGCATGGAATTGTGTTTGTGAGTTCAACACAGGTACCTGTGTAATTGTAAAGCATACAAATGCATGTGGTGTTGCATCTCGGCCAGATATGCTGGAAGCATACCGTCTTGCAGTAAAGGGAGATCCTGTCAGTGCATTTGGTGGTATTGTGGCATTTAATGTAGAGGTAGATGAGGTAAGTGGGCTTTTCTTTTTCCTCTAAATGGTCAAAAAACTGGATCAATGTAGATAGTTCTGTATGTAAGATTAAGAGAAACTTTGTCGTGATATTTGCTTTAGGATCTGGCTAGAGAAATCCGTGAGTTCCGAAGCCCAACCGATGGAGAAACTAGGATGTTTTATGAAATTATTGTAGCCCCAAAATACACTGCCAAGGGGCTCGAGATATTAAAAGCAAAGTCAAAGAACCTTCGAATTCTTGAAGCTAAAGTGAATGGCAGTGGGAAACGCTCCCTTAGACAAGTAGGAGGTGGATGGCTTGTGCAAGATTCTGATGATTGTACACCAGAGGATATCAAATTCAATGTTGTTACAGAAGGGAAACTCTCAGAAAATCAAATGGATGATATCAAGTTTGCATGGCTATGCGTTAAGCATATCAAGAGCAATGCTATTGTTGTCGCAAAGGTAACAACTTTTGCTAACGAATAGACAGTGAACTTGATTTTAATATTCACATGACTGGCCATTACTCCTAAATTTTGTCACATGACAACTATTTTGGTATTTACCAGATTAGGAATTGTGAAATGTTGTATTTTATGCAGAATAAATGCATGCTTGGTATGGGAAGTGGCCAACCTAATCGGCTGGAAAGCTTGCACATAGCACTGAGGAAGACAGGTGATGATGCCAAGGGAGCTACACTTGCCAGCGATGCGTTTTTTCCGTTTGGTAAGAAGTTGAGAATTTGATGATTCTATTATTAAATCTCTAAATTGATTTTTTATAGAGAAAAAATTATACTTCTCTATGTCATTTGCCAGAAAGAGTGTATCAGTGTGGTTCACATTCATTGAAACTTGTAAATTTCAGCCATTTAAGATATTTCCATATTTTGTTTTATTGTATTGATCTTTTAAGTGTAACTGGACAGCATGGAATGATGCTGTGGAAGAAGCATGTAAAGCTGGTGTTGGAGCCATAGTTGAACCGGGTGGTAGCATCCGAGATCAAGATGCTATTGATTGCTGTAATAAATATGGAGTACCTCTGGTTTTTACTTCAATCAGACACTTTCGGCACTGATGTTTCAATTTTGTGCGCTAATAATTTTTGAAAGTTGAGGCTTTCGGACACTTCGGTAAAATTCAGGCAATAAGCATAGAAGTTTGAATAGACAATTTAATTATTGTTTCCATTGCTATGCTTTTCTTGAACCGAGAAAAGTGTCAAATATATGGTACCTAAATAAACTTTGTGTTTCAATGCCATTTATATTTGCAAGTGAACCCTTCTTTTAAGAGTTTTAGTTGCCTTGCATTCAAATCAGTACGGAGAGCTGAATTTTTGTAAAGAAATTATTATAAAAAAATCTGGATTGAGGAATACAAAATAAGTTAGTGTTGCTGAGAAGGATGTTTTTGAGTTTTTTTTTTTTTGGTTTTAATTACCTGATTCCCATTCTTGATTAAAAAAGTTTGGTTTTGTGTGGTTTTGCATGGATGATTTGGTGTATTTTTCTTAAACCCATAACGTAAACTCTGATTTTTGATTCTTTTGAGATTTTCTTTCTAGAGACGTAATTTGTTGGGATTCATAGATCTTTTGGATTTAACACTGCACTAATTCAACATCTAGATTTAAGCAACCAAACACCCTTGAATGAACCAACCATGTTGTTGAAGGAAGCTACAGGAAAAGAAATAATATAGAACATTAAAATGTGGGCTGTATCTGGTGGGCCTAAGAAGAATCCAAAAAATCATCGATGAAAATTTTGAAGGAAATTAAATATTTTTTAGATCTGAAAGTTTGAAACGAAAAACCTTTTAAGAAGTAATGTTTAAATCGATGCACTGAAAAAGGAGCGATTAATATGCAAGGGCAAAAGAGGTTTTTAGAGCGTTCAAACAAAGTGTTAATCTTAAAACTTTAATGGTATAAATTGTTGCGATTATTGTTATTCTAAACTTGCATGACCAAAATTGAAGCATAAATGATATGTTTGAAATTAAAATAGAAATTTTTATATCAGCTTGTTATGATGCTCATGGTACGTAGACAAAGTTGACTTTGCCCATGTTTCTTTATTAATATTAAAAAGGTATCAAGTACAGGGATAATAAAATGGGAAATTGAGAAAATTGGGAAACATCTTCGTAAATAATCGTTTGCAAAAGGCGAAAACCCAATCTGGGGAACTACTGTCTACCAAGACTTGCTCGCCGTTACAAGAGAGTGGTGGAAATGTAGATGAGGTAGAGAGTGTTCAATAAAAGATAAAGAGATTCGCATCTAGTGACTTCATTCAAATTTGAGAAGGGAAGCATTGATGCAGAGATTTCTATGAAAGAGTGTTGCTTAAATGCATGGGTCTTTCCCAAGGTTGCAGAAGAGGAATCAATTGATGAATATTCGTTTTGAACTTTGATGCTTGAGATTTGAGTTGGAAATGAATGAGGTGGAAGATTTGCAATTTCTCCATCATTGTGAGATGACAGGTATTAGCATAATCAATCCTTTGAAAGATAACAATGCATCTATGCTTCCAGATATAATATAAAATAATAGGCCTAATTATTTTCCATATAAAATTAAAATTGGTAGAGGTGGTGGCCAAAAATCCGAATATAATAGCATTTGGAGATAGCTTGCATGATGGAATTACTTTGGAAGTCCATGTTCACACATGCTGTGCGAAAGGGCAATGCCAAAACACATGAATAAAATCATCTTTTCTGCCATGAAGAGGGCAATTGGGACTATGAATCCCAAGATGTTTGAGATGTTTGCCAATTGGTAGACCTTGGTGGAGGAGACACTAGAGGAACTACTTAATTTTAGGGAGGGTCAGTAGTTTTCAAATATGTTGGAAGAGGGGGATCTAGAATTGTTCTAACTCTTGTTTGTGTCAATACTTATTACATCATTGAAGGACACTAGATGAGTCATGCAAAAGGTGAAAGGGGACATATGGCCTATAAAGTAGAAGTTTCGACCCATTAATCTATTGAAGGCCATGAAAAGTACTTTGCACCGAAATGTCTAACTGTGTATGGTAGTGGATAAAGGTGTAGACCTGAGGTAGGCAATGGTGCATTGCTTCAGACTCCCTATACAAATTATTAAACTCAACCCTCAAAATCCATTGATTAGCTAGTCGAAGACAATTTAGAGAAATAACACCCTTCTAATACCACAAGGTAGCAACCTTAGCATTTGTAATGGCAAGGGGAGCGGGCGACAAAGGTAACCACTAGGGACACAACTTAGAGGGGAGAGTAGGGTTGATCTTGATATTAGTCTAGTCAATATAACGGTGTAGAGTTTGCCACACCCTCCACATGCTTTTGAAAAGATGAGATCTGGGAATAATGATAGTGTGGAGATAAGGATCCAATTAACAAAATGGATACCTTTCTAGGAAGGCTTATTTTTGGGAAACACTTGATGAAGTCTTAATTGGAGGAGAATCCCAATAATATTTGGGGCATCTAGATGCTGGACCAACCACTTAACGACTAAGGTAATCCCTTGCTTAAAAGAGCTCAAAAGACCCAAGCCACCTTTATTCTTAGGGAGAGTAACAATATTCGAGGCGACACAATGGAAGCCTTTCTGAGAGTCTTTAGAGGACCACATGAAGTCATGAAATAATTGTTCAAGCTTAAGCAGTTTAGGAGGGGGCCCAACACGAAGAGTAATACACATGGGTAGATGCACATATGGACTTACATATGAGGTACTTACTCACTAGAGTGAGGGGTTTAGTCTTTCATTTATCAAGTTTCTTGTGAATCCGATAAATAACCTACTCCCAAAGAATTGAGGTTGAACTCTAAAACTGAAGGGAATTCCTAGAATCTTGATGATGTCTTGATTCTGAAGCAACTTCTAATTCTAGTTGGTCACATGACTGTAATTACTGGTAAAGCTATAAATACAGGATTTGTTTCAATTAATAGTGGAGCCTAAGAGTGAGCAATATTGCTCCACCTTGGATAAGAGTTGGTGCAAATTAGTTGTAGTGTTTTGAATAAGAAAAAAGGAGTCATCGAGGAAATGCATGTTAAGAAATTGTTGTTGACATGAAGAGAGGTAGACCCCAACGAGAACATTATTTTGAATGTTATGGTTTATTTGATGATAGAGAAAGTTAGCTACGATGATGAATAGGTAAGTGGCAAGAGGACATCCTTGCCACATTGACCTATGGATAGGAAAGGGAGAGGTGATGTCAAAGGTAGTGGCTATTCTTGCATTAGCATCTGAGAATAAGTATTTCACCATATGTAGGAACTTGGGGCCAAAACCAAGTTTAGTTATGGTATGCAGAATAAAGTCCCACTTTATGTTGTCATAGGCCTTGGCATAGTTTAGCTTCATTAGGAGAATATCTTGACCATCATCCTCTGCCCAGTTGAGACCTTCCCACACCATAACCACATTGTTTAAAATGTACCTACCAAGAATAAATCTTGTTTGCTGAGGAGATATAATTTGGCCAGGAATTTTTTTTAGTTGTAAGGCTAAGCACTTGGCCCAAATTTTATACACCATGTTGAGAAGAGTTATGGGATGACAATTGGAGATACAAGTAGGATCCTCGGACTTAGGGAGGAGATGAATAATCTCTTGATTTAGATTGGACTAAAGGGAACCAGTAATGATAGCCTCTTTAATGACCTAGTAATGAGCGGCAAGGTACCCTACGCTTAACCATATGAATACGAGTGTTTCACGCATGATCCGGTCGAATTTCAAGGACTAAGTGTTTATGCGCCCTTGTGGAACAAAGACAGGTTGGTTGATCGTTGTCTTCCCAAGCTTACCTATATGTCATGATTGTATGGTTAAGTAAGCTTGAGGCATATGATTTTTATAGCTTTTATGGTTTTATGTCCTACGCTAGTAGGGAAGGAGAGAGGTAACTGAGTGACTAATTTAACTTAACTACTCATTAACTAAGTTCTAACTAATCCTAACACCAGCATTCGTTCCCACTTACCGTACATATCCTGAACCAGTGCAACACTGTTGGGATTACCAAACACTAATCGTTACTGGGTTACCAAGTGTTACACGCATGCTCGAAGTGGTCAAGCTTGTGTAATTTAATGATTTTCTTAATTGATCAAAACGAATTGCTGTGCTAATAACAAAAATGTAAAGTGCATAAAATAAAATAAAATAAAATAAATGCATAAGAAAATAAAATAAAAGAAATGCGTAAGAAAACAAATCTCAAGTGCTGCAAGGATGAATCGAAGAGCTCATCTTTATTGCCATCCACAAGGTGTGCTTAGGAACACAATGCTCGAATAAAGATC
>MNCI01018056.1:41354-72973 GCA_015680685.1 Gnetum montanum | reverse complement strand
ATCCTTTGAGTCTTTCCTTGGTTTGAAAAATACCCAGCCACCAATTCATTAACAAGTTTACTTAGAAAAAGAGGACTATACAGTTCCATGCCAAAGGAGACCATAGAGTTGTATGGATGAGCGGATGGTGTGGACTCATTACCTGTTTTACCAAAAGAACCATACCTTAATATTAGCATCATAATTTAGAGGTAAAAACCAAACATTAGCAATCAATGTGATGTAATTCAATCCACCATCATGAACACTTATTAGATGACGAATAAAAGTAAATCAAGCAAACAAAGAAACAGTAAAAACATGAATGATGGTGTAAAACAAACAGAAGAAAAGTTGAAAGAATGTGTAAAACAAAAAATGTGTAAAACAAAAATTCAAAAAGAATTGAGGGTCTAGAATGGTTAGCATAGGTGACCATCTCTCTCACGACTAAGTTGGAAGGAGGAGATCCGAAACAGTGAGTAGGGTTATCCATCAAGAGAGGTAGCATATGTACTGGCTGTCCTAAGCTCATGAAAAGGTTTGGTTTGTTGCACATTGACCAACAGCTTCTTTTCTGGGCTTTCAGGTTTGTATATTATGATGGCCCCTAAAGGAAAAGTTACATAAATAATATAACGTCCTTCCCACAATGTTTGAAATTTAGTACATTGTGGTACATGTGTGGGATTCTAGTGGAGAACCTTATCTCCTGGCTAATATTTAACTTTCCTAATTCTTAGGTCATGATGTTGTTTATTGAAGGCCTTGTGCAATTTTTTAGATGACAAGGCAGTTAATGGGTTTTCATCTAGCAAGTTAAGGGTTACTAACCGTTGTTTCTGTACTAGATCAAGGTCAAGGTTGAGGTCACATGCTGTGGATAGTGTACGAAGCTTAGTTTGAATGGGAAGTGTTGGTAATTTACCGTATACTAACTCATAGGGAGAGTAGCTTGTAGGGAGTTTCCATGTGGAGTAGTATGCCCAAAGAGCATCGTTCAATTTAGTGCTCCAGTCTCACCTAAACTTGCTAATGGTTCTTGTCAATATCTCAGTGCCATCCTCTTTGTTGTCTCAGCGCAACTAAGATAAATGATCAGCAACTACATTCTCAGTGCCCTTGTGATCGATCATTGTTAAATCGAATTCTTGTAAGATTACAAGCCATCATATGATATGAGGGCTTACCATTGGCTTATTCATGAGAAACAGGATTGCACTATGATTTGTATGTACATATACTTTATATGTCAATACATAGTGTCTAAACTTTTCTAGTGCAAACACTACATCCATTAATTCTTTCTTTGTGGTAGTGTAGTTGAGTTGTGCACCAATGATACTTCTACTTGCACAGTGGATGTAATAAGGATGCTTCTGGTCATCTAACTATGTAAGTATGACTCCTAAAGCATAGTTNGTCATGATATAGAATGGTTTGGACCAGTCAAGAGCTTGTAGAATGGGTGTTTCTACTAGCTTCTGTTTTGGAGTTTGGAAAGCTAGTTCGTATTCCCTGGTCCACTCGAAAGGTACGTCCTTTTTCGTTAATTCCACCAATGGTTTGGCAACCTTTCAAAAGTTCTCAATAAATCTCCATAGTAGCTAGTATGTCCAAGGAATGACCGAATATCTTTGATAGTTTCAATTTGATGGGTAATTCCTTGGATAATTTTGATTTTCTTGGGGTCTACCTTTATGCCTATGTGCGATATTTTGTGCCCTAGTACTATGCCTTCTTGGACCATCAAATGGCTGTTCTACTAGTTGAGCCTCAAATTGGTTTCTACACATATTTTTAACACTTGCTTCAACCGGTCCAAGGCTTGATCAAAGTTTTCTCCATAAGTGGAGAAATCGTCCATAAAGACTTCTACACCATTTCTTATCTGCTGTTGAAAGATGCTTAGAACTAGTCGTTGAAATGTTGTAGGGGCATTGCACAAGCCAAATGGCATTTGTTTGTATGCAAACGTTCCCCAAGGACTAGTGAATGTAGTCTTGGCTTGGTCTTCTGGGGCTATTTGTATTTGATTATNACTACTTGCTTCAGCTTTGGGTTCAATTGTCTCTGCGGTTGTCTTCGAGGCTTCATGGAGGGGTCAGTGTAAATTCTATGTTAGCATATCCTAGGATCTATTCTAGTTAATTCGGGATATGACCAAGCGAAGGATTCTAACCATTTATTTATTACCTTTAGTAGTTATTCTTTCTATTGAGGGGCAAGCTTAGCGTTGATAATTATTGGTTTTCCATTTTTCAGGAACGTGTATTCCATACTAGTGGACAATGGTTTCAGCTCGAGGGGCTCCTGCTTAAATTTCTCAGGGATTTCCAACTTCCCTTAGTTGATATTTTCAAGGTTAAGACTTGGAAGTTGGTGGTGGACTTGCTCTAATGCCTCCATGTTATCGATGTAAGCACAAGTCAAACCCTCAGTTGGTTCCATGCATATGAGTGAACTGCTTTCTTGATTAGTTGTCAGCCACTAGGTGTCTTCCTGTTGTGTGGCTACTACATACAAGCATCTTTGTATGTTAATCACTTGTGCACATTGATTGCATGTAGGAAATGCTATACTTTGCACAAACCATGACCTTTGCACGCAATTACACCCTATGTCACTGTATGCAACGCACGAAACTTTTTTCTTCTTGATCTTTCCAAATGTATTTTCCTTTGATATTTCTAGGGAAAGATCGTGGATTCCTAGGCATGCATCGATAGTGCTTTGCCATGCTCTTTCCATTATGATTGGGAAGTTCCCCTTACCATTGTTTACTTGAATCACTAGGAAGTCAGCTAGGTACGACCACCCACAAACAGTGGTAACAATGTCTTCCACCAGTTCCAATGGGACAGTGATGGATTGGTTGGCCAAATCTAGACGAGTATTGCTCTTTTTCAATGGAGGTAGGTTCCAGGCCTTGTACATTTCTTGAGAAATCAAGTTGACACCAGAACCTAAATCCAAAAGAGCCTTGCACGACACATTTCTAGCAATTTGTAAGTATATCAGAGGACTCCCAAGATCAAAGAATTTCCTGGGAAGGTGACCAGCTTTGATTCAATTGGTGATGACATGTGTTAGCATGATCATATGCGTTGAGTGTGGTGGTTGAGTTGAAGGAGGCACCGAAGTTTTGATTGATATTGAGGCATCTAAGGAATTAGCCGCTTATGATTGCAAGGGCTTGGTTGATCTATTGGTTCTAAAGAAAGGTCTTTTTTTCATGTGGTTGTTGGAACCAATAATAGGTTGAGAGTTAACAGCCCTTGTGGAATTATGTTGCTGCGGTTGGGTAGGGATTTCACCCTGCATAGCTGGAGTAGGTGGTAGTGGAGCTATTGGTGGAAGAGATGTGACTGGATGAGAAGGATGATATGCTTGCAGAATATCAACCCTAGAAGAGGGAGTCCCATAATACTTGTAGGCTTGGTAGTGAGGTTGAGGAGTGATGTGACTAGTAGAGTCATGTGGGGAGATTGGTTGCTGCACGTAATATCCATATGGGTTAGGTTGCTAGTAAGGATACTGTTGCCTTGGTGGTGGCATTCCCCATGACTGTGGGTGCTGCCACTGTTGATATTACTGAATCGATTGTGGTGGAGTTCCACTTGGATAATATGTTAAGGGTTGGTGGAATTGCCTTGGGTTACCTTGAGGATAAGGTAACCTTTGGGGTGTTTGCCTTTTGTTTAATCATGGGTTGAGTGCATACACCCCAAACTCCTGCAGATGTGAGATTATAGGGTAACATCCCTTAGGATGATCATATTGACATATTTCACATCCACTATCATTATCTGTTTCCGACTCCACAATCCTTTCAATGATGGCAAATTTGTCCTTACCCTTGCTATGTGCATGTTTAGCTTCTATCTTTTTTCTTTTCTCACTACCTTGCTCTCTAGACTTCTCTACTAATTTAAGAATAGTTTGAAATATAGTGTCTAGAGAATCCCACATTTAGTCTACCTTTGCCGAAACTTCTAATGTCATCTTTTGGATAGGCAAAGTTTTCCTATTCACCATCTCTTCGAGTGGTGACTCTTCTTCATCCTCACAAAATCTTACTCCCCTAGTTCGAAGGGAAGGATCTTGGTTATACTCTTCCACACTTTCTCTCTTCTATAGCTCACCTTCTTCCTTAGCAACTTGCTCCAATAGTCTTTGAATTTGATGGGACCTAAGCTTGGATAGTCTTCCTTGGGCATAAGTCCCAAGGGTTCTTCTCATTTCATGCCTAAGCCCATCCAAAAGATGGTAGTTGATCCCTTTGCGAATAACCACGACAAGGAAAATAGTGTAACAATGCATAATATCGGCCCATGGCAGCATCCAAGGGATCATGTCCTCCTTGTTTCTAGCCTTGGATTTACTTTTGCAAGTTAGACACTCGGGAGTATGTTTGGTACTTGTCATTAAATAGTTCTAACATAGTACTCCACCTACGAATGGATTCCGGTTCTAAAGATTGGTACTAGCTTTCCGCTTCTTCAACTAGTGTTCATGAAAACAACTTAAGTTTTTGCCTTTCGTTCTCTATATTTTGTAAGGCACACGCATCATGGAATGCTTGTAAGTGATTCTGAGGATCAGCGTTGTATCCCCCTTCAAATTGTGGGATATTGTTTATATCTAATCTCTTGATCCTACTATCTTTTTGGTGCTTTGTTGGAATTATAACAGCCTCAATTATCTCCAACATACTTGGAGTAGTGAGTAGGGGTTCATCGTGATCGTCTTGTCTATGACATCTATGATGCCTACGTTGTTCCCTACTCTCCCTTCTTCTATGTCGTGACTCTCTAGAGTGCCCTCGTCCCCTTTCTTGGTTGTTTTGTCTATGACTTCCACTTTGCCTACCTTTATCCCCATGGTCTTTTTCTTTATGTTTGTGTTTGGACACTGAAGGAGAGGATGAAGGTGAAGAAGAAGGAGAACCATCACCATGATGGTGTCTACCACCTTCTCTTCTACGGTCTCGACCCCAATCGCAATTGCGATCAGAATGTCCATCTTTATCATGAGTTCGTGTCCCTTTTTTGGACCCTTTGTGCTCGTGGGTATCAGAACTTAGGTTATGAATAGTGGAATGAAGGTTCTAATACATAACCCCTTGGCCAAAGTCAAGGGGAGGAACATCGTTGTGTGGGCAACTACCTGAGGTAGGTTCACCACCCTCATTTTTGCTTAAGACATGTGGGACATCCTGCGATCATTGACCCTTCAAAGACTTATGATGTCTCTCTTGTTGCAAATCCCTTTGACGTTGTGCCTTCGTGGGATGATATTCTCTCAAGTCATGGTCTTGCACAATGTATTTTGCATGTAAGTGTGGCATGCCAATTCGTGTGAGGGCACAAACAAGCATGCTTGGGATTGAACAATCGGGAGGTAACACTATGTTACCTTCTAAGTCTCACCAACGTAGTTGTTCATCTTGATGGAGGATAAAGGTGAAGTCTAGTATATACTCATCAGGATGAATATATACCACTCAAACTTATTAAGGGATTGGTGGATCAATGTCATGTGTATTATGTCGTTGATTGTTTCCTGTTTCAGACCTAGGCGATGAGGTACTTTCTTACAAAGAAGGAGACATACTTGTCTGCTCAGTGTGCAATGTATTCTTGCTTATTATTTTCTCAATCAACCCTAAGGGTTTGTTCCAATGATGTAAATGATTTCCTATGTTCTAATTAGCACACAAACAACTAAGTCCCTGGCAATGGCACCAATGATGAGTGGCAAGGTACCCCTACGCTCAACCATACAAATACGAGCATTTCATGCACGATCCGGTCGAATTCCAAGGACTAAGTGCTCATGTGCCCTTGTGGAACAAGGATGGGTTGCTTGATCATTGTCTTCCCAAGCTTACTTATATGTCACGATTGTATGGTTAAGTAAGCTTGAGGCATATGATTTTTATAGCTTTTATGTTTTTATGTCCTGCGCTAGTAGGAAAGGACATAGGTAACTAAGTGACTAATTTAACTTAACTACTTATTAACTAAGTTCTAACTAATCCTAACACCAACATCCGTTCCCACTTGCCATACACATCTTGAACCAGTGCAACACTACTAGGATTACCAAACGCTAATCTTTACTGGGTTACCAAGCGTTACACGCATGCTCGAAGTGGTCATGCTTGTGTAATTTAACGATTTGCTTAATTGATCAAAATGAGTTGTTGTGCTAATAATAGAAATGTAAAGTGCATAAAATAAAATAAAATAAAATAAATGCATAAGAAAATAAAATAAAATAAATACGTAAGAAAACAAATCTCAAGTGCTGCAAGGATGAATCGAAGAGCTCGTCTTTATTACTGTACATAAGGTGTGCTCAGGTACATAATGCTCGAATAAAGACCCATCCACACTTAGACCTCTTGCTGTGGGCACTTTGAAAATACTCTAACTTTCAAACAGACTATAAGAGTTTCGCTACTTGATTGCTAAAAGACTTCTTTTCAATTATGTGCTTAGGCACTGTATTTATAAGCTTGGGGGCAACTACTCTAATAATTAGAGTAACCACTCTAATAATTAGAATAAACGGCTATAGTAACTACTCTAATAATTACAATAAATCGCTAGAGTAACTACTCTAATAATTAGAATAAACCACTAGAGTAACTGCTCTCATCACCTAGAAAAGATCACTCCCCACCAAATCCCAATGAGTTTGAAAAAATTCAACAGGGAAACCATCATAACTGGGAGGTTGCCCATGACTCAACTTGGAATAAGCTTCCTAAAGCTCCTCCTTGGTGACATCAGCTTCGAGACTTTGCAATATAGTAGAATTGATAAGGTAAGGGTAATTGAGGGTAGTAGCCTCAAATGATGAGAGGTCCATAGGGGTAGTTGCAAAAATGGTTTCATAATGGTTCTTAAGGAATGAGAGGATGCTGTTGTGGTCAGTGATGATGGTGCTATCAAGGAGATTTTTTCTAAAGAATGCAAAGGAGAAGAGCTATTTAGATACTTAAAGAATTCCTTATAGTGTTCATCTTGAATATTTACCCAAGTGAGTCTACTTTTAGTTAAGGCACTTTGTGCTTTGTACACTTCCCATTGTTGAAAGGCTAATTGGACTCTAGCTAACTCCTCATGAACTAGAGTGTTGAAGGGATCTTGAGCTAATCTATTAGTTAGATGTATGATAGTAACGTGAATGTTGTTGTATTCATGCTTGGCTCAAGTAGCCACTGCCTTATTGTACGAACAAACAAAGTTCTGCATTCTACAAGTAGCACGATGCCACTGTTAAATCCAACCCACCTGATTTAAGGGCCTAGGTTTGACATTCCAAAGGTTAGAGAGAAGAAGTTTAGTAGAAGGAGAAGAGAAGCAGTTGTTAGAAAAGATAGAATTTATATCTATGATTGCTGCCATGAATCTAGATAGATATAGAGATGGGAAGATGGTCTGATAAGGTGGCATGTTGATGAACCATATTAGTGAAGTAGGCTTCCCAGAATGAGAGGGTGGAAAAATAGAGCTTTTCTAACTTACTATAAATGTGAGCTTGGCCCAGACAAAGATTGCTCCAAGTGAATCTATGGAGGGGATCACAAGTAGAGTCATCCATCCCATCAGAAAGGTAGAAATTTTTCATAAAGGTGGACCAAGTCTGATACTTGGAAGTTGGCAGTTGGAAAAACAAACCCCCCGAGCTTATCTTGAGGAATTCTATCATATTAAAATCTCCTACAAATATCCAAGGCATTGAGGAATTAGACGTAGCTAGTTCCTGCCATAGGAGAGCATATTTTGTAGAATCGTTGGGGACATAAATCGAGTAGATATTGAAAGGGCCATGTAGGGAGGAGAAGGTAGCCCAAGAAACTCTATGACCAAAATCAAAACCAATTTGAATGATTTTATCTTTCCAGTAAGTCGAGAGGATTATGGCAGCTTCCCCTTGCTCACTCATGTGGGACGTTGCAAGAATTGATGATTGAGGAAGAAACCAATGGGCTAAAAGAGATAAATGGTCAGTTGAAATCTTGAATTCTTAAGGAGAATGAAGTCCAAAGCAATATTAAGATTGGATAGAAAGTTTCCTACATGCTTTTATTGAAGCCAATTAGTAAGGTCTTGAACATTCCATGATAAGAGGTTCATGGGAAAGTGGAGGGCATGTCGACTGAGAGGTCAATAGAAGGTTTGGAAGTCAAAGTATCAACTTCCATTGTTTGTGAAAGGAGGGAAAAGGAGTTTTTGGTAGTAATGGGGGCCTTGGAAGTGTTCAATGGAGATGAGGTGGAGGTTGGAGTTGTAAGGAAGGAAACTTTGACACGTTTTCTTCCACTACTCGTCACAAACTCCTCACCCAAGACAGAGTCCTTGAATGACTTGGAGGGGATGACATATGGGCTAAGGTGTGTGTACTCGACTATGGTGTTTGTATCTTGAAGGGGTTAGATAGAGAGGAGGACTTTGGAGCTATTTGGGAAGAGGATTTGAATTTAAAGGATTCTAAGGGTGGGCAGGATGATGTGTCTAGGGAATGGGTTTTTAGGGATGCCATGGATTATTTTTTCTTAGCTAAGAAGGGACACGCCAAGATATGATGCTTGGCACTATGATAGTAGCTGCACAAGTTTGGGAGATAAAAATAGTCTATTTTTGGGTGAAAAGTTTTCATCGGCTACAAGGGTTAATGAAGTCTTCCTGAGAGCTATATTGAGTTTGATACAATAACGGCAAATTTGAGTTCCATTGATCACAATGCAATGGTTAGAAATAATATGATTGAGGATGCTCATGATGTCTCTCTCTATGGATGAAAAAATGAGTGGAATTTTGGCAATTCCACATAATAGGGGATTATGTTAAAGGCTAGGTCATTAACATTAAAGTCAAATCTCTAGGTGTGCACTATTAGAGTTGCATTCTATGTTGGGAAAATTTTTAAAGAGAGAGCCTTCTCGAACTAAGAGGCCTCGGATAATTCCACCAGAAGAAATTTTTAGGCATAGTAACAGGCATGAGACTTGAACGCCCTAGGGCTAAAGGAGGTTTTGGATTTGCATGTTGATACTTAGAGACCTTGGTAAAAACCCTACTATTTGAAGAGAAAGAAAGCACATTGCAAATTCTTTGGAAACTGCATCAAAAATATCATCTAGAAGAAGAAAATTGATTTTAGGCAAGTTAAAGGACCTTCCCTGATGAGGAGTAGAATTAGATGAATTCACTAGTATGACGAAAAGCATTGTAGCAGTGAAAAATAGCACCTTCAGTCATTGCACCAACCCACAAGGCAAGCACAGCAGTGACCACACCAACAGTAACCTCAAAGAAACCCCCTAGTCAATGAGAAAGCACTTAGTGGTAGGGACACCCACACTGTCGACACAAAGCAGTGAAGCCCTGCACCACCATAAGATAGTAGCAACATAGATCCACCCTGCCGTAGTGCAAAACAGCCACATAGTACTGCAACAACCTCAGTAGAGAAAACCATGAAAAGCCACTACCACCAACCACCAAATGTAGAGAGAAGTAGAGCAACAAAGAATAGAAAATTGTAGAAGATCACAACCAAACTAGAGAAAAATTGTAGAAAATTACAATTGGGGTTTGTAGCAGTAAAGAACAATGCTGCAACTGCTCACCATTGGTCACGGGGTGAGACGGAGTGGTCGATGGTGGTGTTGCCATGGGTCACAGAGCGTAGGATTGCGCGATGACACGACGGTGTAGCAAAGGGAAAGAATCGGGCGAAGAGTGCCAACGGTCCATATATAATCAATATTATGCTTTTAAAAAACATAATGATATATTAAGTCAATATAATACTTGGTATCATTTTAATTAACACATATAGTTAATATGTTACTTTAGAAGAACATAATAATATTTAAGGTGATATACTGAAAAAATAGTATTTTTATATGATACTTCCATATTGTGAGATGTCCACTAAAGTGTACAACCATATAATATATGCTTTAAAAAATTGAGGAAAATTAATTGTTAGTAGGGAGGATGGAGTACTAACAACATTAACATTGTTTTCAAGAGCTATGCTTGAACTTAAAATAGCAATAACATTTAATGCAATACAAAACTTTAGTGAAATACCAACTTTTGTAGAATAAGGTCCAACAAAATATGTTGGTCATAGTTTCCATCATTATTGGCCTTATGTCAAGATTTTTTTGCATTTGTTAAAACCCTCTCATTAGCAAAAGATTTAATCTTTGGATGGACAAAATTCTTTTTATAGAAGAAAAATTTTTCCTTATGTACTATTGATCTAGATTAATTAATGCTTGTTGTAGTAAAAGTAAAAATATTTACGAAAGCTTTTGACTTCTTTAGTTTCTTTATTGTTAGTTGATCATTGATTTGATTTTTCATTTGTTCAGCTTCATATTGCTTTTTTATTCTTAGTTTCAACACGATTTTTCTTTTCTTTTTCTTAGCATCTTTTTTCTTGAGTAGAGAAGGACAAAAATTTAACAGTTGTATTTCACCATGAAAAAAATTACAAGAATTAAAAAGATTATACTATATAATTGATTAAGTGTAATTCTTTCTACTTGCTCACAATATGAGATCATTTTTACGACTAAGAAGATTGATTTGAACAAAAAAAAATGTATGAAAATTAAATGTTGTGAAAATTGAATTTCTTACTCAACTTTCTAAAAAATCAATATAAGATTAAATAGCTTGACAAAACATAGACTTTTAAAATATTCTTTAGATTGGATAGAAGTCCACTTACGAATGATTAACACTATGTGCTTATGCATAAAAGATTGTATATCTTGGGCATAGGACACAATTAAAGCATTACCTAATTCAAGAAGTAGAAGAAAATAAGAATAATACTTGGCGTGAATGACTTGAATGTCATGCTTTAGCATCACATTATTTAAAGCATGACATTATTTAATTGCAAAGCAAAACTTTGATTATGAGGTTGGTAACCTAACATTTGAATGAACACATATCATGATGTAAGATCAATTATTCACCAATCGCTCATATACATAATTAGGGAGAACAAAATTGGGTGTCTTAATTGCATCAACATCACGAGAAGAAAATGTCATAAAACCTTTCTCACTAGCTTGTAAGTTTGCATTTCAAAAATAAATAAAAATTTTACATCAGTAAAAAAAAATAAAAATTTTGATATTGGTTGAAGAAGTTGGAATTAATTTAGAGTGGAATTATAGAGAGAAAATTCATGAGAGAAAAATCAAATTTACTACAGAAAAATTAGATTTGATGAAGAGACCCAAAACGATTGTTTAGACCATTCAAACTAGCTCACTTGTTGGAATATGTGAATTGTGATTGTTTAAGTCATAGGTTTGATTATAAGAAGGCTATGCTAAAATGCATAACACTTGAGAGCATGATAAAAATATATATTTAAGAACTAAATGAGCCCATGGATAAAAATATAACAATGAGGTGTTAGCCTAATGCTAAGACTCTTGATTTGAAAGTTGTAGATTTTAAAGGGTTCTAGCCTTCTAGAGTTTGCTAGGCCTTCACATGAATATTGTTGATGCTCTTGAATATTGGAAATTGTAAAATTTGAGTATTTGAATTCCAAAATAGATAAGAATTAAAGGAATTAGGAGAAAATTTTAATATAAAATCCTTAAGAATTAAATCAAATTGATAAGAATTGAGTTCCAAATTAATGCATAAATTTGAAGAAGTTGTCCATGATGTTTTGAAGCTGTGAGGTTAGTGCATATGCATAATTGAAGAAAGTTATGCAAGTGGGTCCTCCCAAAGGCAAACTCTTGATCCTAAGTCTCTTGTGTAACCACTTTTATAGATATCCATGACATCCTAATAGTTGAATGTTGATCATACCTTTATTTTAAACAACACACAATTGCCTTGGTTAAAGTTGTATACTATGCTCCACAAAATCATAGAGTTCATAATTGCATCATGTCAATGAGTTCAAATGGAGTAAGGATTGGAGAATTAGGACATGAGGTACTTTACCATGGTCATAGCAGGTCCTACATGTAATACATGATTAAAATGATCATTATACCTATCCATCAAGATTTCTAACTAAGTCTAATCACTACTAGTGATATTGCATTACATCATCCTAGGTCCACCACCATGGGACCACCAACTACCACATGAAAACATTAACACTTAGCAATGGAAAAATAAAATGTTAGAAATTTGAGAATAATTAATTCATTATTAACATTTAGTTTGTGCATCTTTGCCATTGATTAGAGTAGAGCCTTTAAACATGGGGTCATCTATCTTTTTAGCCTCATAGCCACATCTAATTGGATCAAAGGAGAACGTGCAAATATGGGTCACATGCCTTTTGAGTGGTACCCTAAGAATAATGTTATATAAATTAATTAATTAGTTATTATATTTGTTACTCTTGCTAGAAGACTACCTCCAAACATGGGTCACATGTCTTTCTAGTGATGTAACAAGGGAACAAATGTTTTTAAAGGATGCTTTCCTTGATAAAATTAAAAAATGAATAACATATCAATGTGGGGCCCATGAGATCCAAGGTAGAAGTCCAAAGAATTAAAGAATTTCCTTTGATGTCACACCTTTGTTCATACTCTCATGGTTATTTCCTTAGGTTAATTGAAGGTTTTAATGTAATAAGAACCACATTATTATGATGTTAAGGACCTCTTATTAATAGAAATTGAGGGATGGATGTTTCACTACCATGCGCAATCATTCCTTCTATAATTTAATATCACAAGATACAATTCCAACACATGGTGTTGATTCCTGCATCATGATTGGAAATTTTATTAACCAAAATATAGAAAATATCTCCAAGTGCATAAAGTAAACAACTCAAGAAAATATAAAATTATAAAGAAATTGAAAATAGTAAGAAATGGAAAACATACTAAGAATTAGAAGATAAAAAATAATTAGAAAAATTAGAAAATGACAAAAAATTATAAACCAAAAAAGTTCAAAATGTATCACTTAGCTCTTAATTTTAAATTGAGGTATCTCCTCCAAGACTAAGATCCAAGGAGAAGATATGGAAGATAGAGCAGGTGATAATAGTTGTGATGGTTACATTGGTTGTGGATTCCATTGGTTCTTTGAGTGATTTTACTTGATGTCCATTAACCAATATGAGCTTTTGTGGATTTAAAAAATGGTAGATCTATAAGGTGCTTGATCTATAAACTACATGGATAATGTTGGGTCATTTCCAAAGTGTTTGAAATTTTGTGCATTGAGGTACATGACTTAGGTTGTAGTACAAGACCTTATACCTTGGTTGTAAGTCTAAATGTCTAGTCTTCATATTATACCATTGCTTGGTATAGATTTTATGGACTTCATTATGCATAAGTGAAACCATGGGATTTTCATCTAGCACATTGAGGTTCATTAATCATTCTCATTATGCTAGACTGTGGCACATTGAGGTTCCTTAAAATAAGTTGTTATTGCATAGTCTTTTTGAAAATGTTCATAGGATGTGGCTAAGTGATGCACATCTTTGAAGAATATGGACAAAGAGTAGCTAGTCATAATGACTTTAATGGTTTTTTATCTTCCAACATAATGACCACCGCACTAGCAAACTAGGTCACTTGCACAAAACCTATAGAGGTTTCCCATTATATTTACATAGTGTTTCACTTGTTTAAGAAAATTTTTGCATCTTGCACTTGTTAGTTTAGTGGTAAGACTCTTAACTTGAAAGCTCCAAGTCATAGTTTCAATGGGAAATGCTAAGTTATAAAGTTCTAATTGGATGATATACTTATATTACAATTAGTTTGGGGTTTGAACACTATCACATCATCCCCTCGATTTCCCACATACCTCTACACTTCCATGTGCCTTTGTAGTTAAGTGAGGAAATCAACAAACCCCAAAGTAGTTATTGATTGAGAGATTGTAATAGCCTTATCAAATAAAGGCTTGTTAAGAAATTGATCAAACTAGGGTCCTTTATCAACCTTGTCATCCCATCATAACTAAAATAGATAATCTGGAAAAACATTCTTGGTTTTCTTTTTATTAATCATTATAATATTAAACTTCTATATGATCACCAACCATTGAATAATTTTAGGGCTCACTGTTGGTTTATTCATGGGTAATTAAATCACACTATGATCAATGTGCACAAATACCAAATAGCCAAACACATAATGCTTGAGCTTTTTAAGCTCATACATCACAACCATTAACTCATTTATATCATGGTGTAGTTGAACTATGTATGAACAATGATTTTACTTGAACAATAGATGTAATAGGAATTTTTTTGATCATACAACTATGTAAGCAAGACTCCTAGAGTATAGTTTGATGCATTAGTCATGATATGAAAAAGTTTAGACTAGTTAGGTGCTCGTAAAATGTGAGTTTCTATGAGGTTTTACTTGATGAGCTTAAAAGTCTTTTCATAGTTCTCCATCTAAATGAATGGTGTATTTTTCTTTATAAGTTTAACCAATGACTTAGCAATCTTACAAAAATTCTCAATAAATCATCTATAGAGATTAGCGTGTCCAAGGAAAAACCTTACATCTTTCACAAATTGATGTCTTTCGGTATTCCTTAGATTACCTTAATTTTTTTGATATCCACCTTAATTTATTTTTTTGAAATACTATACCCTAGGACAATGCCCTCCTAGATCATCAAGTGACTCTTCTACCACTTTAACCTTAGACTAGTATCAATGCACCTTTGAGCACGTACTCCAACCAATCTAGTGCATATTCAAAATTTAAGTCGTTGGTGGAAATGTTATTCATGAAGACTTCTAAACCATTAACAGTTTGTTTCTAAAAGCTATTGAGCACTAAAATGTTATAGGAGCATTACACAAGCCAAAGGTATCTTTTTATATGCAAATGTTTCCCAGGGACTTGTTAGAGTTATTTTGACCTAGTGTTCCAGAGCTATAACCTCTATAATCATTCAATGAGTAGTAGTACTTATGCCCTATTAATTATATCCTCCACTTGAACAATAAATGACAGTAAAAAATGGTAATATTTACATGTTTAATAGCTTAAAGTATATGCAAGTCTGTCACTTATCCTCTTTCTTTGGCATGATGACAAAATGGTCAACACATTCACTATTGCCACATGATTAATGAATCCTTCTTTGAAGAGCTTGTTGATCTCCTACTTAATGATCTTGTTGATCTTGGGAGTTAACCTACACTATTGTTGATAGTAGGATTTATTGCAGATTCCATATATATGTAAATGTTGACATATACATAGATTAATGCATGTGATCTTATCATAAGATCAAACAAAGTTTGTTGGAAATTTATCGACCACCTCGAGCAACTTTTGTTTCTACTTTGTAGTTAGTTGGACATTGATTATTACCAATTTTTCATTTTCAAGGTATACATATTCAAGTGACTCTAGTAATGTTTTTAACTCTATCAGTTCTAGCATTGATTCTTTAGGAAGCTATGGCTATTGCTAGTCCATGTTCTCTTCCTATATGTGACTTGCTTGAGGGAGTTATTTTTCAATGCAAATATGAGATTTGTAGCTTCTAAATATTTTTTTTTATGTAATAAAAATTTGAGATTTGTATATCATGAGTCTTTCTTTTTTCTTAATGAAATTTGAGATTTATAATTGTCCTTTGCTATTAACCACTTAGTACCTTCTTGGTTGGTACTTGCTACATACATGCACAACTGCACACACATCCCTTCTACAAAATTGTTGTATGCCATGATTTCTATTTATTTAATCATTCATACTCTCTAAATGTAATTACATTCCATGTAATTATACAAAATGCATGGAGCTTGTTGTTTATCCATGTTGTTATGTTCATTTTATATTAAAATTTTCAAGGAAAGATGTTTGATTCTTAGCTTATCATCATTAGTATTAGGCCACGTCCTTCCCATGATGATGATAAATTCTCCATTGTTATTAACCATCTAAATCACAAAGAAATCTACTAGGTAAGATCACAGATTGATGGTGGTTAATACATCATTAGCTTGTCCTGATGGAATAGTAATGGGCTAGTTAGTAAACTCTAACTAGATGTTTCATTTTCTCATTAGGGGCCAGTTCTAGGCTTTGTACATCTCTTAAGAAATGAGATTCACATTTGAACCTAAATTTAGGAGAGCTTTAGAAGGTGCATTCCCAATGATCTACAAATAGATAAAATAATTTCCTAGATACATTATTTTCTTAGTCAAAGCACCTAATTTTATCTAATTATTTAGGGCATGTGTAAGAATGATGGTTTGTATGTTTTGATTAAGAGGAGTGATGATTGTTTACTTATGCATGGAAATGAAAGGTGCTAGTGATGTAAGGAACAAAGTTGCTTCATGCGGATCCCATACTAGACTTGGTGAGCTAGTAGGTCTACCAGCTTCTCCTAAAAATATGGATATCACCTCGAAGAGGGAATGCTTTCTAGGCTTACTATCTTAGTTACTAGCACTATCATCCCACTATGTGGTAATAACATGAGCTATATTCTTTTATTAAGGCTGAGGTGGCAACTTGCCATACATTTTTGGAGGTTGCATAAGGAGGAGTGATGTGAAAGTATTTCGAGGGATGTGATAAATGGTTAGAGGTGTATGAAGGTGAGTTTACATGAAGTGTTGCACAATAGTAGTATTCTTGAGGGTAAAAGTAATGAGCAGAGGCATGTTGATGAGTTGTGAATGGTTGCGTCGATTGGGCCCCATCTACTAGGCCCCATTGACATAAGGTTTGTTCTTACCTATAAATACATGCTCACTAGCCACATTTATGGCATCGGTCAGTCATAGTGTAGTGAAGCTCTTGCAGTTTTTCCATTTGAAAGTTAGAATACTTTCTTGAGTGCTCATAGCATGAGTCATTGAGTGTATCGATCTTTATTTGAGCATTGTTGTACCTGAGCACGACAGTGTGTATAGTAATAAAGATGAGCTTCTTGATAAACCTTGCAGAATTCTAGATAGTTTAGATATTTATTCATGCATTCAATGCTTTTAGTTATTTATTTAATGTTTTCTAATAACTGAGCTAATTAAGCAAGATAAGCTAGATAAATTAAATACATAAGTATGACTGCTTCGAGTGTAACATGTATTCACTTGGTAATCTTAGTAGCATTATTACTTGGTGTGCCCAATAACATAGTGCTTGGTAACCCAACAGTGGATATGTGGGTTCAAGACATGTACAAAAGTGGGATTGGATGCTTATGTTAGGACTAGTTAGAGACCACTTAGTTAGTTAATTTAGATTAGTCATTAAATTACTTTATCTCTCTATCTCTCTAAGCACCAAAGAACATAAGACATAAAATGATAAAAATCATATGCCTTGATTACACTTAACCATATCTTTGTACATCACAAGTGTAATTGGGAAGAAAATGAATGACCTTAGGGCAAGATTCACTTCCTAGAAGACTAGTACATTGGAAACTATAAAGTCCAAGGAATTCAATTGGATCATGCATGAACACTTTGTGATTCGTATGATTGGGCATAGGGGTACCTCAAAACTCAGCATTATTAATGTCATTGGATGAACCCAAGGTCAACATCGCTCCCACATGACCTATAATTAGAAAAGCACATTAATTATTTTATTTGTTGCAAAATGTCTTCTTCCCATAGGCATGAAGATGTCAAATCACTAGTCCCACAAGAGTGCAAAGTGGTATATACTCATCTAGTAAGTGTGTACCAAACTTCACCTTCATTCTACATTAGGATGAACAGTTGTGATGGTGTGATATGGAGGGCAACATCATAATGCCCTCCAATCAATCTATGCTAGGGATGCTCTTTCAAACTCTTAAGAAGTTGAGCATCCCAGATCTTCGTGAGGAATACGTTGTCAATGGTTATGACACTTGGGACTGCTATCCCACTGAAACACAATGCAGGAGAGATCGACACCAGGAGAAGCACCATGAGTTTACTAAGGGAAAACACTTCACTAACCCCTTATTCCTACTAAAACAAGATGATAATGTGGATCCTTCCCCTAGGAGTTCTCAACATGAAAATTCTTCACCCTCTGTTATTAGTGATGAGGGTGTGGCCTTGAACCTGTGATCCACTATTCATAAACCAAGTTCAAGAAAAAGTGACAGTCAATGTAGGGACTTAGGTAAACATCATGATGGCAAGGGATCTAAGGATGGTAGTTGTAATGAGTGAAGAGGTGGTGTAGAATACTACAGTGGTGTGGCGGTTCACCTTCCTCTTCATCTAATTCACAAAATTCCTCTTCATCTTCTAGTTTTGATAGAAGTTGCTAGAAAAATAATCATGATGGAGGTGATCAGTCGGACAACAACGATCATAGAGCCCACCAAGAATGAAGAGGTGATAGAAACCATCATCGACGTCATCAACACAATCATGATGATGAACCTCTGTTAGCAACTTGAAGCATGCTTAACATTGCAAAGGCATTAAGATTTCAACTAGGCATGTGAAAGATAGTCAAATCAAGTGCTTAGACATGAAAAATGTCCCAAGATTTGAGGGGGAACACAACTCTAATCTGTAGAACCATCTACAAGCTTTTCATGATGCCTGTGCCTTATAGAACATTGAAAATGACTAGTAGAAATTCAAGATATTCCTTAGGACACTCATTAAGGAAGCTAAAAGTTAGTATGGAACCTTGAAGCTAGAATTTATTCACAGATGGAGTACCATGTTGGAACTATTTAATGAAAAATACCAGACATGCCACAAAGTGTCTAATTTGAGAAGGTAGATCCAAGGCTAAAAATAGGAAACACATGAACCCTTGGATGGTACCATGGGTAGATATTATTCACTCTTACACTGATGCCTTGGCCATGGTTATTCTCAGAGAAAATAACTCCACCACATCATAGATGGGCTCAAAGTAGAAACTAGAAGAACTCTTAGTGTGTATACCCAAGGGAGATTGTCTAAACTAAGAGCTCATCAAATTCAAAGGCTAATAGAGTAGGTAGCAGAAGAAGAAGGTGAGTTGTGAAAAAGGGAAAGTGTAGAAGAGTATAGTAGGGATCCTTCCATAAGAAAAAGGAAGGTCCAATCTTATGACAAGGAGGAGTCACCACTTGATGAAGTGATGAATAGGAAAACCTTACCTATCCAAAAATCTATCTATGATATTTCAACAAAGGTTGATAAATTATGGGACTCTTTGGATGAAAAATTTGAGACTACTATGAAGATTGCTAAAGAATCCAAAGAGCAAAATAATGATCATAATTGCAAGAGGCAAAAAGAAGTTGAACGTGCTTACTAGAGAGGTAAGGGCAAAGCTGTTACAGCAAAAGAAGTTGTGGAGATAGACTTCAAAGATGATATTGGCTATGACATTTGTCAATATGAACATCCAAAGGGATGTTGCCCTATGGTGTCACACTTACAAGAGTCTAGGGTGTACACATTGAATTCGTGACTAGCAAGGAGGCAAGAACCTATACAATTGCCTTATCCTTAAGGTAGTTTGAGGCAGTTCCACTAGCATCAACAAGCTTATTATCCAAGTGGAGCTTTACCACAACCCTATGAGTAATATCAATAATGGAACCAATCACAATCATGGGGAATGCCACTACTAAGACAGTAGTACCCTTATAAGCAACTAGATCCATATTGTTACTATGTTTAGCAACCCATATCTCCAAGAATTTTTGTAAGCCACACCTCATTTTAGCATTACTATTACCCTCCAGAGTACCACCAAACACATTTAGCATCTACTTGAGGAGAGAACCCATATCCATACCATCCATTACATCTGTCTACACATACCCCTTCACCCTCAACCTAGTTACCTCTTACTCCATCCATGCAGGATGAACTTCTACCACAGCTATAGCAACAAAATGCTACAAGGGTTGTACATTCACAATCGGCCTTCCAATCGGGTGGTTTAGATAATCATTCTAGGAAATGACTCTTCTTTCAACCTAATAGTCCTCCCAGACCCTCACAACTTAATACAACTAGTCGCCTTGTATCTCCAACACCCTCATCCTCTACATCAAATACATTCGAGTACCCTTCAAACTAAGTGCCAACTCAGATTCACACTGTGATGTTAACTCATGCTATCTCTAATTGGATCAAGGCTGAAAATCTTTTCATGAAAAGATTTAACCTAGGAAGTCCTCTCATTTACTTATAGATTGTTGGACATAAGCCATGCAAGGCTCTTATTGATTTTGGTTCTAGTGTCAATCTTATCTTTCATGACATGTACAAAGCCTAGAACCTACTGTCTCTGAAAAAGAGCAACACCCATTTAGAATTGGTAGACCAATCAATCACTGTTTCTTTAAGATTAGTGGAGGACATTGTGGGTGGTCCTACCTTGCTAATTTTCTAGTGATCAAGATTGAAAACTGTAAAGGTGACTTCCCCATCATTATGGAAAGGGCTTGGTTAAGCATACTGGATGCACGTATGGGTATAAGGGACCTCTCCTTGGAAATCTCCAAGGAAAATGAATTTGGACATTTAGAGAATAAGCATGATCCATGCATTACATAAAGTGATAATGGGTGTAATTGCATGCAAAAGATCTGATCCATCAAAAGTACATTCTAATACATGTAATTAGTGTGCACATGAAAAAGATATTCGAAGGTGCCTGTATGTAGTAGCCATAAAATAGGAAGGCATCCAATGGTTGACAGCTAACTCTAACAGTAGCACACTATGCATGGAACCTACTAAGAGCTTGACATGTGCATATATTAAAGGCATGGATAAACTTGAGCAACTTCATCGCCAGCTCTTTGATGAAGAAAGTGATGATACATGTTGGGAAGAGTTGGAAATCCCTAAAAATTTTAAACAAGAGCCCCTAGAGTTAAAAACTCTACCGATTGGCATGGAATATGCATTTTTGAACAATGGTAAGCCAATCATGATCAATGTAGATCTTGCTCTTGAAAAAAAAAGATAAGTTATTGCAGCTCATTAACAAGTGGCCAACAACCTTTGCTTGTTTATATCCCAAACTTACAGGAATTAACCCATAGATATGCTAGCATCACATTTACACTAACCCAGCCATGAAACCAAGAAGGTAGCTGTAGAGGTGGTTGAACCCCAAATTGAAACAGATCATCAAGGAGGAAATAGAACAACTCCTCAAGGCGAGGTTCATCTATCCCATTGTGGATAGTGAGTGGGTTATCCCACTCGTAATTATGCCAAAGAAAGGTGGCAAGTCGTGAGTCTACATTGACTTCATGTTGTTGAATATGGTAACGTTTAAAGATCATTTTCCATTTCCATTTCCATTCATGGATTAGATGTTGAACACCATATTTGGGCATCGTTATTATAGCTTCTTAGATTGTTATAGTGGCTATAACCAAATACAAATTATGCTAGAAGATTAGGCCAAGATAAATTCACGAGTCCATGGGGGACTTTTGCATATTTTAAGATGCCATTTGGTCTATGCAATGCCTTTGCAACATTTGAACGCTTGGTCCTTAGTATTTTTTAGTAGTAGATTAGTAGGGGGATAGAAGTCTTTATGGATGATTTTTCTACCTATGGGGCTACATTCGAGCAATCCCTAGATTGCATTGAGTAGGTATTAAAAAGATGTATCAAAACAAACCTTAGGCTCAATTGGAAAAAAAGCCATCTAATAGTCTAAGAAGGCATTGTATTGGGGCACCTAATTTCACAAAAAGGGATTGAGGTAGACCTAGAGAAGATAAGGGTAATCCAAGAAATAACACACCAACTAGAGATAGTTAAAGATGTCTACTCATTCGTTGGAGACACTAGCTACTACTGACAATTCATAGAGAATTTCTCTAAGATCACAAAGCCATTGGTCAAGGTTATAAAGAAAGATGCTTTATTCATCTAGATCAAGGAGTGCAAACATGCATTCCAATAGCTAAAGGAGAAAATCGTAGAAACTCCAATTTTATGGGTACCAGATTGGTCCAGACCATTTCACATCATGATCGATACATCTAATTATGCCTTGGAAGTTGTGCTTATGCAACTGAAGTATAAGAAACATCCATATTATATCCACTACGTGAGCTGAAGCATTATGGTTGCACAGTTGAATTGCACCACAACTGAGAAACAACTAATGATAGTGGTGTATGCTCTTGAAAAGTTTAGCTACTGTGTGCTTGGCTATAAGGTGTTTATGCATACAGATCATAGTGCCATTCACTTCCTAATGAACAAGCAAATGGTGAGCTCCCATATCATATGCTAGCTTGTGATCTTGTAGGAATTTGATCTCACAATGGTAGATTAGAAAGGGACTGAGAATGTGATCGTTGACCATTTATCTCGATTAAGATGAGATAACAAAGAGGAGGAGAGTCCACTCTCTGATTAATTTCTAGATGAACTCCTCTTGATAGGAGCAATAAATGATCAAGTGCCCATAGAAACAAAATTGTATGATGACATTTTCACTTACCTTCTCATAGGAGATGCCACAAGGTCTAGACTTTAGAAAAAAATAACAATTTCTTCATCAGGAAAAATACTTTATGGAAATCAATGGACACCTTTATAAGGTGTGCACCAATGGTCTGGTTTGTTGGTGTGTCCCTGATGTAGATTAACTACGCATTCTTTAGGATGCTTATGAAGGCTCTTGCAGATGCCACTATGCAGGGAGGCACACGACCATAAAAATCCTGATGGCAGGATACTATTGGGCTACAATCTTTAGGAATGCCCATTGATTTGTTCGATCTTGTGAGCACTATCAAAGAGATGATGGGATGACTACGCGTATGGGGGATCCTCAATAGTGGATTTACACACTAAAGCCATTTGACATATGGGGCATAGACTTCATGGGTCCCATCACACCCATGTCCAATGGAAAGGCATATATCATCGTAGTAGTTGACTATTGCACCAAATGGGTAGAAGTAGCAGCTGTTACCCATTGTACATCATCTACTATTGCTAGATTTGTACAATAGCATGTTGTAAATGGGTTTTGGAATGCCACGCACACTAATTTCTTACAATGGAACTCATTTTATAGGTGCAACTTTTAGAAAGTTAATGCAATGCTTGGGGGTTGAACATAAATTAACAACACCCTATCACCCCCAAGACAACGGTCAAGCAAAGGTAACTAATTGAGAGATTACAAAGATCCTAATAAGGACCATAAGTAAATATAGGAGAGATTGGAGCACAAAAATCAATGATGCCCTTTAGGCCTACCACTCAACATAGAAACTCCCTATTGGCTACTTTTTCTACAAACTAGTGTATGAAAAACTTCCAATGCTTTTGATTCAATCTGAGCTCCATACACTCTTAATAGCCTAAGATCTAAATCTTGACCTGAGTCTAGTATAAAGAGAAAAATTGATCAACCTTAATGTGCTAGATGAGAATCAATTAGTTGCCCTATCTTTGAATGAAGTGAACAAAGCATTCAACAAGGAACATCATGACCTAGGAATATGGAAAATAAAACTTCAACTGGGAGATAAGGTTCTCTATTGGAATCCCACACATGCCCTAGAAAATGAAGTTCCAAACGTTGTGGGAGGAACCTTATATAATTAATCAAACCTTTCCCTCTGGGGCCATGTTAATCTACAAACCTTAGAGCCCAAATCAAAAGCAGTTGGTCAACATTCAACAAGTAAAACCTTTCTTAGAACCAAGACAAGCCAGTGCAACTACCACCTCAATAGAAGGACAACCAAGTTCACTTTTTTGGATCTCCTCCTTCCAACTCAGTCAAGGGAGAGATGGCCATCCATGTTAACCATCCATACGGCTTCTTGGTTTTTCTACTTTTTTTCCATGTTTTTTATTTTACAAGTTATTTATTTTACAAATTTTTGATTTTTAATTTTTTTTTCTATTTTACACCATTTTTTGTTTTGCACCATTGTTAGTACATTTGAATCTTTCTTGGATAATTTACACTTTTTTATATTTTTTACTTTGTTTGGTTTGAGTGTGACTTTTCATTATTTTTGCTAATAAAAGTGCTTTATTTCCGTAGGCCACAATACCACTATTACTATGTACTAATGATGATTCGTGCTTAATGTTGTGATTGTCAATGTTTGGTTTCTATTTTTGAATTATGATGTTTGATAACTATGACATGGTTTATTTTTCATGGAATAGGTAGTGAGTCCATGTCATCCACCCATCCAATAAACTCTATGATTTTTTTCATTCTGGAAGTTTGAGATCTCTTTCATTAAAGAAACTTTTAATCAATTGATGACCTTGGTAGTTTCTAGAATTGGGAAGGGTCCAAAGGCTTGTATAGGGTGTGAATTTAAGGGAACTTAATACTCTTTGTACTCTTCTACTTGCTTGAGGGCTTGAGTGTTTTTTCATGGACTTCTTACTATTCCATTCCAACCACTAATAGGAAGTCAAATAAAGTCTTTGCATGGTGTGGTTCCCACAAAAAAAAAACATGATGGGAATTCAAAGAACATCCCTTAGACAAATAAATGGGCTACAAGTATTAGTAATGGGACTAAAAAGACATGTTACCCATGCCTGAAGGTCCCCTCTAACTAAGGCACTCTGTCACTTCTTACTTTTCTTTTCTCTTTATGAAATGGTGGTTGTTTTGTGTGAATACTCTTGTGTCTCAAGGGGATGGATCGGTCTTAGAGTGGTGATGTGGTGTCACTGAAAGAGGCTAGTTTTAGTCTAGACTAAGGATGGATCTTCTCAGGTCATTTTAAACACAAACTTCACAAGGGACTTCTTATGACCTTAATTCAGGATTCCATTCCACCCTCTTTGTCATCCATCTATGCTACCACAACTCACCTCATTTTTGATTTGTATATTATGCTTGATGTCTTAGTTTGATGTGTTGGAATTCTTGGATAAATTCTTTTGGGTTGGTCCTTAACTTTTTATGACCATTAAATCAACTATGGGGCCCATGGACTCCTTAGTTCAGGTTATGCAAGGGCAAAAAGGGCATGTGCCTACTATGGGGAGGACCCACTTGCATATCTCTTAGTTTGGATAGTTAAGCCCCTTACATTAGACATTGCTGCAATCCTATCTTTCACATATTCTGTTATTTATTTCACTCTGTGCTCCTTAAAACTTTCATTAAATTCATTCTCCAAAACATTTTCTCAATTTTCTAAATTTTCTAAGGCTCAAAACCTCTTCTACTATTCCCATTATGTTCATGGATTTTTAGGTTTCTATTTGATCCCAATTTCACTCAAAAATTCCTTGTATTCTAGAAGTTTGACCAAGTCAATAGAAGTCAATGATGGTTAACAATCACATTGACTAGCCCTAGTCGACACAACTGATCCCATCGACTAGGCCCTATCGACCAAGCCCAATCAACGCAAGCCAAAAATTCTATAAATACCACTGAGACTTTGTAATTTTTTGACATTTACTTCATAACACAAGGGGAGTTTTTACCATTTTTTAGAGCCCAAAACCTTCTAGAGCCCATAACTTACCAACTATTTATCCCAATCGCTCTATTCTTTGATCCTGTAGCTATTAGAGGTAAGCTTTTGATTGTGGGGGCTACAAACATTAAGGTTTTCAATGAAATTTTTCAAAAAAATTTCTAACTTCCCCAAAGGGGATCATGAATACAACAATATGAAACCATTAATTATTGAGAGTTAACTCTTTCAACACCTTTTGGAATGACTTATTAACATTAAAATACAAATAAAATAATGATTAAAATTGATTAAATCAAGTGTAATTACAACTTAGCCAAGTGTGACTATCCTGTCCCAAGGAGAGAAGGAATTCCAATTGTTTCATGTCACACAACAATTGCTAACCCATGGTCATGTTATGATTACAGATGCCACCAAGATCGAAATGACCGCAGGAAGAAAGACCATTGCAACTAAGAAAGAAATGACCTAGGGCTAGAAAGAGCTAACAAGAATAGCCCTAGGAACAACTAGAAGCAACCCATGCAATAGAACCTCTTTGAGAGTAGTTCAAAGTAGAATTTATTTGACAGATTCCCAAAGAAGAAGTTAAAAAAAACCATCATAGCATGGGGAAGTACTAGGACCCATATCGAGGTTGAAAGTCACATTAACATAAGCTTATCATGATACCATTAGGCCTTGTAAAATCTAATGCTCAGTTCTCCAGGAATTGAACTTCGGGCCATTTTTAGAACATGCTCAAGCAAAAGTGAGAACACAATTGCAAACCTCTCCCATGTGGCCAATCATCACTTCTAGTGGGGAGTGGTACATGGAAGAGACATACCTCTTCTGGAACAACAAAAGGGCAAGCTCCACAGTGAAGATCAAGGACATTTAGATGTTCTACTCAATTGATGTTATTGCACAAGTTCATGGGTTTCTTGACATAGGGACACAATTGATAGAGTTGTTGATACAAGTTGACCTTAAGACCAAAAAGGAGCAGACCCAGCGGTGTTACGAGATCAACAGAAAGGAATTCGATGTGCTCACACCAATGGAATGCATATTGATGAGCCGCGATATCGTGGCCCGCCGTCATGTCTATAAATAAGAGGCAGCTTTCCCTTGTTTCTCCATCTAGATCTAGACCCTTAGCCAAACTATAGTAGTTTTACCATTCCAAAGTTAAAATAATTTCCATGTGCCTGCAGTAGGAGTCTCAAAGTGAACGGATCATTATTTGAGGAAATTGTACCTGAGCACACATTTGTATACGGTAATAAAGACAAACTTTTTGATAAACCTGGAAGCATATGGACTAAGCTAAATAGGATTTAATTATTGTTAAATGTTTAAATGCTTTCTTATATAGTTAATCTCTCTCAACTCTTGACTCTCCTAGTTAAGTGCATTCAGTACGACCGCTTCGAGCATGTGTGTAACGCTTGGTAACCCAGTAATGAGTAGTGTTTGGTAATCCCAGCAGCGTTACACTAGTTTAGGGTGTGTGCGAAAAGTGGGAACAGATAGTGGTGCTAGGACAATTAGAACTTAGTTAGTGAATAGTTAATATAAGTTAGTCACTTAGTCTCTTCACCCTCTCCGTATTAGCATAGGTGTTAAAAAGAAAAAAGATATAAAAATCACATACCTCAAACTTACTTAACCATACAACCGTGACAATACAAGTAAGTTTGGGAGGACAACGATTGATTAACCTTAAGTGTTCCATTAAGGCACGTAAGCACTTAGTCCTTGGAGTTTGACTGAATCGCGTGTGAGACGCTCGTATTCGTATGGTTTAGTGTAGGGGTACCTCGCCACTCATCATTGGCACCGTTGCTGGGGACTTAGTTGTTTGTGTGCTATGTAGAACATAGGAAATCATCCACAGCGTTGGGAAGCTAGAACAAAACCTTAGGGTTAATCAAGAAAAAATAAGATAACGGTAAATGACACACCGAATAAGACAAAAATGTCTTCTTCTTCTTCGCACAAAAGCACTTCACTGCCTAGGAGCAACACTAGAGACAGTCGGCGGCACAACACATATAACCAAGACTAGCCAATTCCTCAATAGTTCTGAGTGATATATATTCATCATGATGAATATGTACCTGACTTTACCTTTATTCTCCATCAAGATGAGCAACTGCGTTGGAGAGATATGGAGGGTAACATAGTATTGCCTCCAAATCGAGCAATCCCCAACAAGCTCCTTCGTGCTCTCGCACGAATAGGCATGTCACAGTTATATGCAGAATACGTTGCATGTGAGCATCAAGTAAGGGATTACCACCCCACAGAAGCGTAACATCAATGAGACTTGCAACAGGAGAGATACTATACATCGTTGAAGGGCAAAAGATTCCATAATGCTCCACCCATCTTAAGAGAAATTGAGGGTGGTTGATGAGACGCGATATCGCGGCCGTCGCGATATCGCATCTCATGCAATATCGCGTACGCAATATCGCGTCGTCCCCTGCGATGTCACGTACGCGATATTGCGGTCTACCGCCAAATCTATAAATAAGAGATGGCACTCCCCTCATTTCTCATCTTGGTTTAGAAGTAGGAAAACTCTGGTAGTTTGATCACTCCAGAGATAGATTATTTTCCATGTGCCCACAGTAGGAGTCCTAGAGTGAACAGATCTTCATTCGAGCAGCTTTGTACCTGAACGCAAGTTGTGTACGATAATAAAGACGAACTTGATTGGATAAACCTTGCAGTGCATGGTATAGGATTTTATTTAATGTTATTTATTACTTTCCTAGAATGCGGTACGAGTACGACTTGATTACGAGCATCTAAGGATGTGTATGGTTAGTCAAGGAATCAGCCGCTCGTCGCATGCGGTATGAGTACGACTTGATTAAGAGCATCTCGTGTGACCACTTGGTAACCCAGTGGCGTATCCATGATCTACGCTTGGTAATCCCAGTGGTAGTTGTGCACGGTAGATGTGTACGGTTAGTCAAGGAATCGGCTGCTCATCGCATGTAGGCTAGATAGATTCTCTCAACCCTTTCCTCCTAGTTAGGTGCCTCAGTACGACCACTTCGAGCATGTGCGTTACGTGTGGTGATCCCAGTAATGATTAGCGCTTGGTAGCAACAGTTGCATAGTTCAGGGTGTGTACGGTAAGTGGGAATGGATGCTGACGCTAGTTAATTTAGACTTAGGTCCTTAGTTAGAGTTAGTTAGTTTCTCAACCCTTCACCTCATAGCGTAGGAGATAAAACCAGAAAAGACCAAAAAAATCATATACCTCGGACTTACTTAACCATACACCATGACAACAAAAAGTAAATCTGGGAAGACAAAAAATGAGTAACCCCAAGTGTTCCATGGGGCGTTTAGGCATTTAGTCTATGGAGTTCGACCAGATCGCGCGTGCTACACTCGTTTCGTATGGTTGAGTGTAGGGGTACCTTGCCACTCATCATTGGCGCCGTTGCCGGGGACTAAGTGTTTGTGCACCGAATAGAACATAAGGGATATCACTCACATCATTGTGAGCCTTAACGAACCTTCAGGTTAATCAAGAGAAAATTTATATAATGGTGAATTAGCACACCAATAAAAATGCCTTCTTCTCATAAGAGAAACTCACCACCTAAGGACCACACACAAGACAGTCGGCAAGATAAAACACAACCAAAATCAACCAAGTCCTAAATAATATAAGATGACATATACTCATCCCGATGAGTATATTCCTAATTTTACTTTTGTTCTCCATTAGGACAAATAGCTGTGGTGGAGAGACTTGCAAGGTAACATTGTGTTACCCCCAGATCGATCAATCTCTCACATGCTTTTCGGTGCCTTGGCACAGATAGGCATGACCGAGCTATATGCTGAATATGTTGCGGAGGATTTTGACATGATGGATTATTATCCCATAGATGCCCAACGTATAAGAGACTTAAGGTAGGAGAGTCAACATGCACTGTTGAAGGGCAAGGTCCCGCACGTCCTTAGAAAAATAGGAGATGAGGAGCCCTTTATCACGGGTTCTTTAGCAAAGGATGTTCCTCCTCCTAATAATGGTGAGGAGGTTGAGTATCAGAACCTACGATCAATGATACATATCCCTGGTTCTGATGCCCGTGAATACCAACTATTCACAGAAGGAACAACCACTCATCCTAAGGACGGGCACTTTGATCGGGGCTGTAGCAGTCGAAGAGAAGGTAAGAAACATTGTCATGGTGATGGTTTCCCTTCTTCTTCTCCTTCATCCCATCACTCATCCTCTCCTTCCACATCTAGGCATAGCCACCATGAACATAAAAGTGAGGATAAAAGTAAAAAGGATGAAAAACCTCGACGAGAAAGTCGAGAGAGAGGACAAGGGCAAGGACATAGGGAGAGTAGGGAACAACGTAGACATCACAGGCGTCATGAAAGAGACGATCATGACAAGCCCCTACTCACAACCTAAAGTATCCTTGACATAACGGAGGCAGTTAGGATTCCCACAAGGCATTTAAAGGATAGCCAGATCAAGCGTTTAGACATGAATAATATCCCATGATTTGAAGGGGGATACAATGCTGATCCGCAAAATCATTTATAGGCATTCCATGATGCCTGTGCCTTGCAGAATATAGAAAATGAGTGGCAAAAACTTAAGTTGTTCCCAAGGACACTCACCAAAGAAGCAGAGAGCTGGTATCGGTCCTTAGAACCAGAAACCATCAGGAGGTGGAGTACGATGCTAGAACTATTCAACAAAAAGTATCAAACGTACTCCAGAGTGTCCAATTTGCGTAAGCATATCCAAGGCTGGAAGCAAGGTACACACGAACCCTTGGATGCTACCATGGCCTGCTATTACACATTGTTACATCGTTGCCTAAGCCATGGGTACGCTTAGCAGGATCAACTTTGCCACATCGTGGATGGGCTAAGGAATGAAACTAGAAGAACCCTTGGGACTTATGCCCAAGGGAGACTCTCACAACTTAGAGCCCATGAAGTACGTAGCTTGTTGGAGCAAGTAGCAAACGAAGAGGGTGAGCTACGAAAAAGGGAAAGTGTGGAAGAGTATAACCGTGATCCCTCCCTTCGAAAGAAGGGAGTGAAATTTTGTAATGAAGAGGATGAGTCACCAATCGAAGAATTGGGGAACCGGAAAACCTTGCCGATCAAACAATTAACAACAGAATTAGCGGCTAAGGTAGACGATGTATGGAGTTCCTTAGAATCTAAAATTGAAACTGTCTTAAAAATTGTAGAAGATTCTAAGGTTGAACAAAGTAGTGACAAAGGTAAGAAAAAGTGGAGAGATTTAGGCCCTGCACATAACAAGGGTAAGGGAAAAATCACTAACTTCAATGTGGTTGAGGATTTTGACACAAACAATGATGGTGGATGTGAGATTTTCCATTATGACCATCCTAAGGGATGTTGCCCCATCATCTCATATCTACAGGAGTCTGGGGTGTATGCACTTAATCCAAGACTCAACCAACGGCAAACACCCCGAAGGTTACCTTACCCACAAGGTAACTCAAGGTAGTTCCACCAACCACTAACGTATTATCCAAGTGGAACTCCACCACAGCCCATTGGACAGCATCAGTAGTGGCAATACCCACAGTCATGGGGGATGCCACCGCTAACACAACAACACCCTTACCGGCAGCCTGATCANGACCTTACTTCAGAACCAAAATCCCAGACAAACTCTCGTAACAACAAGCGGTTGGGCCCATGTACACTCCTTCACCATCTAACACTTCGAAGCACCCTTTCGTCCAAAATCAGAGCTTAACGCATATGGTTATGTTAACACATACCGTAACTGAGTCGATCAAGGTGGGCCACCTTCCTAGGAAACTAACTGACCCTGGGAGTCCCTTAATCTATTTGCAAATTGCTGGAAATGAACCACAAAGGGCTGTTCTTGACTCAGGTTCCGGAGTCAATTTAGTTTCACGTGAGATGTACCATGCCTGGAACCTGCCACAACTTAAGAAGAGAAACATTCAACTAGAGTTGGTAGACCAGTCCATCACCATTCCCTTGGGATTGGTGGAGGACATCATCACCATTGTGTGTGGTTGGTCTTACCCAGCTGATTTCCTAGTGATTGAAGTGAACAACAACGAAGTGGACTTCCCAATTATAATGGGAAGGGCATGGCTTAGTACAGTAGACGCATGCCTTAGGATC
>MNCI01018056.1:20067-38688 GCA_015680685.1 Gnetum montanum | reverse complement strand
TCAGGGTGTGTACGGTAAGTGGGAATGGATGCTGACGCTAGTTAATTTAGACTTAGGTCCTTAGTTAGAGTTAGTTAGTTTCTCAACCCTTCACCTCATAGCGTAGGATATAAAACCAGAAAAGACCAAAAAAATCATATACCTCAGACTTACTTAATCATACACCGTGACAACAACAAGTAAGTCTACGAAGACAACGAATGATTAACCCCAAGTATTCCATGGGGCGTTTAGGCATTTAGTCTACGAAGTTCGACCGGATCGCGCGTGCTACACTCGTTTCGTATGGTTGAGTGTAGGGGTACCTCGCCACTCATCAGTGGTGAACCTATTTCAATAGGTTCTCCACAAAATGATGTTCCCCCTTCTCACAATTGTGAGGAGGTGGTGTATCATAACCTTCACTCCACGATTCACAACCCTAGTTCTGATCCCCACGAACACCAAGTGTTCAACGAGGGAGCACAAACACACGATAAGGGTGGGCATTCTGATCGTCATCATGATCAGGGCTGAGACCACCGAAGAGAAGGTAGAAAACATATTCATGGTGATGGTTCTCCTTCTTCTTCCCCTTCATCATCACATTCATCCTCTCCTTTAGTATCAGGACGTAGTCATAAGGAGCCTAACCATGAGGATAAAGGTAAACAGAGTGAGAAACCTTGACGAGAGAGTCGAGAGTGAGGACGAGGGCACTCTAGAGAATCATGGCATGGAAGAAGGGAAAGTAGGGAACTTCATAGACATCATAGACGCTATGAACGAAATGACCACGAAGAACCCCTACTCGCAACCCAAAGCATGTTAGACATAACGGAGGCTGTAAGAATTCCTACAAGGCACCAGAAAGATAGCAGGATCAAGAGATTAGACATGAATAATATCCCACAATTTGAGGGGGGATACAACGCTGATCCTCAGAACCACTTACAAGCATTTCACGATGCATGTGCCTTGCAGAACATTGAGAATGAGTGGTAAAAATTAAATTTGTTCCCAAGGACACTAGTAAAAGAAGCGGAAAGCTGGTACCGGTCCTTAAAACCAGAAACCATTAGGAGGTGGAGTACGATGCTAGAATTGTTTAATGATAAATATCAAATGTACTCCTAGGTGTCCAACCTACGAAAAAAAATCCAAGGATGGAAGTAGGGAAATCATGAATCCTTGGATGCTGCCATGGGTCGATTTTATGCACAGTTACATCATTGCCTAGGCCATGGTTACTCGCAACAGGATCAACTACGCCATCTCGTAGACAGACTTAGGCATGAAACCAGGAGAACCCTTGGAACGTATGCCCAAGGGAGATTATCAGAGCTTAGGTCCCATCAGGTCCATAGATTGTTGGAAGAAGTAGCTAAGGAAGAAGGAGAGCTACGTAAGAGAGAAAGTGTGGAAGAGTACAACTGCGATCCTTCCCTTCGAAAGAGGGGAGTGAGATTCTGTGAGGAGGAGGAAGAGTCATCACTCGAAGAGCTGGTGCATAGGAAAACCTTGCTGCTCCAAAAATTAACAACAGATGTGTCAGCAAAGGTAGACCAAATGTGGGACTCCTTAGATAGTATATTTGAAGCCGTTCTTAAAATCATAGAGGAGTCTAAGGAGTGAGGTAGTGACTATGATAAAAATAAAAAGAGGGATTTGGACCATGCACGTAACAAAGGTAAGGGTAAAATGGCCATTACCAAAGAGGTTGTGGATTCTGATACAGATAATGACGGTGGATGTGAAATATTCCAGTATGACCATCCTAAAGGATTTTTCCCAGTAATGTCACATTTGCAAGAGTCTGGGATGTATGCACTTAACCCACGACTTAACAAACGGCAAACACCCCGAAGGTTACCTTATCCCCAAGGTAACCCAAGGAAATTCCACCAACCTTTAACGTATTATCCAAGTGGGACTCCGCCACAACCTATTGAGCAACACCAATAGTGGTAATACCCACAGTCATGGGGGATGCCACCACCAAGACAACAATATCCTTACCGGTAACCGGATCCATATGGCTACTACGTGCAACAACCAATCTCTCCACCTAGCTTTGTTGGTCATGTGACACCACGATGTCACTACCAAGCTTAGGATTATTATAGGACTCCTTCTCCTAGGGGAGACACATCACATACATACCATCCTCCAAATCCATCCGCATCTCTCACACCGATAGCTCCATTACCACCTACTCCAGCAATGCAAGGGGAACTCCCTACTCAACTGCAGTAACGCAATGCTACAAGAGATGTAAACCTTCAACCCGATGCTAGTTCTGACAACCACACAAAGAGAAGACCTTTCTTCAAAACCAATAGTCCAAACAAGCTCTCACAACCACAAGCGATTGAGCCTCCGAACGCTTCTCCATCAAATAAGGCTTCAGAGCTCCCTTCAAACCAAAAATAGAGCTCAACGTACATGGTTATGTTAACACATACTGTCACTAACTGGATTAAGAAGGGCCACCTTCCCAAGAAATTCTCTGATCCTAGAAGTTCTTTAATTTATCTTCAAGTCACTGGGAATGAACCATGTAAAGCTCTTGTAGACTCAGGTTCCATAGTCAACTTAATATCACAAGAGATGTATAAAGCTTGGAACCTACCCCCACTAAAAAAGAGCAACATTCACTTAGAGCTGGCTAACCAGTCCATCACTGTTCCCTTGGGACTGGTGGAGGACAGCGTTACCACTATGTGTGGTTGGTCATACCCAGCTAATTTCCTAGTGATACAAGTAAACAATGACAAAGGGGACTTTCCAATAATAATGGGAAGGGCATGGATAAGTACAATAAATGCATGCCTAGAAATCCATGATCTTTCCTTGGAAATATCTAAGGAAAACACTTTTGGAAAGGTCGAGAGGAAGAAAATTCCATGCATCACATACAGTGATACAGGGTGTGATTACGTACAAGAATGTTCAACATTGCCTGCATACAACCGATGTGCACAAGAAATTAACATACAAAAGTGCCTGTATGTAGCAACCACACAACAAGAAGACATCCCATGGTTGATAGCTAATCCAAAAAGCAACTTACCAACATGCATGGAGCTAACTGGGGGAACAACTTGCACTCACGTTGAAAGCATAGATACACTGGAGTAAGAGTGTCGCCAACTTCCAACCCTTAACCTGAAAATATCAATTGGGAGAAGTTGGACACTTCTAAAAAATTCAAACAAGCACTCATTATTTTGGATCTCCTCCTTTCAACTTAGTCATGGGGGAGATGACCACCTATGTTGATCAATTGAGGCCCTCAATTCCTTTTTAATTATTTTGTTGTACACATTTTTGTTTTACAAATTTCTTTAACTTTTCTTGTTTTTTGTTTTGCAACATCGTTCATATTTTTTTGTTTATTCATGTGTTTATTTATTTTGTTTTGTTAAGGTTTGTCACCTAATAAGTGCTCCTGATGGTGGTATGAACTGTATTCTATTGATTGCTAATGTTTGGTTTTTACGTTTGAGTTATAATGTTGATACTTTGGTATGGTTCTTTTGATATAACAGGCAATGAGTCCATGTCATCGATGCATCCATAAATTTCTATGGTCTCTCTTGGCTTGGAATTGTACAGTCCCCTTTCCTTAAATAATAAGAACTATCAATGAATCGGTGACTAGGCATTTCTCAAACTAAGGAAGGACTCAAGGACTAAAAAGGGTGTGACTTCAAGGGAACTTGATGCATTTGTGCTGGCCATTCTCTTGGATGCTTGTATGTTTCCTCCTTGGGTTTTCCTTACCATTCTGATGTTGCTCCATTATCGAGAAGCTGAGCTAATAAAAATAATAAGTCTTTACATGGTGTGGTTCTCACACAACACAAAAAAAAAAAAATAGTGAGAATTCAAAGCACATCCCTTAGATGAAATAATCATTTGGGCTACAAGAACTGGTTATAGAACTAAATAAACATGTTCCTTCTAACTAAGGCCCTTCTCACTTCCTACTTTTTCCTTTTTCGTTCCATTAGAATGGTGGTGACTCTTTGGTGGAAACATTCTTGTTACTACAAGTGGATGGATTGGCCAAATGTATTAATGTGAAGTCACTGGATGTGATTTGGTTGACTCTAGATTTGGAATGAGATCTAATAAGTCACATTAACCATTAATACGCAAGGGGCTGTACACCACCTTGTTCTTGAGACTCCATTTGATTCTCTCCTTACCATCCTTCTTTCTCCATTTTTCACCTCAATGTTGGTTGTATCAATAGTCCATATTTTGGTTGATGCATTGTTTTCTTTTTGGTAAATTCTTGTGGTTAAGAATTTAACTCTTGCTTCCAAATGACATTTCTAAAGCCTACGAACTCTTTGAATGTGGGATTATCAAGGCATTAAGGGCATAAGCCTGCTTTGGGGAGGACCCACTAGCATTCCTATTTGGTGCATTAGTTAATTTCTTTCCCTTAAAAATTTTCACAATCACCATTTATTTTGTTCATCTCCATCTTTGACATCCATTTTATCGGTGTTGCCATTGTTTCTTTTTCTCCATCTTTCTTGTTCCTTACCTTTTTCCATTCTCTCGCTACTGGAGGTTCGCTCTCAATCATGGGGATCCTAGTCCAATTTTTTTGATTTTCTCTTAACCCCTACACCTCAAGTAGTCACCAGTATTGTATCTCTAGATCCGCATTAGCCATATCAGAACTCAGCCAATGGGCCTTACACTGAGACAAGGTATTAACTGCATTGTGATTCATTTACCCTTGCTAATATAAGACTATGTTGTGTGTGCAGATGGGAATCATACAACAATGGATTAGATCTGAAGGAAACACTTGGAATGGACTGGTGCTGGAGCAGTTATGCAAGGAACAAGATTTATGACACACTTATGAATGGACAACGAAAAGCACAATCTTGGCGTTGGCAGCAATAGACTTCTTCTTTTCTCTCTATCTTCTCTCTTCTCTCTCAACTTCCAAATAAGGCTGGATGTCAAATGTGTATAGTGTTCACTCTTGTTGTCATGAATACTAATTTATCATGTATTATAATGATGATCCGTTCACATGTCACCCTATTCACCGTTAGTGTCATTCAAGTCAATAATCCCATATCTTCCCAATATTTTGTAAGGAACTCGGGGATGAGTTTTCATTCAGTCATGGGGGTATGATGAGCTGCGATATCATGTAAGCCCTTGACCCTTAGCCAAACTATAGCAGTTTTACCATTCCAGAGTTAGAATAATTTCCATGTGCCCGTAATAGGAGTCTCAAAGTGAATGGATCTTTATTCGAGCAAATTGTACTTGAGCACACATTTGTGTACAGCAATAAAGATGAACTTTCTGATAAACTGTGCAGCATATGGACTAAGCTAAATAGGATTTAATTATTGTTAAACGTTTAAATGCTTTCCTAGATATTTAATCTCTCTCAACCCTTGTCTCTCCTAGTTAAGTGCATTCATTACGACCGCTTCGAGCACATGTGTAATGCTTGGTAACCCAGTAACGAGTAGCGGTTGGTAATCCTAGCAGTGTTACACTGGTTCAGGGTGTGTGCGGTAAGTGGGAATGGATACCAATGCTAGGACAATTAGAACTTAGTTAGTGAATAGTTAATATAAGTTAGTCTCTTCACCCTCTCCCTATTATCATAGGCGTTAAAAAGATAAAAGATATAAAAATCACATACCTCAAACTTACTTAACCATACAACCGTGACAATACAAGTAAGTTTGGGAGGACAACGATTGATTAACCTTAGGTGTTCCATTAAGGCACGTAGGCACTTAGTCCTTGGAGTTCGATCGAATCGCACGTGAGACGCTCGTATTCTTATGGTTGAGTGTAGGGGTACCTTGCCACTCATCACATATACTTTAAGATAGCAACCTATCACCTGAATTCAATAGTGAGGCCCAACAAGGTGACTACCTTTTTCGCCCAAGCATGCACTGCTCTAAGCAAGAGATTTTTGGTAAACCTTCCACAATTAATTTATTTAGAGATCTAGAAGTGCTTCAAAGAAAATGAACGTGGAAGGAAAACCTTGCCTTTCTCATACCTCATCTAGAAACTTTGTAAAAGGACAAGGATCATCTGTTATGAAAATGACATGATTAGGCATACTCCCATTACCTCGTCGTCTAAAATGATGAAGAATAAGACACCTGCTATGTCTAAAGAAGGGGAGCAGCAATCACCACCTCCACTGCCTACTCAAGAAACAATGTTGGAGGCCCGCACAACCATTGAACACTTGTGCGAAATCTAAGAATAGCTCTTACATGAGCAGGAGTAGCATGCATGAATGACTAGTGTTGAACCATCTATATATCAACCCACGAGGAGTCACCTTAATGAGTTATCTTGGACAATTAGCCAAATGGAAAGAGGTAGACCAATATTATCTACCCAATGAACATAGTTGCCTATGAGATCGAATCCCAATGTCTCTATCTCAACACCATTTATTCCCAAAAATCTCTAGGAATGCTGCCTCCTTTTCGATGCACTTAGAGGGGGGTAAGGGGGGCAACTGTATTGGTGATGTAGCACCAAGGATAAGAGACTGCTGTTGAAGTTGTTGCTGACGAAATCACAAAAGCACTTAACACACCTACAACATCTATATGAGATGTATCTACACTTCAAGATGTGCAAACATTTGCAAGCATGGTTAGTGAAAGATTGAGTGCATCCCAGCATGAAGAGTTGCTAGACAGACTAGTGGGAACTAGACAACCAATTCTAGATATATTCAATTTTTCACGCAACATAACTATGACCAAGTCAAAGCTACTAGAAGCAAAGGGCAAATGCATCATCTTGGAAGGGTAACTTGAAATGGCTTAAGCATAAAACCAATGTTTGGTAGTAGAATTTGTTGAATTGCATGCTCATTTTGTTGATCCCCAACTCCTCAACCCCATGGTAACTAAAGATTAAGCTTTTTAGCAACTTCAGAAATGATTAAAACAAGCTAATGAGGAAATGATGATGGCCATCTTCAACCAGTCCATAGTTGAAGCAAAAGCCTACTTAGTTCAGAAGGACTTGGGCCACATACACCAAGAAAATAAATCATTGATTGCTAAAAACCATTGCCTACATAATGTTAATGCACAAAAATAACAAATGCAAGAATTCATTCATCAACAGCAGGAGCAGCTCGCTAGGGTAAAAGTAGAGTTAAGGAAATTGGCTATAGAGAATTGAAATCTATATATGAAGTCTAAGCCTTATGATAGAAATCTACCATTGAGATTATCACTTGGAAAAATGAGGCTCTCAAATTTGAAAGAGTTAAGAATCACTATAGAAGCTAGGTTGGTCTATAGAAAGAAGTGAATGAGAAGCACATTCAAATGGCTAAGGTAAAAGTAAATGAGGCCCTCTAGCAACTCCAATAAGGAAGAGAGGTATGACAATTCATCGTCGATGGAATAGATACCTATAATAGAGTAGAGATTTGCCTAAAGGAGTATATGGAATTGGTGAGTCTTTGCTATGTAAACCTAGTGATGCAGACTACTGGACAACCATGGTCAAAACTTGAGAAGCAAGTGGCCACCTCGTACTTATTGTATGAGGCTGAGTTCAAGCACCATAAGAACATCAAGCAAAAGCTTGAAATAGCAAATGCTAAACTTGAGGTTCTCAAGGCATGATTCACCAATCAACAATTAACTCTCGAGAACCTAGCTAAGAGAATGAATGATTACTAGGAGTTGTAGAACACAGTTAGGACATTTGATATCAAATGCAAGTAATTCTCTGCCTAGTTCATCAATGCCAAAAGAGTTATTTACAGCAATTCCTTATCCTTGGTATGTGCCCATTCCTACCCACATTGGCAAAGCTATGTGGACAGTGCATGATCCTAGGAGTAAGGAGAAAAAAATGAACGCATTATTGGATGTCTTTCTGCTCCCATTAGAAGTTATAGTAGTAGCAAGATAGCCATAGGCACCTCAGTTGCTACACGTGTCTAAAGCCGATGAAGGTTCCTCAAAACCTCAAGAGACACCATTGCCTGGGACTGTTTCACCTTCTCCATAGAGTTCATGCCATCAAAGGAAGTATCATTCAATTTTGAAGAGTCATGTCATGGTGTTCAATTTTGTGTTATGAACACCACAATTTTTGTAATGTATTGTTCTGTACACTTAGCTACTCAATTTTGTCAAGTCAATTTGTTAAGTCTAGCATCAGCCAATAATCCCATACCTTCTAAATTTTGTAAAGAACTTGAGGATGAATTTTCATTTAGTCATGCGGGTATGATGAGTCGCAGGTGGCCATGTTGACTGGGCCCCATTGATTAGGCCCCGTCGACACATCGTTTCATGTGTTAACTAGGCCTCATCGATAAAGGATCTATTCTTGCCTATAAATACACGTCCACCAACTGCATTTATGACATTAGTTAGTCATAGTGTAGTGAAGCTGTTGTAATTTTTCCATTTAAAAGTTAAAATATTTTCCTAAGTGCTCGCAGTAGGAGTCATTAAGTGTACATATCTTTATTCAAGCATTTATTTACCTAAGCACGATAGTGTGTATGGCAATAAAGATGAGCTTCTTAATAAACCTTGCAACATTCTGGATAGTTTAGATATTTATTCATGCATTTAATGCTTTTAGTTGTTTATTTAATGTTTTTTAGTAATTAAGCTAATTAAGCAGGATAAGCTAGATAAATTAAACACATAAGTACAACTGCTTCAAGCATAACACATATTTGCTTAGTAATCCTAGCAATGTTATTGTTTGGTGTGCCTAGTAGCATAGCGCTTGGTAACCTAGTAGTGGATATGTGGGTTTAAGACATGTATGGAAAGTAGGACCAGATTCTTATGTTAGGACCAGTTAGAGACCACTTACCTAGTTAATTTAGATTAGTCATTAAATTACTTTATCTCGCTCTCTCCCCAAGCACCAAAGAACATAAGACATAAAATGATAAAAATCATATTCCTTGATTACACTTAACCATATCTTTATACATCACAAGTGTAATTGGAAAGACAATGAATGACCTTAGGGCAAGATTCACTTCCTAGAAGACTTGTGGACTAGAAACTATAAAGTCTATGGAATTCGACTGGATCATGCTTGAATGCTTTGTGATTTGTATGGTTGGGTGTAGGGGTACCTTGTCACTCATCACATGTGTAGCAAGGATATTTAGAAAAATATGTTGTTCAACATAATAACCATATAGATCTAACTCATGATAGGGATACTACTACCTAAGTGATGGCATCCCCCACAATGTTATTATTGATAGTATTCTTGAGATTGAGAAGGAATCCCACTTTGATAATATTATTGATTGTAAGATTACCTATAATTACCTTGTAGGTATGGTAATCTTCTAGATCTTTTATTCTTTTTAAACTTTTTATTCAAACTGTAAGCCTAAAATTTTTAAAGATATTATATGACTCAACAATATCCCTTTGGATTTTTGCACTCATAAATGCTACATTCATTATCTTCCTTAGAATTTGAACTTGATACCTTTTCTATTGCTATAGCTTTTCCTTTTTGCTAATAATTGTCCTTGTCTTTCCTCTTTTCCTCATCATAATCTTTGCCTTTGACCTATTTAACTCATTCCTTCATAATTTTCAGTATAGATGCAAACTTTTCATCTAAGAAATCCTACATGTTGTCAACCTTTACCACTATCTTAATGATAGACTTCTGCATTGGCAAGGTCTTTTATGAATCCTTCTCAATGATGCCTCTTCTTCTTAGCAATTACAACTCTAAACTTCCTTCTTGCAAAGGACTAGATCCAAGTTATACCTCTCTATAGTCTCCTTTTATTCATCTCTTCTTCTTCATTTGTCATCTATTCAATAAGCCTCTATAGTTGATGATGATGAGTAGTAAGTAGTCCCTCCATCCAACCCTACGAATCACAGGCATTTACCAATGATTCAGTCAAATTCCATGGACTTAGCCTCTAAATGTACCAATGGATAAAGATAGTATCTTAAAAGACATAAATCTTATCTTCTTCACTTCAGTTCTATCAGTTCAAGTGTAGGGTTACGTATAAGTCAAGGCACATGATATTTATTTCTATTTTGTATGTTTATTTCATTTAATCTAAGTGTAAAATAAGGATAACTAATTAAAAATTAACTATTGAACTATCTAATGCCTTAATCTAGCAAGCCTAACATGAGCATTTGGGCCCACCTATCATGCACATCTTGAACTCGTTATAAATGCTACTAGATAACCAAGTGTTAGGTTGCTAGGTAAACCAAGTGATAACACCACCAGGATTACTAAGCATTAACTATATGTTTGAGATAGTCATACTTATGTGTTATTATGAAATGTATTAATTAACTAAGCACATCTTTAAAATTCATGAAAGAAAAAATTAATCTATTTGTAAGTGCTGCAAGGAATTCCAAGAATCTCATCTTTATGGCCATCACATCAAAATGTTCAAGTACATTAATGCTTGAGTAAGGATCCATACAATCCTTGAAGTTCTACTGTGAGCACTTAGAAATTATTCCAACTCGTATGAAAGAAAATTATAAGAACTTTGCTACACTAATGACATAACGTGCCATAAATGAGGTGGGTATGTGCATTTATATAGGAAATACTATACATTGCATCGATGCATCAAACCATGCATCGATGAGGTTGCGTTGACGCATGCCCGTCGATGTAGATAGTTGAATGATTCATCCTACCCTCATGATTGAGTGAAAACTCATCCTTGAATGAACACAAATAAGATGAAACTTCTTACAAAATTAGCAAGGTATGAAATTATTAATTGACAAACTCTAACTACCTAACTTTGAGTGTCGAATTGTACGAAATTACAAAAATGGGTATCTATGATAACAAAATTGGACACCTTTAAAAAATTGAATGGGAAGGATCCTCTAATTGTTAGAGATGAAATGAGGATCAAACAATGCCATGAGGTTGAGGCTCTTGGGATGTTGAAGGGTCTTCACTAGGCTTTAGTGCATGTGGTGGTGGTAGTTGAGGTTGCACTTGTTTCTTCTAGTGAAAGACGAAAAGCATTCAGTAGCACTTTCATCTTCTCCTCCTTTCTTTGTAGGTTGTACATAGTCTATGTGGCTTTGCCAATATGGGTTGGTATGGGGATACCACATAGATAAGGCATTGTAGGGAACAATTCTTTGACATTGACAAACCATGTTGCAAATTATTTGTATTCAACATCGAATGTCTATATGAGGTCCTAAAATTTGTGGTAGTCATTCATCCTTCTGGCCAGGTTCTTTGTAACTTGTCATTGACCTATGAATTAGCTCCTAAAAATTTAGAGCTCGGCATTAGCTATTTCCAGTTTCTACTTGGTATCCTTTTGATGCTTGAACTTGGCCTCATAGAGGAGGTATGAGCTGGCCACCTACTTCTCCAATGCAGACCTTGGCCTACCAACTCTCAGCATCATCAAGTTTACATAATAGAGGTTGGCGTGCTCCATGTATTCTATAATTTCTTCAATCTACAAATTATTTAATTGAATTCTACTTTGTTGTAGACATTCAAGCTATCAAAGATTGGCTGCCATACATCGCCTCTTTGTTGGAGTTGCTAGAGGGCTTCATTCATCTTCGTCTTGGCTAGTTGAATTTCATTTTCATTCACCTCCTTGAGGAGCCCTACCTAGTCCATGTAATTATTTTTCATTGTTTCAAATTTTGGGACTCATTTTTCTAGGTGGCTACCTCAATGGCCATTTTCTAGTGAAGTGCTCAAACTTCCTCCATTGACAGATTCATGTTCTTTGCTACTAACCTCCTCAGATCCATGTTTACCTTGACAAGCTGCTCCTATTGTTGTCTCAAAAATTCAACCATATGTTCTTTTTGTTCTTGGACATTTCATAGGTGATGGATATCTTGGTGAAGGCCAAGTTCTTCTTATGGACTTACGCCAAGTCTTTGTCGGTGTGTGGGTAGCAAGAGCTTTCGATAAGGAAACGTTGAAGACCACCATCTCCTTAGCATTCTTAGCCTCTTTAGATTGGTTTTGAAGCTGTTTGAAGACTTCATCCCTCATGATAACTTGGCTGAGAATGGCATGATTAACTAGCTAGGCTCTCATTTCCATAACCTTGATAGCCAACTAATGATTTTTGGTAGTGGTTGCCTCAAGTTAGGTGTTGGTCACAGTGAACTTGCCCTGGGTTTCCAATAGCTTCAATTAGGTTGCAATGATTTCTTTTGGAAGATCAAAGATCTATAGAAGTGGTTATCCAGTTTCCATAATTTAGTTCAACACTTCCTCATGTTGGGTTATGCTAAGCCTTCCACTCCCCACTCCTATGGAAGCTTGCACATTCTTTAATGGAACAATGTCTTGCTTGGCCACTGTAGGAGCATTGAGTTCTTTAGCAACTTTCTCGGCCATTACCTTCACCATTGTTTCCTACCTATGGTGTTGCATCACCAAGATAGTAGCCTCCTCACACTTCTCTAGGCACACTAAGAAGGTTGCGACATTCCCAAAAAATTTTGGGAACTCTTGTTACCTAGGGATGAACAGTGTAACCTCTCGAGCATTTGTATTTTTTCTTGCGGGCCCATGTGTTCGTTGGGTCAAAAACAATGGGGTGGTCTCCTCCAACTAGCTTATGATTTAGGTGACTTTGTTGAGATGGCACAATGCTAGTCAGTAGACCAATGGTTCCCCACCACTTATCTCTCCTTACTACTATTGTAATCATTGTTCATGTAGTTTTCACATGTGCTCCATAGCTGCATGAGCCTCAGGTGTAGTCTCTCTCTCATAGGTGGTGGTGGTAATTGTTCCTCTTCTAACAGCTTAGCAGTTGCTTTTTCCTTCATCTTCTCCTACCAAGAGGTGGCAAGAGCATGACGAAGTGTATGATTGGTGTAAAGGGCTACACATTCTCTTTTGCAAAGTTTGTGGATCAAACAGAGGAATGGAAGTGTCTTCCTCCCTCACTCATTCTCTTTAAAACATTTCTCAATCTTGAGAAAGATAAACTGAGGGAAGGTGATAGAGAATTTACCACTCAGAGCAATGGATGAATGGGCAAAAAAGGAAGTGAACTTGTTGGGCCTCAGCATTGGGTTTAGATGGTAGGTTGAAATTTTAGAATAGGCTCTCCACCTTGTTCAGTGCATCGTACTCCTTACGGTTCACCCCATAGCACCGTTGAATCCACTTCTTTCTAGCCTCTAGGTTTGTTTATGTGGAGATTTTTACCAATGTTGCCCTTTTGTCAAGCAATTTGAGAACCTCTGCAATGGCCTCAACTAAGTAAGAGACACTTATGTCTTTAATCTTCATTGTGGTATCTACCTACCAATTGTTCCAAAAGAGATATGGTTTCCCCATGTACCATTACCCACTAGAAGAGAGAATGGGTGACAGAGGGGATACTTGTAGTTGAGTGTGGATCTCCTCTAGTGCCAACTCCAAGAAGGAACTAAAGTTAAGTTTTTGAAGAACTGAACTTTGAACCTCCTTAGAATGAATTTGTTCAAGCTAGGTGTTGATTAATGTGATCTCTAGATTAGGCCTAGGCCTTAGCAACTCATCCTACCTTGACTACCCTCTCTTTGCTATGGGATTCTAATTGATAGATTCTACTTGTGACTCCTCTTGAAGATGTCCTATCGCATGTGTTTTGGCCTCTCCTTCTTATGGTTGATGAAATTGTTGGTGCCTTCCTCCTTTCGGCTGCTTCTCCATTATTTGGGATGGTACTTCTTCTTTTGGTCCCCTTTTTGGTGCCATTTGTGATGACAAGCATAACCAAATATTAGCATTTTATGTGTAACTTTTAATACTTTTGATACCTTTTCTCATTTGGGCAAGTTATACTTAAGCTAGTTATGATCATGGTAGATTGGTTATTTTAGTGTTATTTTATTCATTTAGCTACCTCAGTTCATTGATGAGGTTTAACTTAGTGTAGATTAGTGATTTTAATATTATTTTATTAGTTAAACCTTTGAGAATTAGAAAAATTTTGACATTTTTTTTGTCATAAACCATAGGTTTGTGGCCTCCACAATGAAAAGCTCACCTTCGTTAGCTTGAGGGTTGAAGAATGGGTAGATTTAGAAAATCGATTACCAAGTTATGGTGCTTGGAAGATGCTCTAGGCTTAAAAAAATGAAAAAAAAATGCCCCTAGCATTGTGTATTTATACTATTTTTGTAGTGTGTTGATGGGGATGTGTTAATGTAGTTGTAGAATAATTTTTGTATGTTAAAAAACTAAGTATAGAGAAAGAGTTTGACAATGAAATTGGAGCCTAAAGAAGGCTAGAAAAACGTAGAATAAGAATAAATCATTGAAGAGGGCTTAGAATTTGTTGGGAAAAGGAGAGTTGGATGGAGTTTGATTGCCTATAAGTGCAAACAACTAGATGTCCTAGCCCTAGTCTTCTCATTGAAGAAGTGGAGACACTACCTCTTTAGAAGCCAAGTCAATGTTATTTCGAAAGACAATGTACTTAGAGCCATAATGACCAACTCTAGAATTATAAGATGGATTCTTCTTTTACAAGAATTTAACTTTAAAATTCCATAACAACAAAGAATAACAAGTGTACTTATTTTTTCCTACTTGTGCATCTTTACTTATTTTCTTCTTTAGCCCATGCTAAAATCCATTTATCCATATCTACGATCAAATTCCAAACTTGTTTCAGGGAACAAAAATAGAATTGCTACTTGCATAACTACTTCTTCTTATTGGTGGTGCCATTCCCAACCTGAAACCCTGGGTAGGTGACTTTCCTTGTGATGCCTATGAGGTATCTTAACTACCTCCGTGATTNCTTAACTACCTCCATGATTTGCATTAGGCTCTTAGTGGCCAACAAGTGTTCATTGTCATCAAACATATTGTGATGAATGACTAAGGGATCAGAAATTTAAATATCTAGACCAAAGAGTATGCAAGTGGGTCCTTTCCATAATAGGCTCATGCTTTGAATGCCCTTGCAAGCCCTCATACCAAGGAGTCTCTAGGCCCCAAGGATGACTAATAGTCATGGATTATTAAAATTTGAATCACCCAAGAAACCACCAAAGAATTAAGACATATTAAAATGGACACATTGATTAATCATGGTAACAAGTAGTGAAATGGAAAATGGATCAACTTAATAAGAGAGAGAGAGAGAGGGTGAAATGAAATTCATCATTTGAGTCACATGAAGTCCTTTGTGATGTGTGTGATTAAGATAACCTAATATCAGCCCATCCTTAGTTGGAATCAAGACCATCCTCTTCTAGTGACCTTGCATTGGCACACTAAGATCATTTGACCTCCTAGAGCTCATGAACATCCACAAAGATCACCTACCATTCCAAATAGAGAGGAAAAGAGAAGCAAGAAGTGAAGGAGGCCTTAGTTAGAGTGGTGCCTTCATGCATGGGTAACATGTCTTTCCTATGCCATAGCTGGTGTTTGTAGCCCATTATTTTATCTAAGGGATGTGCTTTGAATTACCATGTTTGTGTTTTGTTTTGTTTTATATGAGGACCACACCATGCAAAGACATTGCTTCCTATTATTGGTCAATGTTAGAAATGGTAAGGAATCGATGAGAGCATCCATAAAACTAAAGACGATAGGTAGGTAAAAAAGGTGACAAATTTCCTTGAAGAAACATCCTTATCAATTTCACTTGATTTGTTCCAAGTTTGGAGAGTACCAAGGTCACAATTTCTTTTAAAGTTGTTCTTAAGAAAGGACCTCATGCTGCAAAAATAAGAGAACATCATGAAGTTTCAATGGAATGGGTGGCTGATTTAAAATCACTGCTTGATATCAGCAGAAAATCAATGTCAAAATTCAATGATGAAAGCCAATCATTAAGAAATTAATTCAAGCAACAAAATTCAATTAACTACCATCAATTAGCAACTATGTTCGGCATTGATGAGTCATGTTCTAACATGCTCCGATATCAGGTATCCAATATTGGAGCCATGACATCAAATACCTATTGTCGAAGCCCAAGATGTGATGCCAGATATCCAATATTGTGGGGTATATGTCGACCTATAAATATAGTGCTTGGACTCATGATTTTCAGGGATTTTTTCATAGTTTTGCATAGAGTAGTGAAGCTCTTACAGTTTGTTTTCTCTAGAGTTAGAATATTTTGTGAGTGCCCATAGTAGGAGTTTAAGTGTATACGGATCTTTGCTTGAACACTACTTTACCTAAGTGCAACAGTGTGATAGGAATAAAAATGAACCCTTTTGATAATCCTTGTAGCATTGAGAATATATTAATGTCTCCTTTAATACACTTTACTTTAATGCATTTAAATTAATCAATTAATTTCCAATTGTTAATGAACATAAGCACGACCACTTCGAGCATACATATAGTGTTTGGTAACCTAGCAACATTTAATGTTTGGTAGCCAAGTAGTGCTATATGTGTTCAAGAAAGTGGAACGAGTACTTGTGTTAGTTTAGCTAGGCAGTGAATGAATTAGATCTTAAATTACTCTACTTTTCATTCTTATTGTAGGCGATTAAACTTATAAAACATAAAATGATAAAAATCATGTACCTAAATTACACTTAAACCATATCCTTAAGCTTCACAAGTGAATTTGGGAAGACAACGAATGTTCTCAATGCGCATTTCACTTCCTAGAAGAACTAGTGCACTAGAGAACTATAGGTTCACAGAATTCGACTAGTTCACATGTGAATGCCTTAGTGATTTGTATGGTTGGGTGTAGGGGTACCTCACCACTCATCATTGGTGTTGTTATTGGGGACCTTTTGGTTGTTTCATGTACTATCTAGGATTTAGTGGAAATCATTCAAAATCATTGGATCAAACCTTAGAGTTGTATCATATTTTATAATTACTACAACAAAATTTAAAAGCATATTGTGTTTTTATCATTTAATTGGAAATGTCTTCTTTTCATAGGAGTGCTTCTCTATCCAGGTCCGATGGAGCTCATCAGTTGGTGCTCAACAATATTGAGTGGTATATGCTCATCTTAATGAGTATGTACCCAATTTCACCTTCATCCTATATCAGGATGGACAACTGCAATGGTGTGACATGGATGGCAACATTGTGTTGCTGCCAAACTGATATGTTCCTGTAATGCTCCAACAAATGCTTATACGATGGGGTCTCTAGGAACTTCATGCTAAGTATGTTGTGCAAGATAGTAATCCTAAGGATTATCATCCCACTAAGGCACAATGTCTACAAGATCGATAGTTAGAACAACATCATGAATTTGTGAAGAGAAAAGGATTTAATGATTCCCCATTCCTGCTATACCAAAAGAATGGTGGGGAAACCTTCTTTATGGATTTTTCATTTAGTGAAATTCCTCTCTTTGACTTTGGTGAAGGAGGTCAAATTTAGAACCTACGGTCCACAATTCACAATTCCAGTTCTAGTAAGAATGGATCTAATAACAAAGAAGGATCCAATGAGGCAAGCCAAGGTAGGAATGTAGACAAGAAATAAGATCGTGGTCATGGTTGTGATCGCCAAAAAGGGGGTAGCAGGAACCATGATGGTGTTAGTCATCCTTCCTCTTCACCTTCATCATCATCTTCTTCTTCTTCTTTTGGCTCTAAATAAGATTGCAGGAGGCAAGACCATGATGGGGGTGACCAAAATGATCGATGGGACTGAAATAATCAAAGGGACTATTAGGCAAGGTAAGATGAAGGGCATGGACATTCAAAAGAGGCACATCATCATGAATGAAGGGGTAATAGAGAGCATCATAGGCACCATGATCATGACCTTGATGAGCCTTTTCTTGCTACCCAAAGTATGCTCAATATTGTAGAGGCAATATGAATTCCAACAAGGCACGTGAAGTAGGTAGTTACAGTGGCAGCTAAAACCAAAATTGAAGCAAATCATCGAGAAGAAGATTGAACAACTCCTCAAGGTAGGGTTCATCTATCCCATTATGGACAACAAGTGGATTATCCCACTTGTGATCATGCCAAAGAAAGGTGGCAAGTGGAGGGCCTGTATTGACTTTACACTATTGAGCATTGTAATGTACAAAGATCATTTCCCATTGTCATTTGTGGACCAGGTGTTAGACACGATCTCTAGGCATTAATTCTATAACTTTCTAAATGGTTATAGTGGCTATAACCAAATTCAAATTGCACTCGAGGTTTAGGCCAAAACCACATTTACAAGTCCTTGAAGGACTTTTGCATACAGAAAGATGAGACAAAATTTCAAAGGTACTTGTACATAGAAGCCACAAAACAGGAGGGCACCCAACGGCTGATAGCTAATTCTAAAAGCAAAACACTTTGCATGGAACCAACTAAGAGCTTAACAAGTGCCTATGTTGAAGGCATGGATGAATTGGAATGAGTTCATCACCAACTCTCTGATGATGAACTTGATGATACTTATTGGGGAGAGTTGGAAATCCCTAAAAGTTTTAAATAAGAGCCTTTAGAGTTGAAAACTCTACCTACTGGCATGGAATATGCTTTTCTGAAAAGTGATAAGCTGATAATAATAAATGCCCACCTTACTCCTGGATAGAAAGAGAAGTTATTAAAGGTGGTCAACAAATGGCTAATAGCCTTTCCTTGGTCATAT